>JANPWX010000193.1:339838-499573 GCA_024734555.1 Trochalopteron elliotii
CCTTCTCCCCCTGGGTTCAGTTTGGATATTGGTGGGGGTTTGAATATTTTGCTTTGGGGCAATTGGTGACTCAATTATTTCACTCCACGTTAATATGATTCCAGATTTATTGTTTATTTTCTATGCTCCAGTTAATTTCCAGGAATAAATTTCTTTTCATTTTGGTCCTGTGAGATATCCATATAGATTATTAATTTTATGTAATTGAATTGATCTAGGTTATATTTTAACCCCTTCTAGAGTCAATTTATTTGCCAGGTGGTCACAATATAATGATTAAATAACCTTCCTGGCTTTACCACATGTTTATTTCTTTCCTCACCTCTCTTTAAAATATTATTTTAAAGCTCTATTTCCTGGGGCTTCTTCTTCTTGACTCAGCCTCTTCTGCCATCTATGTACTCTGCTTTTTGGACACGGGATAATCAGGAATATGGTTGGAAATTTGCCTGCTTCTGCTTTGGAATCTAGTAATTAGATCCATAATTAAATAAATGGATTTGGTGTTATGATAAATGAATACCTCATGTAGATGTCACTGTGCTGTGCACAGAGTTCTTTACCAGAGCTGTGTCTGTGTTTTGTTTCAGCACTTGCAAACTTTGTAAACAAAGAAAAAACTGGAGGAGTTGTCAAGGCCATCGCTGGGAAACAGGCTGAGTTTTTGTCTGAGACCTCCGAGGCCAACATCATGGTGAAGTGGTACAAAGATGGGAAGGAAATCACAGCCAGCAAGAAATTCACCATGGAAGACAAAGGAAAACTGCACAAGCTTGTGGCTTCAGCTGTGACAAAAGAAGATGAAGGAACTTACACCTGCAAAATCGGGGATGACACCCTTACCTTTGATTTAAAAGTCTCAGGTAAGTTTGTGCTGCAAGAATGGGATCAGAGTCTGTATGAGAAATGTAGGATTTTGTTCTTTAGAGTTGTCCTGACTTATAAATTGACAGATTTTTGGGGCAAGGTTGTGCAACACTTTCAGAGATTGAGACCTTTGTTCTGAGATTCTCACCCTTGTGATCCAATGCAAACCCAGAGCATGGGCAAACAATACAATGATGCTGAGGTTGATTTGAGTCAGCTCAAGCTTTTTCTGGGGCTGGAGCACAACCCAAACCCTGAACAGCTGGCAGCCACATCTGGCCTTTATTCTTTTAGCTCAGTGTGTGCATCATCTTAGAACCACCTCTGTCAGGGATTCAAAGTCTTGCTGTGAAAGACACGTGCCCTCCTTTGACAGGTTTAATTCCTGATTTTGAGGGTTAAACTTCTCCTGCTGTTCCCAAAGGACACTGTGGTCTCAGGGATCACTCACTGTGGTACTGTAAGCCACTCCATCAGTCCCTGTCACGTGCCCATCACACAAAGCACGTGGTTGTCAGGTCAAGCCCAGAAGAGAAATGCTTGTCACCACTGCATTCCAGCCCAGGATGGAGCCAGAGTATAAAATGACACAAGAATTCCTCGGTGAAATTCAATATCTGTGAAATTCAACTGATTCGAGTTGCATGTTTGTGGGAACTTTTCTTCCAAATGGGGTTTTCTGGCTTGTGCCTGGAGCTTAATTTTTAACCTGGTCCTAAATTTAAGATTGGAACTGTCCTGAAAGCTTCTCCTGGCATGTCTGCAGTACAATGCAATTCAAGAGAAGTCACCACTGAGTGCTTGTGACCTGTAACAGAATATCCAAGTTACTGTGATGCTGTCCATGAGCTAACTGAAGACTCTGCAAAGCTGATTAGTTTAGGACATCACTTTTCTTGAGGGATTCCTGCAGGATTTAGTTAGCTGGAGGGAGTGCTTCCAACTTCCAGCTGGTGTTTGTTCAGGTATTCACTCTGCATCTCACCTCCAGCTCTCTTCTGAGAATCCAATGTTATGCAATTTCTCTTGGAGTGTAATTTCCAGTCCCTGACTTTTCCCATTGAAAAACTGGTCTGAAAGAGCCCACCAGGCTCTGCCCAAACTGAACCCTCAAAAGGCAATTTGTGCAATCTGATTTATACTGTCTGATTAGAGCTGTCTGAGATGGATTTTAGAAGTGTTCTTGTTGTGCCTTTGTTTGAGCGTGAGGTACAGAGGATTGCCTGAGCTTGGTATGAAGTTTTTGCTGGCTGTGGGCAGGTTGGGTGAATCTCACCTGTAACTCCTGAGACAAAACATCACATGGCTGAGGCAAAGGAAACTGGTATCTGCTAAATCATAGAATCACAGAAAGAATTGGGTTGGAAGGGACATGAAAGGTCGTCCCATTCTACCCTTGCCATGGGCAGGGACACCTTCCACTATCCCAGGCTGCTCCAAGCCCTCTCCAGCCTGGCCTTGGACACTTCCAGGGATCCAGGGGCAGCCACAGCTTCTCTGGGCACCCTGTGCCAGGGCCTCCCCACCCTCACAGGGAAGAATTTATTCTTAATATCCCATTTCACCCTGCCCTCTGGCAGTTTGAAGCCATTATCCCTTGTCCCATCCCCCACAAACCTTTTGGTGAACAAGGATTGAGTTACAACCTGTTAACAACACCTTAGCCAGGGCAGCTTCCTCCTTGTTTCATGTGTCACCATAAAAATTTTCCAGAGTGCTTAGAAGCAGCACTGCACAGTCAGGGGGTGGCCTCAGGGCAGGGAATCCACGTGCCTTGAGGGTAATGGGATACCCCAATAACCCTGAACAGCAGAATTCTGGAGGGACTCTCCTCCTTTGGTCTGCTAATTGTTGAAGAATAGGTGAGTCCTAACAAATGCAAATTTTAATTAAATACTTGCCTGGCATGGCAATTGTCCTTGGGGTACTCATTGACTGAAAGCAACAGTTGCTGCTAAAAGAAATGCAATACTGAGTTGAGGTTGGCTCTGAGTGACAGCCCTCAGCCTGCTCCTCAGGCCAGGGCTGCTCTGAGGGAATGAAGGCTCTGAAATACCTGACATGCCCATCAAATATTGCTCCTTAGCTTAGGGACGAGGTGTGTTGAGGAGGTTTGCTCACATTTTACACCAAGGTCTCTGTCTTCACTTCATTGTCTTCACTTTTACTTTTACAAAGACACTTACAAAGAGTGTTCATTGGTAAAAATGTTGTATTATTGCTGCCTACGTGACAAATACCCTGTTTGCACAGCCCATATCTGTGCTGTCAGCAGGGTTTGAGCTGAGCTATCCATGCAGGAACCTCAGCTGAGCTGTGTGAGCAGTTCTGAGTTCTCTGCTGGGAAGATCAGTTTCAGCCAAAAGATTTGAGATCATTGACTCCTATATTCATAGAAACAAGGAATGGTTTGGGTTAGAAAGGGCCTTTAAAACCATCTCCTTCCATGGACAGAGATGGCTTCCACTAGACCAGGTTGCTCAGAGCTTTTTCCTAACTTGAGGTTGGAGAATATTTTATCAATGAGATTCTCCCATGGAGAAGAATTAGTCCAGTAGGACTGATACTATGAACAAGGAGCTGCAGGAAGGGGCTCAGAAACATTTAAATAGGCTCCTCATCACCTCTAATTAGATTTTCTGGGACTTCACAGGTCTTTCCAAAGCTGTTTCTGCCCTCAGACATCGACAGACATCCCCCAGAGCTTGCTAGACATCGGAATCAAGGAGTGGTAAATGAAGTGTGAGCAACTCGAGGGCATCTCAGCTTGATTCAAAAGATCCAGGAGGATGTAGCGCAGATGAAGGGGATTTCACTGTAATTGAGAGCAATTATCTGAAGTTCAGAGGGGTTTGCACCATCTATCAGAGAGGCATCAACTGCTGTGTGACAATGGAATAAGGATCAATAACCCTGTATCCTAACTTTGTGCAGATAAACCTGCACCAAGGCGTGAACTTGTTTTCTCTTCTCCACTCCAGATGAAGCTGTTACTTTTGTCAACAAGCCCAAAACGACTCCAGAAGTGTCAGTCAGTCCTTCTGAAAGCCTGGAGCTGGTGTGTGAGGTGTCGGCTGCGGGCGGGGCCGTGGTGTGGAGGAAGGATCAGGCTGAGGTGAAGCAGGACCAGAGGACAACAATTGTCTGCCAGGGGACACAACGCAAGCTCATCATCAAGGAGGTGACACAGCAAGACCAAGGCAGCTACACCTGTGAAACAAAGGACGACAGAACAACATTCCAAGTCAAAGTCAGAGGTGAGAAAATGCCAGGAGTTCCAAAGGCAGAGGAGAATTCTATTTTGAGTAGTGTCTTGCATGCAGAGGATCATCTCACAATCTCCCTGGGGTGAAAGATCTCAGCCATCATACTTGATTTTTTTGGGCAGCTTTCATAACAATATTTTATACACACAGTTCTGCATCCATGACTGGTTGTGACCACAAAAAAAAATCATAGGAAAGGATGGAAATTCTTTCTCCTCTCACAATTAGCTGGTGTGTCTGCAGAAAAACTCCTACGGGAAAATAGTGTGAGGCCACAGCAGAGGGATGGATAAAAGGGAAGGTGTTTGAAGAGCTCTGATTAGATCCCATCCCTTAAAACGTTGGATAGGGCTTGGAGCAATGTGGTCTAGTGGAAGGTGTTCCATGTCAGGTGGGTTGGAGTGTGATGATCTTTAAGGTGCCTTCCAACAAACCGTTCCGTGATTCCATGATTAGATGGAGAACAATGGAATTATCCAGAAAAGGCAGAAAAAGAGCAATGGTTCCTGGACATGAGGATACAGGTGCTGTTCCCTTCTGATTCACTGGAATTTTGGAAAGACATAGGGATAGAAAAAGAGTGAAGAGAGAGGAGGGTACAGGCAATGTAAGTTGGTGCTCCAAGTCCTACATTTAAATCTCTCCTAAAACTGTAAGTTTTTAACATTACCCCAGAATTCCCATAAAATTCCCATTCCTATTTACTTCTTAGCAAGACAAAGATAAAGGTATTTTCTTGCACAAATGGCCCATCATGATATATTATCTGTCGGGGCAAGTACAGTGAAATAGGGGGAACTTAATTAAACACCAACAACGACAGCAAAAAGCTCAGTGTGACTGTTGGGGTTTCCTTACAGAGCCAGAAGTTGTGTTTACAAACAAGGAGAAGGTGCAGAAAGAGGTGAAGGCTGCACTGTCAGAAAATGCCACGCTGAGCTGCGAGGTGGCCCAGGAGAAAACAGAGGTGAAGTGGTACAAGGATGGGAAACTCCTCACCTCCAGCAAGAAGTTCAAGGTGGAGTCCCAGGGCAAATCTCGTCGTCTGGTGGTGGGTCAGGTGGAGAAGAAAGATGCAGGGGAGTACACCTGTGAGGCTGCTGGCCAAAAACTCACCTTCAAGATTGATGTCCCAGGTAGGAGAAGATTCTTTGGCCCATCAGTCTTATTTCTAAAATCTTTAGAAAAATTAACATTGTTTTGTAAGTCTTCTTCATGTTATGCTTCCATTTTTTGGAGTACGTCATTGGCATGTCCTAGGATGGGTACACATACAAGACCAGTTTTCTTCATATATTCTTTGTAAAACATTTAAAATCCTTAAAATGGGGAGGTGAATCCCTGGAAATTTTTGGAAGCTACACATTGCGGGAGGGAAAGGGCTGTAAAAAAGAAGGTACTGATTGTGCATCTCCTTCCTTCCGTCTTGGTGCAACAAGAACAAATCTGCACCACAGCTTGTTCTCAGTGCAGGGGGATGGTGGAGAGCCTGCCCAATGTCCATATTCCTTTTCTTTCCATTGGAAGTGCCCATTTCAGCCTGAAAGGAGTCATGAGAAGTAGGGCTTGATATATATTAAGGTCTTTAAGGTGTCAAAAAAATGGCAAGTAAGGAAAGAAGGTGTCATGGAGGCTCATTCCAGTTGCATTTCCCTACTGGGGCCATAGAGAGGTAGAATGGATTCAGCTTCCCAACTCTCACAGCTTCCCAATCCACCTGCAAGTGGTGTGACTGATGTGTCTTCTGGAGAACAAGGCGATTTCACCATTTGGATGTGAGATGAGCTGAGCTTTTCCCAAGGTTGCACTGAGAACAAATAACAGGGTCCTGGACATGTCATTGCTGATCTAGCACCTTTCTCATTTAACAAAATGATCTAAGAAGGAGCAGAAGCAGCTGCTGAGAGTCAAAGAAATCAATTTTATGGGACTATAATGCAGCACAGAACAGCTCCTTCCTCTAAAAATTTGATAGTTTGCAATTGACTTCAACCAAAACATGTCCTGCCTTGACTGAGTCCTGCCAGACAATGTTCTTATGAATGATAAAGAGATTACTGCTAACAAAAAATCCAAAGTCGGCAAAAACCCACCACAAAATCCCCACCAAAAAATCCTTTGCATGTTCTTCTGAAAGATTTAGACATGGACTGTCATGTCAGAAGTTGTTTTTTCAGTGTTACCTGTAAGCCACGATAAGGGGATTGAGCAACATCATATTTTGGAGAAGCTCTGAATTTCTCTCTCTTTCCAGAGCCAGAAGTTGTGTTTACAAACAAGGAGAAGGTGCAGAAAGAGGTGAAGGCTGCACTGTCAGAAAATGCCACGCTGAGCTGCGAGGTGGCCCAGGAGAAAACAGAGGTGAAGTGGTACAAGGATGGGAAACTCCTCACCTCCAGCAAGAAGTTCAAGGTGGAGTCCCAGGGCAAATCTCGTCGTCTGGTGGTGGGTCAGGTGGAGAAGAAAGATGCAGGGGAGTACACCTGTGAGGCTGCTGGCCAAAAACTCACCTTCAGGATTGATGTCACAGGTGAGAGAAGATTCTTTATCAGAATTCAGTAGAGGTCAATAAAGCAATAATTGAAATAACTATTCCACCATGACTCAGTTGTCAAGTCTGGGTTTTGTTGCAGACAGCAGGGTTCACCTGATTTTTTGTACTTGGTTGCCTGTATTTTAGAAATGGGCATATTTGGCTTTAGCATGGTACAAATTCTGTCTCATTCTTAGTGGGTCTAATATTTGCAGTTATAAATATAATAGAAATAAATAATGTTCAGATCCCTTCCATTCCTAGGATCCCAAAGGGTGATTCTTGTACATTGAACTTCTTGAAAGGAAAGAGCCCTTAGAGAATCCCTTCCTTGTTAGTCTTGTAATCCCATTTTGGAAGACTTAGAGACTGAAGTATGTTTTGTCATTTGCAGTATCAGCAGCAGCACATCTCAAGATGGGTTGTAAACATCACCTTTTCTGAATTTGGGCTATTGTGTGATAGAGATCTCAGTGTTTTGAGATGTCTTACTATTCCTGCCAGGTGCTAAATGCCCCTTTGCTGTGAAATATTCCAAGAAATTGCTTTATTGTGTCTGAGATCTTAAGTAAAAGGAATTTTGGAGCTTATAGTGATATGCAGGACAGATGTTCTTTGGGAAAGTTTGAATGAAATATATTTTTACCTGGTGACTTGCAACTGTAGGATTGATGTCAAGGGTTCTCTTGGTCCTTTCCACTCCTAGGCTCTTAGTTCCCAATTTTCCAAGTGGCAACTCCATCCCACAAAAGGGGAGAAACTACTCAGTGATGGCAACTGGTTGTGACAAGTGACAACCTAAATATTTTCCAAACCCCTCCACAGAAGTCTGTAAGATTAATCTCATTTTAACCTCTCAACAATTATTTTCTTCTTTTTCTGTACTCAGAGCCCAAACCTGCATTTATAAACCAGGAAAAGGTCCAGAAGGAGGTGAAGGCTGTCCTGACAGAAAGTGCCACCCTCATGTGTGAGGTAGCACAGGATGCAACTGAAGTGAAGTGGTACAAGGACGGAAAACTGCTCATTTCCTCTCGGAAATTCAAAATAGAGACCGTGGGCAAATCCCGGCGCCTCGTGGTGGAGCAGCTGGAGAAGAAGGATGCTGGGGAATACATCTGTGAGGCTGCAGGCCAGAAGATGACCTTCAAACTGGAACCAACTGGTGAGTGCTCACTTTGTGGTGTGAAGAACCTGTGGCTTAGAGGAAAACTATATATTCCCAACACAGCAGCAGCAGTGGTGCCACTGTCGCCCCTGGAGCAACACCAGAGAACAACATGTCACATTAATTCTTAATCTAACAGTGTGGAGGTGGAAAATTTGGACTTTTTTGGGGATCTGGAAATGCTACATAGCTTTTTGCTTATCTCTTCACACACCATGTCACCCAACCTCTTCAGTGGGGGAGAGCTGAAAGTAGATGTGGGGAGTTTGCAGAGCAGCAGTGGAACTATGGGGAAAAGTGACTCAGAAAACCTGGCCTGCTGCTTGTGTGTGCCCCAAATCTGCCTGATTTTGTGGCACAGGGTTGTACAGGATAGAAAGGAGGTCAAGAAGAAAGGACCAGAACTACAGAATAGTTTGGGTTGGAAGGAACCTTAAAGATTGAATTCCAGCCCTCCTGCCAGTGAAACAAATAGAAAACAGGCCATAAATTCAGCCTATTAATGTTTCTTATTAATTTTATCTAAAATCCTAAAAATGGGAGGGGAAAGAAAATTATATAGGAACTTTTACTTCTAAGAAACAAACTTTTTATGGGCAGCAGATAAAATATAAATATTTGCATTTCCTTTCCTCTGCTTCTTTTCTAAATAGAAGCACCGAGTTGCCTGAGAGACCATTTTCTTTCTTCCCACTCAAGAAAATATTACACCAGCCACAAATATTCAGCCATATTCCCTGGATTATTACAGGTTATGGATGAGCTGGTGGTGTGAGTCCTGAAGAGAGAGCAATGTTAAACTGCTGTGTCAAGGATTTGACCATGAAGTTCTAAATTTTCCTGGTTTACTGTCTTTTCCAGAACCAGAGGCTAAATTTGAAAATAAAGTTGTCCAGAAAGAGCCTCTTGTTGTTCAAGAACACGAAAGCATCACACTGACAACCTCAGTCACGCCTGAAACAGCTGCAGTGAGGTGGTTCAAGGATGGCACAGAAATCAAAGCCAGCAAGAAATGTGTGATCAAGAGCGACGGTGCGTCCAGGATGCTGACGGTGAACGCAGCCGAGAGCACGGACTCTGCCCTCTACACCTGCCAGACAAAGGATGACAAGCAGGAATTCAGGGTCCAGGTGAAAGGTGAGCAGTGCCCCAGGTCATGGCCCAACCCAGCAGCTGCACTTCCCTCATGGGTGGGATGGAGGTGAAATCCAAACTCTTCTGAAAACTGTTCTGACCTCAAGGCTTTGTTGCACCTTCTCTGGATGACCCACCATGGGCCAGCAAAGTTCTCCAGCTTCCAAATTTCCAGTTTTTGTCTTTTGCTGGCCAGTTTGTAACATGGAAGCCTATGATGGGTACTTCTGGTGTTTGCTCCCCTCCTGTTTCTGTATCCTCCCTATAGCATGACAGGGATCTGAAAGCACCATGTCAAAGGAATCCGCCTGAATTTCCGCATTTCTGGTTAGATTTTGCCTCCCCCAGGCTCCAAATATTTAGGGCCATTCTATCTATCTATCTATCTATCTATCTATCTATCTATCTATCTATCTATCTATCTATCTGTCTGTCTGTCTGTCTATCTATCTATCTATCTATCTATCTATCTATCTATCTATCTATCTAATCTATCTATTAATTTATTTCCAAATTTGGACAGAACCAGTTTCTTAGAATGGGTTTCTTTTCTTTTCCTCCCTCTCAATTCCCCCTTCTCCTGGATCTCAGAAATCCCTGTGAAGTTTGCCAAGAAGCTGGAGGCTGTGAAAGCTGAGATTGGTGGCAGTGTGTCCCTGAGCTGTGAGCTGAGCCACGCCAAAGGGAAGGTGACGTGGAGCAGGAATGGTGTGGAGATCAAGCCCAGCAAGCGTTTCCAGATCCGGGAGGAGGGAATCAAACGAACCCTGACAATAACGGGGATCCGGGCTGAGGATGAGGGAGAATATTCCTGCCAGTCCAGGGATGACAAGAGCAGCATCACCATCGTCCCCAAACGTATGTCTCTAATGGTGACAGGGTGGAGGGATCCCTGGGTTTTGTCCTCAGCTGTTACAACCCAGTAAAGCTGAGTTTGTTCATGTATCTGGGCTGACTCCTGTGTTGAGAACTGTTGGATTATGCCCTTTTCTGACCCAGAGATGGGGCAACTGAGAGGCATTTTAAAAACTTTTATTCCATTTTCAGTCTCATGTGAAGGGTGAGACAACATAGATGTTACAGTTCACACCATCACAATCAGAAGCCAACTATTTTTAAACTACAATACATTATAAACATTTCTTGACCTATCAGCTTTTGCCACACAATGCTGTTAATGCCTTAAAACCAATCATCTAAAATTACCCCTGGTGGGTCCTACTACAATGCACCTTTCATAGTTCTGTTTCTCCAAAATATCTAGTCTTATTTGCAAGGCCATCATTTGAAACTTGTTTCTAGTTCCATTTCTCTCTCAACAATATCTGTCCCATTCCATGGCATTTCTAAGTCAGCATTTCTTATCTCAAGGTTTGCATACTGATGCACACTATGTGAGCCTTCTGTCAGGCTTTAAAAATTCTCTACAAATCCATTTCCCACATAGAACAAAATACAGAACTCCCCTCTCACTGTCAGTGGCACCTCTAATTGTGAAAAACATAATGATTGTGAGACCTGCTGAGCTCAGGTCTCTTAATATTGACCTTCATATTGCATTTGAGGCTGGAATTCGATTTCCCAAATAAAAGATGGGATTTCTTTTCCCCCTCTTTTTTTGCTTCTCTTTGTACACAAAATTTACTCAGACATGGGAAATATGATGATCCACTATTACGGATTACTGTAAGTAATCAAATTGCTGCTTCCAATAAAGTCATGGAAGCTTTTGGCTCTTTGAGGGTGCTCATGCCATGCCTCAAGGACATGCCCCTGAATGTTTTACTCCTCTCCATCAGCTCCCAGAGTGGTGAAATTTGTCACAAGCCTCAACAGCGTGGTGTCTGAGGAAGGAAAGGAGGCTGTGTTCAAGTGCACCGTCTCCCCCAGTGATGCTGTGGTCACCTGGCTCAGAAATGGTGCCAGGATTGAAGCCAGCAAGAAATATGTGATCTCTCAGAAGGACACCAACCACAGCCTCACCATCACTGACCTCACACTGGAAGATGCAGCTGAAATCACTGCCAATGCTGAGGGTGTGGAAAGCACAGCCAACCTCAGAGTCCGAGGTAAGGGGAACTTTGATGGGCTGGAAAGGGCACCCTGCCCATGGCAGGGGCTTGGAATTAGATGGTCTTTAAGGTCCTTTCTAACCCATTCTATGATGATTATTCTATGGCGTTGTTTTATGTGGCTTTCCCTCTAATTAATTATGTTAGCAGCGGGGAATTTCTGCTTTTGCATCGTTAAATAGGGGTGCCCAAGAACACTTTGGGTTTGGAGATACATGAGCCACTGGTTTAATTTTCTTTCAAAGCCTGTTTTCTGGATCTTCTAATTTCTTACTAGTATTTCCTCTCTTGCAGAGGCCTCAATCTCCTTCAAGCAGAAGCTAGAGCCCAAAACAGTTGAAGAGAGGGAGACAGTGACCTTGGAGGTGGAGCTGACCAAGCCTGCAGAGGTGAAGTGGATGAGGAACAGCATCGTGCTGAAGCCCAGTGACAAGATAGAGATCAAAGCTGAGGGAACAAAGCACACCTTGGTGGTCAAGGACATCTCCTTTGCAGACCGGGGCTTCTACTGCTGTGAGAGCCCCGACGACAAGACCCAGGCTAAGATCAATGTGGAAAGTGAGTTCAGTGATCCTCAGTTCTATAAAAGCCCCAGGCAGGCTTTGGGAGATGGTTTCTGGTCTCTGCATTATCGTGGGACAAAAGTGTGTGGGCTTGGCCACCAGCCAAATGACTGAGAGGAGGTGAAAGCTAAGCAGTGAACAGAGAATGTCTGACTGGGTCCTGTTGCCTCCATCATCAGCTTTGACCATCAAGCTTTGTGAAAGATTCTTCTCTTTATTCTCTTTCTCACTCCCTGATATGCTCTGTGTTTTTCCTTGGTATGATTTTTTAGCAAAAAGAAATATCCCTCTTCAATCATCCGTTGCTCTGATTTTTCTCTGTAAATCACCTCCTTCAGAGGGTCTCTTTATATTCAGTCAAAGTCTGAAAAACTAAAAAACAAATGGTCTCTCTGAGGATGTTTCCCCCTTGGGTAAACTAATGGAGCCTCATCCATAGCCCTCTACTTTTCCTACATCTTTTTGTCATAGGATAGGTGAAGATAGGATTTAATCACTCAAGGACTGTCTAATTTTGTCCATAAAGTCCTTGCCACCAACTGGTGCTGAGCTGGTCCTAAATCATAGGTGAAGAAGGACTTGAAAACAGTCATTTGGTGGTACTTGATGTCTTACAAAGTAAAAGGGAACAATTTCCATGATGCCAGGAAATAATGGACTTCAGGTCCAGTGAGAAAGATCCAGGTTATATTCTAAAAAAATTTTCTAATGGTCAGATGACTGAACAGGTTGTCTGGAGAGGTCTCGGAGCCATCATTGTGGTTTGTTTTTTTTTTTTAATTGGTAACTTGATTACTTTTAGTGGTGATACAAGTTTAAACACTAAATCAATTTTACAGAATGATAGGGCATGGATGTCTTGCCACAGGAGCAGGAAATATCCACCCAAACCATGGATGCTTTGGCCACCAACCTGTGAGGTGTCAACACTTTTTGCACCATGTCATGGATTTTTTTTCCCCTTTTACTATAGCTTTTTCCTCCCATCCTTGTTTTATCCTAATTGAAGAACTGCACAGTATTGCCGTGAACTTACTTGTCTTTCTTTTACTAAAAACAGATAGACCTTGGTAGAAAGTGGGGCCAGTGGTGTTTTCTGTGATATTTGGTGGACCTGTTTGTCTCATGAAAACATCCATTTAAAAAATAGCATGTTAGTGGTGTGGTCATGGACAGATTTTATTTCCTGTAAAAGTGGTTGTTTAATTGGCAAATACCAACTCATTGGCAGGGAAATTGCATGAGCAATAGGGAAATCAGGGAAGTTTTTTACAGAAAAGGCATTAAAGTATTGGGATGGTCTACCTGGGGAGGTGGTGGATTCACCATTTCTGGATATATTTAAGAAAAGACTGGGTGTGGCACTTGGTGCCATGGTTTAGTTGAGGTTACAGCTGGGTTGGACTTGATGATCCTGGAGGTCTCTTCCTACCTAATGACTCTAATCCTGAAATAGTCTGTTTAGGAAGTCCTCAGGCTACTTCACAGCTGCCAGTGTGAGACCTCCAACTTTTCCACTTTGTTTTCCAGTGAGGCAGATCAAGCTGGTGAAAGGCCTTCAGCCCCTGGAGGTGGCTGAGAAAGGGACTGTCACCTTCGAGGTGGAGGTGTCACACGAGGAAGTGGAGGGGACCTGGCAGAAGGACGGCGTCCGTCTGAAACCTGCGCCCAACGTCAGCTTCCGTGTCCTGGGCAAGAAACACTCCCTGACTCTCTCCTCGGTGGCTCTGGAAGATGCAGGGCTCATCTCCTTCAAAGCAGAAGGCATTAACTCCTCAGGGAGGCTCACAGTGACAGGTACACAGGCACAGAAGGCTCCAGCCCTGCTTGGGGTGGGCTCAATTGTCTTCTCCTGACCTGGAGAGTGAACTTAAGAGGGCAACAAATTTTCCTTGTAACTGCAAGGGATGTAAAGCACTGTAATGTTTCTGTCTAATGCCAACAGGATCATTGTGGCATTGCTGCCCACAGAACAGTGATAAAGTGGGAGGGAAAGATAAAGTACCCAAACCTGTTGTTGTAGAAATGGTTACAACATATAGAATGATACCGTATTAAGTATCATTACTTTTTGCACCATGTCATGGGGTTTTTTTTTCCCCTTTTACTATAGTTTTTTCCTCCCATTCTTGTTTTATCCTAATTGAAGAACTGCACAGTATTGCCATGGACTAATTTGTCTTTCTTTTAATAAAAACAGATAAACCTTGGTAGAAAGTGGGGCCAGTGATGTTTTCTGTGATATTTGGTGGACCTGTTTGTCTCATGAATGCATCCATTTAAAAATAGCAGCTATGTTAGTGGTGTGGTCATGGACAGGTTTTATTTCCTGTAAAAGTGGTTGTTTAATCGGCAAATACCAACTAATTGGTAGGGAAATTGCATGAGCAATAGGAAAATCAGGAAAAAGAAGGTTTAGAAGGCTCTTTATTATGGTTGCATGCTGGTTTTTATACAGTTTTTATAAACTTCGAAGGCAACTTCTAATTAGTTAATTGCTTTTTTATTAATTGTTTTATTAGTTAGTAAAAACCATTTTACTTGTTTATCAAATCTATCTCTTCTCATATTGTTTATATATTTTCTTTACTAATTCTCATAAGACAAATCCTTTGTTATTATCAGTGCACTTATCTTTTGCCTTCAAAAGAAGTTGTTGTGCTAAATGAACTTCTTATTCTCAAAACAGCTTTATATAAAAACTTACAAATTACTTATTAACTATACTTTAAAAAAATAACAAACTAGCTTTTTACCCTATTCCTACACTTCTAATGCCAACAGGATCATCGTGGCATCACTGTCCACAGAACAATGATACAGTGGGAGGGGATGATAAATTGCCCAAACCAATACAAATTTTATTTATCATGAGAGCCAGGCTCTTCCTACCCATCACTGCTTGTGTGACCCCATTCCCCATTCACTGGACTTTCTCTTTCCTTCCCAGAATTGCCTGTGAGGATCAGCAAACCTTTGGCAGATGTCAGTGTAACTCAGAAGCTCAAGGCCACATTTGAGTGTGAGCTGTCCAAACCCAATGCCAATGTGAAGTGGTTCAAGGTACAGCACTTAATGGATTGTGATATTTTAATTTCTGACTTCTCTGGAAAGGAATGGGAGCCTTTAATTCTACTTCCAGGGAATTTGAACCTGAGCCTTTGCAGTAATGCTCTTAGCATTGCTCTCTTGTCTTTATGTTCATTTACTCTCCCGATTTATCACTGTCAGGTTTTTACTTACTGTATTTATATATTGGATTGAAAGTTAAACTTTTCTGTTCTTGCACAGAATGTGAGCACTGCAGATTGGCAGTCTTGTGCTTCACTCCACAGCAAGCAGTATTCACCCAGGATTTACATCCTTTTTGGGAAATGGGATATAAAGGGATGCCTCAATTTCCTTTGTCAGTAACAATCCAGTTCCCTTTCCCCAGACAGTCATTTTGGGGATCAGCTCTGGCATTTTATGTGCCTCCCTCGGGGCTCAGCTGATATCTTCCTTAATTTGGAGTGACAGCCATTCTTCAAGGTAGAATTTGGGCAGGAAGGGTCATTCTCATTTCAAACCTCCTGCCATGAGCAGGGACACCTTCAACCAGATCAGGTTACTCAGAGCCCTGTTCAACTTGCTCTTGAATGTTTCCAGGGAAGGGGCATCCACCATCTCTCTGGGCTACCTGTGCCAGTGTTTTGCCACCCTCATTGTGAAAAACTTCTTCCTTATTTCCTGACTAAATTTGACCTTCTTTTAGTTTAAAACCATTCATGTCTGAAAGGACTCACTGCCAACCCTGCATGGTATTTTAAGCCTTCAAAAAGGTGTCTGAGATCATCCAAAATTTCTGTGTGTTCTCCAGCCATTCCAACTTCATGAAACCTTTGCCCTGTGATGAGTATTCAACACATGTTCTTTTAAACACAATTTTCCATTCAGTCCAATGAGAAGGATGAAATAAGCACAGATCTGAATGTCTGTTGTGCTCACTGCAGATGTACAGGAATTGAGGGTGATCTGCTTTGACCTTTTCCCCTTCTAGGATGGGAAGGAGATCCGGCAAAGTAAAAACATTGGGTTTATCTCCCAAGGAAATAAGAGAAGCCTCATTATTCACAAGTGTGAATATGAAGATCAGGGAACCTATACATGCCAAGCAGCTGAAGACAAGACATCAGCTACTCTAAACGTTCATGGTATGTTTGGCTGAAGTAGGAAAATACATTTGCTGCAGCATTTTTGGCTACACAGTAAGAAATTCTTTGCGGAGTGTTTTTTTTTCACAATTGCTCATTTTGGTTATGCTTCTCTTCCTGGTGTGAAAATGCTGGCAA
Organism: Trochalopteron elliotii; assembly: GCA_024734555.1. Taxonomy (NCBI): domain Eukaryota; kingdom Metazoa; phylum Chordata; class Aves; order Passeriformes; family Leiothrichidae; genus Trochalopteron; species Trochalopteron elliotii. The sequence continues at coordinate 355,773 of JANPWX010000193.1, forward strand.
AGCTGTCCTGTGCTTGCTCTACCCTTGCAGTATTTTTGGAAGAGGTCCTAATTCAGTTTTCCATTCATCATAAGTGATTTCTATTCTCTGGAATCCCAGTGGTGGTTGTGGATTGGCACATCAGGAAATACTGGACAGCCTGGCCCAAAGCAGGGATTCAGTGGCTGGTGCTGATGTGCTTTGGTGGCACCATTGTCACAGGGTGACTTTGCTTGAATAGGGACTGAACAAGCCTTGGGTATGAGCTCAAGAAGTGCCCTAATTTTTAGGTTGTAAATGCTAAGGAAAGGGTCATTATTTCTGCCTGCACCTCTCCTTTATGTTCAAGGCATTTTTTCCATCTGAGTTTTGCACTGAGCAACTGATGAAGCACCAGGTGTGTTTTGTCACCAGGCTCTGAAACACCTGAGATAAGCTCTGAGATAAAGGCAAGTTACTCAACAGGCAGCTCTGCTGTGTCCTGGCAGATGTTATTTTCTAAAGGGGCATCTGAAAAACAGTGAAAGACAGAGCATCTTTCTCATTGCTTACTAGATGCTGTCCTCATGTGGCCGCTTGGGTTCAGCAATGTCTTTGTGAGCATCTGTCCCATTGCTCTGTTGAACTCTCCCTTTTCTCCCTGGTTTTGGGATTGCGGTGAATTGTTGTTTGCATTTCAGCTCTGCTCCTGAGGCTGATCCAAGGTGTGGATCAAGGCCTTCTTTTTCAAAAAGAAAGGGCTGCAGTAGCACAGATAAATAGATCAGTTCTGACAAAAGGTGCGCCAAGGTGCAGAGTTAAAGAGGATTATACTCAGTTCAGGAGACTCTGAAAAAAGATATCTCCTATGTAAAACAGAGGAGAGCATGCAGAGAAGCATGAATGAGGCAAGTTTAAATTTTAGACTTGTATTTAGTTCTTCTTGGTGAATTTGCTTTCATTAATGTGTGTATTTCTTTCATTAATACCTTTATGAAGTCCAGCATACATAAAATCCTCTTGCAATACGCTTCATCCATAAAAAATATTCACTGTGTTGAAGAAAGAAACTACCCAGGAAGAAAGACTGGTCTAGAATAAATCCTACACAATTCCATTTTTTTCCATGTAATTATGCAGAAAGTAAACACACCATACTCACTTATGGAGAAACCCCTGAATAAATATTTGTCTTTGTGATTTCACAGCCCGAGATATCAAGATAGTAAAACCACTGGAAGATGTGGAAGTGAATGAATTGGAGAGTGCATCTTTCATCTGTGAGATCTCACACGACGAGGTCGAGACCCAGTGGTACAAAAATGACAACAAGCTGAAGACTTCCGACAACATCAAAATGCGGCAGGATGGTAGGAGGAGAAAAGGGGGATTTTGTTCTGGAATGGGGGTGACTTGGAGGAGGGAGACTAGAAAATAGGATTTTGCTCTGGGATAGCTGAGCTATGTCTGTTTGTGTGCCTGCCCCCAGGCAAGACCTATTCCCTGACTTACGCACGTGTCCACGTTGAGGATGCAGCTGAGATCAAATTCGTTGCAGAAAAGGCAGAATCTCGTGCTCATCTGACTGTAAAAGGTAATTCTTCTGTTTGTGCCAGCACTGCTTCTGCTCTCTCTCACCTTACAAACCAATTCATTTCCCTCACTTTGCATGTGAAGGTTAAAAAAAGTCCTGTAGTGTTCAGGAAAAGAAAAACTGCCTACTTTTACTGCCTGGTATATATCAGCTGGGAGTTTATTTTGGCTTAATTCCAGTTAATTTTCTCAGGAGGTTGGATTTGCACCTTTAGACATTTAAAGTTGTGTGTGAAATTTGAGGGGCCAAAAAGCTGTAGCTTGGCTTTTTCTTGCATTTTCACTTTCTGGTGTATGTTATAGCAATACCCAGTGCTTTTGGGTGTGTTTAACTAAAACAATGTGATAGAAGGAGGGAAAAGGAAGATTTGAATTAACACACACCTGAGGAGCTCAGGAAACTGGAGATCAGTCCCTGGTTTTGCCATAGCACTGCTGTGGGATGTTGAGGAAACTGTAATGGTTCTGGGTTCTTTTTCTCTCCTAAGGTCAGGATTAATACATAAGAGTCACAGTTTGTGTTCAGACTTAGATGTTTATTAATTCTTATCTATATTACAGTCTCACAAGCTGTGAGCTCTAACTGGCAAGTTAGAAAATGAAGGTAAAATGGAGAGCTTCTCTATCGCTACAAGGCCTTTTCAAGGACAATCCGTTCAATTATGAAATGCTACCTAAATTATTTTTACTTTAAACCCAATAACTAACTACTTGAAGCCTGCAATGTGGACTTCAGCAACAATTACAAAAAAAACCACCCAAACCCATGAAGAAGAAGGCAGAAAAAGGTGAAGAAGAAGGACTTAGACAAATGCCTAAAATACTCCATATTGATTTGCATATTACTATATACTAAAATCCCAAACCCCAAGTTTCCAGAATTCCAACAAGAAACTTTGTTACTTCTGCAGTTCAGTGGTAAAATATGGAGGAAAAGTTTCCCTTTAATTAACTCTTACTAATTAAAATTGATAATTCAGTGCTCTGCATAGTGAGGATTCCTGTCATTTTCCAAATTACTGGACACAGAAGAAATACTGCCAGTGAGTTTTTATGGAGACCGTATTGTTTTTATGGAGACTGTACTCCATTTCCTTTCTTCTCATAGAGCTGCCTGTGAAAATCGTGAAGCCTCTGCGGGATAAGATTGCCCTGTGGAAGCACAGGGGGTTCCTGGAGTGCCAGGTGTCCCGGGCCAATGCCAAGGTCCGGTGGTTCAAGAAGGATGTGGAAATTCACCCCGGGGACAAATACGAAATTGTGAGCGAGGGCGTCTACCGCAAACTCATCATCAACGACGCCGACTACGAGGATGAGGACACGTACACGTGTGATGCCTTTGATGACAGAACCAGTGCTAATTTCTTTGTTGAGGGTAAAAATCTCCCTTTTTTTCACCCCTAGAATGCACTGGGAAGAGGGTGGGCTGATTCGCTTGTTGTTTGCTTTGGAAACACAATAGTGCTTAAAAAGGATTTTTGTTTCATGTTATTTATTCTGAAATCCATTGGTCTTGAATCCTTTTACACACAAGAACACCCTGAAAAATGGATATATGGTATATTCTCCTAAGGAAAATTAGGAAATTCCTATTCCAGAGGTGTTTATCAAATGTATTGGATATGTTTTTCAGATAAATGTTGCAGCTTCTTTTATCAACATCTGCATTCCAATGAACCTTCTTTTCCATTTTATAGCACTACATGTTTGATACCAGGTTAGGAAGGTAACTTTAGAATTAGGACTAGGAATCAAGAGATACAGGTTCACTTTCTGGCCTGTGACCAGCAATATCTGTTTGCTTTTATACAGAAAAAAAAAAAAAAGATGTTTTAAGGCCCTTTGAGTTCATAGGAGCAGAAAAGATGTCATGAGTGTTCAGGCTGATAATGGAAAAGCTTTCATGACTCCTAAATCCCTGCTCTCTTGTTCCATCCAGAACAAGCCATTAATATTGTAAAAGAGTTGTGTGATGAGGACGTGACCGAGCCTGAAGAAGCCAATTTTGAATGTGAGACATCCATTCCATCTGTGAAACCTGCCAAGTGGTTCCTGAAGGGAGCAGCCTTGCAGGCTGGCAGAAACATCATCATGCAGCAGGAAGGCACCATCCACAGGCTGACAATAATAAAAACAAGTGTTGATATGACAGGCACCATCCAGTTCTCCATTGGCAAATCCAAATCCACGGCGAACCTGCTCGTCAGAGGTAATGTGATTTTTAATATATGTCATGTGATTTAGAACAAAGATCTTCCCTCTCATAGTACCTGGAAAGTAATTTGTCATAAATATTTTCTGTTCTGGGCTGGGTTCTTGGAAATGTGTGTGTACCTGGAAGATCTGTTTAGTTCCCAGCTGCAAGTTGTTGGGGGAAATGCTGGATGCACCAACTGAGCCAGAAATGTCTTAGGAAGGGATCTGATTAAATGACTTTGCTGTCCCTGGTATTGAAATCTATCAAGCTAAAACTGGTTTCCAGTTTATTTTTATTCTCTTGACTTTACCAAGGAGGACAAAACAGATGAAATTTGCCAGGAGAGTTTATTTTGTCCCATTTCTGAACTAGACAAGTTTGATAGCTCATTTACTTAATTCATTTTGTCGTTGACTTGATCTAGGACAAAGCCTTAAGGCTTTTTATCTTCTGCTGTCACCATGGTAAATCTCTCCAATCACATCCTGAAGTCCTTGTTTTGTCTTTCATTTGCTCTTACTTGAATGAAAACCTCAATTAGAGAGCAATTCAGCAAGCACTGAGACAGAAGTGGACCATGAGTTTTGGTGGTTAATATACAGTGTTATCTTATGGAAATCAGCTTTTCTTAAAGATCGTCGTGCTGTTGTAGCTTCAAAGCACATGAGCTCTGTTAGAGATACTTGTAGCAGGATATGAGTAGTTCACAAAACAGTTGTGGAAGTCATGTATGAAATTAATGGGCATGAAATACAGATTAAAACCTTCCTCTTCTTTAGATTGATCCATTCTTCTTCCCCATCCCTGCTTTGCAGATTACCACATCCAGATCACCAGGAAGCTGGAGGACAAGACAGTCCTGGAGCGACACTCGGTCATCCTGTCCTGTGACTTCAGGCCTTCCCCAAAGCACGTGAGGTGGTTCAAGGGCCAAGTGCTCATTGAGCCCTCGGAAAAATACAAAATCAAGCGGGATCAGTACTCAGCAGAGCTCAAGATCATGAAGGTGAAGCCCGAGGATGCTGGAGTGTACAAGTGCAAGGCTGGGATTGCTGAGACCGAAGCCACACTGAGCGTTGAAGGTACGAGAGGTTTGCAGCAGCAGGGCTGGTCTTTATGATTCTCTGTTTCATTCAGGGTTCCTCCTCCTGAGGAGAGGTAGATTCCCACAGTTACCTCCTAATTTTATGTAAATGCAGTGTCACAAGCAAACTGCTGATTCCACCATCCTGAAGTCCATCTCTTGCTGCGAAGTTGGTAATGCGTGTGGGAGGGCACCATCTGGGTAAGGTACAAATTAACATTTGTCAAGACACATTATTGTCCATTTCATACAAGGAATTAGACCTCTGGTGCTTTTAACTAAAAATATCCTTTATGTTAAACTGCCACAGGCTTCTGATTCTGGTGATCTTGGCTGTGTTTTTTATTTCCTGACCTCTGTGCCAGCTTGTCTATCTGCTATACATTTGTCTACCTGCTAGATATGCATTTTATAGCTACTATTATACATCTGAATGCAATTGTTATTCATAGTGATGTTCTACCCCATCTGGGCATGGAACGTTTTTTAGCCAGTTCTTCCCCTCAGGTGACACTGCAAGGAAAGATGTTCACTGTGTTGCTTCCAACAAGACTTGGAGCTGAGGCACAGAATCATTTCCAAAAGTCCAGGGAGCAGCTCTTGGTAGCAGTTTGGCTTTGCAGAGGTTCTTCATTGAATGTGTGGGCAAACACTGCAATGAGCCACTCAAGGCAGTGGTGATGTCACCATCCCTAGAGGGATTGAAAAGTTTTGGGGTTGTGGTTTCAATGGTGACCTTGGCACTGCTGGGGGAATGGTTGGATTCAATCTTAGAGATCTTTTCCAACCTAAATGATTCTGTGACTCCATTCTATCCAAACATATATATGTATATTAAAAAAAAAAAAAATCAAGTAATAGTCCCAAACCCTCTTCTGAGTTCTCATCCTTGAGAACAGCATTCCATAAGCAGAGAAGCTGCAAGGAGAAATCTCTGCCCAAGGACTGGGAAAGGAAAGAATCAAAATCCTCTTGCTCCCCAAACCTGAGCAATTTGCTTAATCTCTTTGTACTTTGCTTTTGTGGCCAAAATCATTGTCTTCATCTCATCCTCTGTGTCACAGTTTCCCTGGAAATGAGGGACAATTTAGCAAAAATGCGTTTGTGTGCACAGTGACAAGCACATGGGGCTTGGAGCTCTGTGGAGTGCTTAGGGTCACTGTAGTACAATTTTAGAAAAAAAGTAATTATTTTTAAATAGAACACAAACAAACAAAACATTCAAGCTGATTTATATATGAAAAAGAGAAGTGAGGATCCTAGACAATTTTAATTAGTCTTTTCAACAGATTTTTTATTTCTGTTGGAGCAAATGCAGAACCAAGTAAGCGAAATGTGGTGACCAAAGGGGTGTGCAGGACACCAGAACAAATCATCCAATAACCTCCACAAAATTGTTTGTGATAGCAACTGATTTATGATGGTGGTGGTGACGGTGCCCCTTGGTTTCCCCAATTTCCAGCCCGCAATGTGGAGGTCCTCAAGCACCTGCAGGACGTGGAGATTGAGGAAGACAGCTCTGCTGTGTTCTCCTGCGAGCTGTCCCACGACGACGAGGACGTGGAGTGGTTCCTCAATGGCACCCTCCTCTACACCAACAACTTCAATGACATCAAGAACGTTGGCAAGTGCTACACGCTGACCATGAAGCAGGTGAAGCCTGAGGACGCTGGCACAGTGACAATGAAGTCAGACAAGGTGTCAGAGACCGTGCGGCTGAAGGTGATAGGTGGGTCTAGATCACACTCCTGAATGAAAATGAGATGCAAATGAGCCATTATTCACCAAATCCACGGGGCAACCCTGCTTAATAGATAAAAAATGTTGAGCTATTAAATATGGGCCGTGAGGATGGTGAAGGGTCTGGAGGGGAAGCCTTGAGAGGAGAGGCTGAGGTCACTTGGTTTGGTCAACTGGAGGAGAGAAGATTGAGGGGAGACTTTGCTGTGGGCTTCAACATCTTCATGTGAGGGGAAGTGGAAGGGCTGGTTACCGATCTCTTCACTCTGGTGGCCGGTGACAGGACTTGAGGAAACAGCTGGGCTTGAGTCATGGGAGGTTTAGGTTGGATATCAGGAAAAGGTTCTTCCCCCAGAGGGTGGTAGGCACTGAACAGGCTCCTCAGGGCATGATCATAGTCCCAAGGCTGCCAGAGCTCCAGGAGCGTTTGGACAACACTCTCAGGGACAGCGTGGGGTTGTTGGGGTGTCTGTGCGGGGACAGATGTTGAACTGGATGATTCTTGTGGGTCTCTTCTAACTCAGGATATTCTATGATTTTTAATGTATCAGTTCTGGAGCTGGACTCAACCAGCCATGAGAAGACAGTTTCCTGCTGTCCTTCATACATCTTAAAATTCAGTCACACAGCTGAGTTTCTGTGGTTTAACACATTCTTGGGCACCCTGAGCAAGTGTGCAGGTGACACCCAGTGTGCCACTGAGTGGGATATGTGACATGCTTGAGGGTTGAGGTGCCACCCTGTCCTGGTTTGGAAAAACAGGTGTCTGCCAGGGAAAGCTGGCGCTTCCTTTGGAATGGAGAATGTAAACCCCCTCCCTCCGAATTATTATAATTTTTAAATTAAGGGGCTTTCAGGCAAAGAAATGTGAATAGGGATAACAGTTCTTTACTAGGAATATTAAAAATAAAAATGTAGTAGAACAAAAACGCAAACAAACAAAAAAGAAAACACTGACAGGGTCAGAACACAACCTGACACCCTGTTGGTCAGGCTGTTGGTGTCAGTCCAATCCAGTCCTCCTGCAGTGACAGATGTGGTTCTGTTGGAGCAGAGATGATCCTGTAGAAGGGTGTAGTTTTCCTCTGAAGGTCCAGTGGTGCTGAGATGGGTCTGGTTTTCCTCTGGGAATCCAGTGCAAACAGGCTGTGCTGGTGTTCTGAATGCCAGGTTTTATCCAGGTAGGAATGCTGGGCTCCTCCCCCTGGGTGGAGCATCTCCCAGTGGGATGATGTAATTTTATCAGTCATGCAGTGAGCCTGGATGGCCCATGAACAGCAGAGATCCCCTGGAGGGAGGATGGGTCCTGGAAGAGATAAAGAAAACACCTCCCCAGCCAGTTTCAACAGATGGCAATAGAATACATACTTTTGGTCACATCTTGCATTGCAACCCGAGACACATCCAGAGGGACATGGACATGCTCAAAAAGTGAGACCATGTGAACCTCTTGAAGTTCAATAAGGCCAGTGTGAGGTGCGGCACCTGGGTCAGGGCAGCCCCTACTGCCAACACAATCTTGGGATGAAGGGATTTGGAGCAGGATGAAGAATTGAGAGCAGGATGAAGGACTTGGGGGTGCTGGAGGGTGATGCTGGTTAAGGTTCTGATTGGTATCAGCAATATTGCCAAGGGGTTATTAATGTCTTTAAATATTTGATGGCAACTGAAAGTGTCCCAAACATCCTGGTGGTTCTCTGTTTTGCCTCTTGACCTTCAGAGAAACCTGCTGTCTTCATGAAATCCTTGGATGATGTTTTCGGTGAGGAGCGAGGAGTGATCAAACTGGAATGTGAAGTCTCCAAAGAGAAGGTCAAACCTGTTTGGAAAAAGGATGGTGTGAAGATCACTTCTAGCAAGAAGTATGAGGAGATACAGTCTGGGAAGACCCTGTGCCTCCTTATCCATGACCTTGAAAAGACAGATGCGGGGTTATATACCTGTGACATCGGCACAGATGTGGCCAAATCAAAGGTCAGCGTTCAGGGTAAGTGCTGTACACAGTGGTCTCTCAAGGGGTGTTAAAAATATGGGTGGGCTTGGTCCCTTGGGCTGTCACCTGTTCCTGAACAAATCTCACATAATATTGCAATGTCTGAACAATCCCTGTTAATTTTGGTGTAAATATATCTAGGGTTTCTAAGTGAAAATCAGCAGGAATGCAGTGACAATATTTTCTTCCTGAACATCCCTAAAATGCAGAAATCTTCCCAAAAAAAAGCACAAATTTCTCCCCCCCCCAAAAAAAATCCCAACAAACAACAGAAAACCCCCCAGGCAGCCTGTTTCTTATTTTGAGCTATTGACTCAGAGTGCATTGTAGGAACACAAAAGCAGGACAACAATATCTATTGAGGAACCTAGCTGTTCAGCCTGTCCTCTAATCCTTGTGTCAGCCTCAAGGACAAAGAATTGTTCATGGCTTCCAAACTCATAATATTAATGAGAAAAATTTTGAATTTGCCTGGTTTGAACACCAGGAGTAACAAGTCAAAAAATTCAGACATCCCCTTTCTCCTATCAGCATGGAGAAGAACCTCATCCTTTGTCCCAGAGGCTTCTTTTCTGACAGCTTTTCTCTTCTCTAACTCATTGAACCTTGAATCTTCCCCACTGAGCTGTTCTTCATTCAGTCCTTCCTGAGCACAGCCAGGAGATTCACATTTCTCTTTTTGTACAACTTAGAGATGATTCTCAGTCTGAAAAATCCTTCCCATGCCACAGCCATCTGTAAGGCCTTAAAGCAGTGGTGTCCTGCCAATCTGGCAGATAAGCCCTTGTATGAAGTAAAATTTTTAACTTGTATTAATGTAATTTTTGTTCTCCAGAACTGAACATTGGCATCACCAAACGGCTCAAGAACACTGAAGTCCAGGAGGGAGAAGATTGCACTTTTGAGTGCATTTTGTCCCATGAAAGCATTGACGACTTCAACTGGACGCTGAACGGGAGAAAAGTGCAAAGTGAGGGGAGATTTAAAGCCTCCAACACGGGTCGGAAATACTCACTGAGTATCAAAAATGTCATTCCTGATGACACTGGGGAAGTCACCTTCACTGCCCGTGGTCTTACCTCCAAGGCTTCCCTGGTTGTGAAAGGTAATGGGATCAGAAAAGTTCTGGGTGTATTTTCATAAGGTTTCTCAGCAAACACTTGTTATGGTTTGAGTCAACAACAACCTTCCCTGTGAGCCCTGAAGAGCTGAGATTTTTCCTTGAAAACAAGTGAAATGCTGAAACTTTTAATAGATATTTGAGAACTGACTGCACTAGGTAGTGTGTACAGATAATAACAGCCCAGACTGTGCATCACAGATAATCACCCAAAGCCCCTGGGTGGTCAGTGGAGAGTAGAAATTAGTAATTTTCTGATGTAGTTCATAATCTGCAGTTAGTCCTTTTTCCACAGAATTAAGAAATCCCAGAACGTTTTGGGTTGGAAGAAACCTTCCATCATCTTGTTCCAATCTTGCACAGGGTGCCCAGAGAAGCTGTGACTGCCCCTGGATCCCTGGAAGTGTCCAAGGCTGGACAGGGCTTGGAGCAGCCTGGGACAGTGGAAGGTGTTCCTGCCCATGGCAGGGGGTGGAACTGGATGAGCTTTGAGATCCCTTCCAATCCAAACCATTCCGGGATTCTATGATTTGAATTGCAAAACCCCCAACCATATATAGAGATGATTTTCATTCAAAGGTCTTTTTTTTTCTTTGTTCTCTGCAGAAAAACCCACTGAGGTTACAAAACTGCTGGAGGATAAAACATCACCAGCAGGGCAGGACATCAGCCTGAGCTGTGAATTGTCCAAAGCTGATGTGAACATCAGGTGGTACAAGGATGGCAAAGCAATCAGGAAAAGCCAGAAATACGACCTGCATCTGGAGGGAACACAGGCCACTCTCATCATCCATGACTCCACAGTCAAGGACAGTGGGGAATACACCTGTGAGACAGAGACCTCCAAAACAACTGCCAGGATCACTGTGCAAGGTCATTTGAGGGGTGCAGAGGAGCTGGCAGGTTCAGAGGTTGGGTGTAAATATCTACAGCCATGGGAGATTTCTTCTCCTTCATCTCCTTGGGCAGGATCAATTTTTAGTTTTATAAAAACATCATGGATTAAAAGCTAAAAAAATTAAATAGGAAAAAAACACCTTTTAGATGCCGAACAATCTTATGGGCTCTGTAGCAAGCCAATCAAAACTGGCAATTTGCATTACTCTGTTTTGAATATGAGTGATGAAAACTGTCTGCAAGAGGAGACCTCACCAGTACATGGACCATGGCATTAAACTTTCCTGGACATATTTCACCTGATATGTCCTGTGAAAGGAGAAGCCTGGTGATCTTAGGTGCATTCCATCTGATAGGATGGGAGGAAATGGCTTCAAGGGTTAGATTGGATGTTAGGAGAAATTTCTTCATGGAAAGGCTGGTCAGGCATTGGAACAGGATGCCCAAAGAAGTGGTGGAGTCACCAGCACTGGGGGGATTTAAAAGATGTATAGATGTGGTTACTGGGGACACAGTTTAATTAAGTTTAACTATTAACTTGGTGATCTTAAAGGTCTTTTCCAGCCTAAATGATTCTATGATTATTTTTTTGATAATTCTGTGAGTTGGAGCAGAGAGGATCCAAGATGACTTTGGATGCTCAGGATTAGTTTGGGTAACAAATCTGTCTCTCATTATTATTTTTTTTTTAATTTTTTTTTTTTTTTTCCATCCCAGAAAAGCCTAATTATTTCGTCAAGGAGCTCTCAGACCTGAAGGCTGATGAAAGTGGAACTGCAGTTTTTGTGTGCCAGAGTGAGAGAGCTGCATCATCTGTGGTCTGGAGGAAAGGCATTGCTGAGCTCAGGGCTGGCAGGAAGTATGAGATGACACAGAAAGGACAAGTCCTCCAACTGACCATAAAGAACTTGGAGAAAAGTGACAGTGACACCTACAGCTGTGACATTGGGGACACCCAGTCCAGAGCCAAGCTAACTGTGCAAGGTATGAAGGAGAGGAAGGTGACTGTACATCCCTTTTCTGCCATGGGAAACGTGCACAGGCAGAGCTGTATCTCAGCAGGGCAGCAGAGCTGCTGATTTCTGGTTCTGTCTCTCTCATGATGGCAGGAACACGTAGCCAAAAATACAGGAATGTAGAGCTGGACATGCAGAACAGTTTGGAGCAATTACACCTGGAGTATTTTGGGTGTGATTTAAACCCCCCAAAGGCTCATATGAGGGGAGAGATTGGTGTTCCTGTGTGAACATAACATGGAGGTGATTCTGAGTGCCTGCCGCTGGATGACGGAAAATTATCCTGCCTTCAGGCTTTTCTCCATAGTTGTTGGTTCTTCTTCCCTGGAGTGGTTTCTAAGAGGTGGTGGATAAATAGAATGGTCCACAGAATCATGGAATGGGTTGGAAAGGAACCTAAAGATCATCCAGCCTCACTCCCTGCCATGGGCAGGGACACTTTCCACTATTCCAAGTTGCTCCAAGCCTTGTCCAACCTGGCCTTGGGCACTTCCAGGGATCCAGGGGCAGCCACAACTTCTCTGGGAACCCTGTGCCAGAGCCTCACCATCCTCACAGGGAAGAATTCCTTCCCAATGCTCCATCTGACCCTGCCCTCTGGAGGAATGATTCCAGAATAGTCAGATGGAGGTGCAGCAGCATCCACTTGCTAATTATTGTAGCTTTTAAAGACAAAGGGGTAAAGTCAGACTCCTTCTCTGATCATCTGCTACAGCATCCTTGAGAAGCAAAAAAATATGTTTAATCCTCATCATAACCTCAGGCTCTGAGCTGTCTGAATTCACTCTGATGTTTTTGACACCAGCTTTTCTGAGTGGAAAAAACACTTCTCTGTCACGAACATCAAAGTAAAACATCCCTGTGCTGGTTTCATAAGTAGAAGGAACATCAGAGATATTTTTGTATGCAGTGACAACCTTATTTTATATATATTTATAGTGAGGTTTATCTTTGTATGTGTGTTTATATTTATATACCTATTTTTAGTTAGGGATGTATTTATCTATACAGGGAGGTTTTCAGGGCAAATATTTTGGGGTTTTTCTACCAAAGCCACAGTCAGATATTTTCTCCATTTCCCACTGTGTTTATGGTTGGACTGAACTCGAAGAAGGTGTGGGATCAGTGGTTCTATCCCATAGAAAGGAAGTTATTTTTGCTGTAGAAAATCAGGCAGGTTTTCAAGGGAGAGATCATTTCTTGGTGATATATATTCCAATATGGATAAATATTCCAATAACACTGTCAGAGACTCATCCTTCCAACCTGTCCAGGGATTTCATTAGGAGAAAATCTACAGCCCTGGATTTGCATTGTACTGGCTATTTGTTCTGCTTTGTGCATCCTGGTGCTTTAAAGTTGTCTTTACCCTATTTTTTGTGTGTCCTGTACATATTATCTTCCTGTGAGTGGGTTTTGTGGTCAATATCGGGGGAATTCTGTTTCAGTCTTCTCTGTCACAAATGTATTTCTTACTTGGGAAAAACCTTGGGAGTTTTCCGTGTCGATTTTCACGTCAGAAACTGAAGATTCCAGTAATTGATGTATTTATGTTCCTTTCAGGCCAGAGAGTGCTAATAACGGAAGACCTGGAGGATGTGACTGTGTTAGAAGGAGAATCTGCCATGTTCAAGTGCAGAATCTCTCCCGTAGACTATAGCAGAGTGCAGTGGTTTTTGGATAAAACCCCACTCCATACCAATGAACTTAATGAGATCCAGTCCCAGCCTGGTGGATATCACCTGCTAACGCTGAAAAAGCTCTCACTGAAGGACTCGGGGGTCATTACATTTGAAGCTGGTGATAAGAAAACATCTGCCAGTTTGGTTGTTAAAGGTAAATCCATCATCACAACTGCAGGAGAGGAAATGATGAGTAGAAATAAGCGGGGTTGATGTGGGTAGGTGGAAAAAAAAAAAAAAACCAAACAACAAAAATGCTACAAATTTAGCACCATCGTTGTATATCTGTACATGTTCAAGAATAACATTAATTATATAATGAGATTATGGCTGGAGAATGAACTCTTTGTAATCCTGGACAACTCTTGGAGTGTTTATTGGATTTGGATGGGAGTGATACAATGCAGTGATGGTGCAGTGGATGCCTCGTTCAGTTTTCCTCAAGCTGATAAAGGGATGATGCTTCATGAGGAGAAATCAATTAATTCAATTAAAAAAAAAAAAAAAAAAAAAAAAAAAGGGGCAGCCAGTAAGTTTTAAATTCAATTTTCATTGTTTGAAAGGCAACATTGCATGTGTTCCCTGCTATTCATTGTTGACAATGGAGTGTTTTCTCTGGAGAAGTTAAATTGAGGTAAATTTTGTTTACACAAACACAAATGCAGTGTTTGGTAACAAAGACATAAAATGAATGCCAGACAGCCCAAGAATGTGGGATTAGAGAGATGTTTCCTTACTGGAAATATAAATACTTCTCACTGCCTAGAGATGTAAAACACAGTCTCCACTGTGTCAGTTCATAATCTCATTTCTTTCAGAATAACCACATTTATTTTGAAGAACTTTTCTTTTTTACAAAAGTTGAAAATTTTACCCAAATTTTGCTAAACTACAGAAGCACAAATGGATTTCTTTTTCCATAGAGAAGGCAAAAAGTTTTATTTGCAAAAGGCTAATTACTTATGTTCTTCAGCAGGAATCTTTTTTTCCTCAGTTTCTCCCAGATATCATTTTATAGTTAAACAACATTTTACAGCATTACTGGTGCCTTCCTGAGGGTTTTATAGTCATGAATACCAAATTATTTGTTACCATAGCTTTGACACAAGCAATCCTGGATCCAAATCTCACAGATCACTTGTGATCTGAGAATCCACAGCTCTTCTGAACCATGTCAGATGGTTTTTATATGAATCTAGAGAAGCCCTGTGTCTTCACAAAGGAGCTGGTGGACACTGAAGTCACTGAGGGGGAGGATGTGAGCCTTCAGTGTGACACCTCCAGATCAGCCAGCCCTGAGAAGTGGTGCAAAGATGGGAAGAGCCTTAGGAATTCTTCCAAATATAACATCAGGCAGTCAGGGTTTGAAGCCAAGCTTGTCATTCACAGGGCAGAAGAAACAGACAGTGACAGATGTGAGTGTGAGGCTGGAGCAGCCAAAGTAGTGCAGTCATTGCTGTCAAGGGTAAGAACTTCTGGAATGATGGTTTGGGTCCTAGCACTGAGCCCAGAGTAATTAATTGAAATTATAAAACCATGAAGCTACAAGGAAAAGGGACCTTGTGGTGTGCACTGGTGTGTTCTCATCTGGAACAGCAGCCAGAGAGGTGACAGAATGGGAAACAGGAGAATCCTTCATCTGACCTGGCTCTAGCTCTGTGGAACTTTAGTGCCTCTGAGAAGCAAGGAATTCTGGAATGGTTTGGGTTGGAAAGTGCATTAAAGATCACCTCATTCCAAATCCCAAAAAGAGAGCAGTTGGGAAAACACCCCAGGCTAAGAGGTAATCCACAGAAAGGATGGATCACCTCCTGGAGCTGTCTCCAGTGATGGCTCTCTCCAAGGAGGGAACTCCCAACCCTACACCTGTCTGTGCTATTGCTTTAGGTAGCCAGATTTATACAGAGCATCAGTGGACAGGAGGTGCTCTCCTGCTTGATAGGACTTGGGGAGATGGTTTAATGTAAAAGAGGGTTATTTTAATTAGATGGAAGGAAGAAATTTTTTACACTGAGGGTGGTAAAACACTATAGAAGGTTGCCCAGAGAGGTGGTGGATGCTCCATCCCTGGAAACACTCAAGGGCAGGTTGGATGGGGTTCTGAGTGCCTGGTCTGGTTGAAGATGTCTGGGGTCATGGCAGGGGATGAGATGAGATTTAAAAGACCCTTCCAACCCAAAATGTTCTATGATTCTGTGATCTAAAGGGCTCTTGTCTGAGCTGAGGCAAAAGTTCTCTTCTTAGATGAGTGTTTTATCTCTGAGTTAGGTATGGGTTGGGTCTCATCTAGGTCAGAACCAGGCTCACCAAATATCTTAAAATACAAGATAATTGCCTATTATAATTGCTTCTGCCTGTTCCGAGTCACTGTCCCAGCCCCAGGCTTAGGAGGAGCTCTGTCTCTGTGAGTTCAATCACTCTGTGAGTTCAATCACTCCCCTGGGCAGGCTTGAGCAGGTACAGGGAGGATTTTACAGACACAGACTGTGTTTATCCACGCCAGAGGATGTCCTGTGTGCAGCTGGTGTTACACACTTGGGATGGACTGATCAGAAGCTGCATCTGGATTAGGGAAAGCAGCATGAACAAAAAAGGCATTTGGGTTGCTGGGATGGTCAACCTGAACCCCAGAACACTGAATGGGAAGACAAGCTGCTCACAGGATTTTTCTAGAGCACAAAGAACCAACTTGAGGCTGTGCAAGAAAGAGAAGACCTTGATGATGCAATGAAGAAGAGCTGGTTGTTAATGACCCCAATCTTCTGTCTTTCTGTAGCACAAGGGTATTTTCCCCATATCCATTGCACACAAAACAAAGATCTGTGCTGACTCCAGTACGACCTGGATGAACAATTTTCTGTTAAAAAAGATCCACTTTTGTAATGTTCCCACAATATTTTTCCCCTCACAGAGAAGGGTGTGGATGGATGTAGGATTTAAACATATGGATTCAGGTCAAGGAGTGAAGTCATAAGGATGTCTATAAGAAACTGCTGTTGGAAAACTTTCCTTTACCTATCAGAGTCACATCAGAACAGCAGAATGCAAAAATAGAAAATAGAAACTCAGTAGCTGTGTGACACTGAGTGTCCAAAACTAGAGATAAAAGGGGAGCAGGATAATAGGTGTAGATTTCCAACAGCCACAGGTTAAGTGCATCATGGGTCAGTAGCTGGCTTGCATATTCTTAAGACAGCATAATTCAAAAAGAATTTATTTTTTTCCTTAAATGAACATTTCAGTTATTTTCCTCCAAAAGTGCCTTCCCTGCACTACCTTAAAGCCTTGAATCCCAGGCTGTGACAGAGCCTGCAGGGGAATCTCCACAGGAACCCTGTCACGTTCAGCTGTGCTTCCCTCTCTGTGTTTGTGCTGTGCTGGTTTTAAGTCTGTGTTCATGCTGGATAAAAAAAATACACTGTAAAGGTCTTCATGATGAGAAATCAATACTGCTGATCATGACAGAAAGTGCTTTGCCATTCCTCTGTGTCCTCTGTGTTGTGTGTGAGTTGACCTCAGTGAAGTTTTATGTTTTTTGTGCTGGTGATCCAGCTCTGAGCAGTCATCTGCAGCACAGTTTGTGTCATTAACTGCAGTGCAGCATCTACCACTGATGTTAATAATGAAAGCAGTAAGAGCAGCAGCATCTTCAGCAGTGCAGATAGTGGTTAAAAAGAAAATAAGCATCTGGCCTCAATTTTTTTTTTTTCTGCTGTAAAGTGCTGGCAGCCAGATGTGAGATGTCAGAATATGTTTACTCTTTGCTAGTGCTTTTTCATTCCTGTGGTTTTCTGTCTGATGAAATGAGGTCTGATACTAAAAGACAAAAGTAATTTCCAACCTCACTTGTTCATTTTAACATTTGTGTTATTCCTTTTCTCAGAAACACCAGTCCTTTTCAAGCAAGAGCTCCAAAATGAGGAAGCCAAAGAAGGAAAGCAGGTCAGGCTGACCTGTGAGCTCAGCAAACCTGGAACCCCAGTGAAGTGGATGAAGGGGGACACTGTTCTCTATGCCAGTGAGAAGTATGAGTTTAAGCAGCATGGGACTGTGGCAGAGCTCATAATTCGAGATGTGAAGTCTGTAGATGCTGGGGACTACACCTGCAGTGCTGGGGAGCTGAAAACCACTGCTCAGGTCAAAGTGAATGGTGGGTACAATTTGAGACATGGCCACACTTAATCAAGTCGAAATCTAATAGATCTTTTTAAACATAGATCTATTAAACAAAAATAAATCACACAACACTTCTTTCCTTTTTTTTTTTTTTTTTTTTGTGGTTGCCCCCACCTTTGATAAGTAAAATCTAAAGGTAATATTGCACCCTTGTAGGCACCTGTATGTATTTCGTTCATGTGGTCTCATATTCTGTGTCTGGAATTTTCAATCTGGGGGGGAAAAAATAATGAAGTGCAGAGGATTAATTTTCTCTTTGCTGTAGTTCCTGCCCTATCAGCTGCTTTACATGGCTGTGATTAAAACTGGAGTGGGAGGTGGAGACCAGTAGTACTGGAGCATAAGGATGTGAAAACATAAATCCAGTCCTGGAAAATTGAAAGTGATCAAGTAATTAATAGACTCCAGGCTCCCCAAAACATCCTTTCCAAGACTCTTAGATGCCATCTCCACTCTCCACTGCCCTTAAACAAGTACACTGCCTTTAGCAGCATGTGCTGGAGCAGAAAGATGGAGAAATATAGGATATGAATGTTATTTCAGAGCCCTGCAGGAGCAGGGAATTCATTAGGTGATGGTGCCCAGAGGAATCTGAAAGGGTGCTTTTTAAAAATAAAAGAAACTTCCCCCACATTTCTAGGAACCCAAAGTGAGAGGGAGAGATTTATCCCTGCTCCCAGGCAGAATCTCCTCGATTCCACACAGTCAATGGAGGGCTTAGGGCTGCTCTACCCACTTGGAAAAGGCCTGGATTTAAGAGGTGACAGCTCTCATGGGGGGACTTGCTGCAGAGCAGATCAAGAGGGCCTGTGCTAACCCCTAGCTCTGTGTTCCAGCTGTGCCTGTCCTTTTCAAACAAGCCCTGGAGAACACGGATACGGAGGAGGGGAAATCCGTCTCCTTGCGCTGTGAACTGACAAAAGCTGATGCCACCGTGGTGTGGAGGAAGGGAGGAGCCACGCTCCAGGCAAGTGCCAAATATGAAATGAAGCAGAAGGGAACAGTGGCAGAGCTGGTGATTCATAATGCAGAGCCAGAAGATGCGGGAAGATACACCTGTGACACTGGAGACCAGCAGACCACAGCCCAAGTCAAAATCCATGGTAGGAATGAGACACCTGCTTGTGACCATTTGTTGTTGTTCTTGCCGTGGTCCTGCTACCCCCCCGGACACTTTCAGAGAGTGTTTGGGAGAATGGGGATCAGCACAAACACAAGGCAGCTCTGGCTGGGTCCGTTATGTTCTTTGTTTTTTTGAGATGATAACTTCATGTTAAAATATATCAATCAAAGGTACCTGATAAAGCAATTTTTTCTTCCCTATGAAATGTCTCTCATGCTTTGGATAGAGGTGACTGTCCAAGGTCTAAGCCAAGAGGTAAGAAGGGTCTCAGCTTCACCTTTTATTAAATATTCCATTCTTCCCTCCACTTTCTCAACAAGTTTTTACATGTCTGTGACCAACAACTTTGGGCAGCAGAAGGGTGATTGTTTTGGTGTTCAAATTATTGCAAAATAATTGTTCTTTTTTCATTTGGTCCAACACTCTTGTTGCCACTGTAAATATCAGTAGACACCTGGAGGTGCAGGTAGGTCAGAGCTTCTTTGCTGTGCGTGCCAAGAGAATCTGAACTTGTTTTGGCTTTGAGTCCCTGTGAGGTCACCAGGTGGTGACAATGCTCCTAAAGTAAACTGAGAATGCTTCACTCCTCAGCTGTGTCTGTACTCTTCAAAGAGGAGCTGAAGCCCATGGAAGCTGTGGAAGGTGGGACAGCCACCCTGAGGTGTCAGCTGGGCACAGAGGCCCCCGTGGAGTGGAGGAAGGGGCAAACTCTTCTCCGGGCCAGTAACAAGTACAAGATGAGGCAGGAGGGCACCGTGGCTGAGCTGCTGATCCATGACCTGGAGCCAAAGGATGCTGGAGACTATTCATGTCTAGTGGGGAACCAAAAAACCACAGCAGCCTTGTCAGTGAATGGTAAAAAGGCAGAAATAACCTGTGAAACTCTGGAATGTTTTTGTGCGCCTCTTCCCTCCTCCTCTCTGTACATTCCCTCACAACAATTTCCTCCATGTCCTGCTTCCACTGCTTTATTCCATCCCTTTGCTTGTGTCACTCCAGTCCCCAGTCTCCATTTCATTATACCCCATGTTGGACATGTCTTGTGTTGTCTTCTCACATTCCCTTGAATGAAGGATGTTGTCCTGCATTGTGTTTTCCTGAATTAGCATGGAAACATAAGATTCCTTAGAATTTTCTCTTTCAGAGGGTCCATCGTGTGTAACGATGAGAACGAGTCTGTCTCTCTTGATGCATGATCTCAGCCAAGATCATGGTTTTGTTGATTCCCACAGAACACTTTACTAAATAATTTCTTTTACCATCCATGAAAAAAAGACAGGATGAGCTTAAGTGTCACTGTAGGACACGAAAGAAAGATGAGAGACTCTAAATATTTCAGAAGGCAAAGAGCATAGAAAAAGGCTTTATTGTCTAATTCTTACTACGTTTTATAACGTGTTCTGATACAGACTTAACATGGTTGGTGAATAGGAATGACATCTCTCTAATCCCATTGGTTAAACCAGAGAAACAGCAAAACACCACCTGGAGAAAGATTGTTTTGAGAAAGGAAAGTTGTTTGCCAAGACTGTTTTGAGAAGAAACTTTCTTGAGAAATTTTTCCTTGGGAAAAAGTTATGAGCTGCTAGCAGGCTAAAATCTCTCTCCCAGAAATATCAGGCTCACACTTAAGGATAAGGGTGTTGGAGTAAGGTATCCTTATGATTCAGGACAGCTCATGTAACGACAGGTGGAACTCTGATTTCTTTGGAGGGTGTTATAGCAAAGTTTATTGAAAGACAGATTATTTTTATACAGTGTTTGGGTACAATGAATAGGATTGGTCCTTTAGGGCACCACCTTTTTGTAAGCTTTTTTATCAGTAAACAAGTTGGAAAAACACCAGGCATCAGGAGGAGGATATTTCCAAGATTGTTTTGGATTCTTCTTTATGATTTCTCAGGTACAATGAGAGAGTTCTGTACTTGGCTTTTTTATGGGTTGCAAGCTTCTGCCTGGAGCCTGAGAATTTATGTTCTGACCATTGTCAGTTTCCACAGTAAGGCTTAGGTAAGCACACAATAAATCACAATTCAGCCTCCGAGCGGGGTGTAGTGTCGCAACAGGACACAAAATAAAGATGCTGGACTCCAGTCAGAAGGCAGAAGAAATCAGAAGGTTTTATTTACAATTAATTCAGCCCTTTTACAACATGCTGCACTAAAAAGGCACGTTATTGGTCCATAGGACTGACACCTCTCCCCATTGGCTAAGTAACAGAAATAGCGAACAACACCTGTTGTTATGGGAAAGGAATATTGTTCACACAAGGTTGTTTTGGGAAAAAGAAAAACTATTAAAAAGTTTCCCCTGGGAAGAGCTCAGCAGTTCTCAGGCTGAGAAAATATCGGGTCCACAGTTGTAGGGTGGCAATCCCTTTCCCTTCTGCATCTCCCAGCCCTGCCAGTCCGTTTCAAGCAAGAGCTGAGGAACGAGGAGGCCACGGAGAGCGGGACGGCGACACTGCAGTGCGAGCTGAGCCGGCCGGGCGGCTCCGTGCAGTGGAGGAAGGACGGGAAGGAGCTGATCCCAAATGGAAAATACAGAATGAGGCGGGAAGGACGCTTCGTCGAGCTGGTCATCCAAGACCTAGACCTGGCGGATGCTGGGAGCTACACCTGCGTGTGTGGAGAGCAGGAGAGCACAGCTGCTTTGAGAGTGAATGGTAACCCTCCTAGCCACGTTTGTCTCTAAACCCCAAATGTTTCCTGCTCAACCAGAGCTTGGTCAGTGTGGTTTCTTAGGAGTTTCATGTTCTTGGCTCTGTAGTGCCAGAGAGTCACCGTATTAGAGAATATTCTCTTGTGCTTTTTTGCCTCGAGACAGCACCTATATGTTATATATTGCAGCACTGCACCAGGTAGATGTTTTCTATATAGGAAAAAGAGTCTCATTTTCACCCCAGGACCTTTTATGGGAAGAATTCTAGAAGTTTCTATGCCCTCCTGATTGCAATTGGCTCAATGCCAAGACAAAAACACTGATAGGTCTCTTTAGCTGTTCCTCAGAAATGTAGCTATTCTCTGTTGGGCTGTTTGCCAAAAAACCCCACCTAAAACGTTCAATACTTAAGGGAGAGCAGGAGGCTTCTCAGTGCATTTTCAGGCTGTTGTAGCAGGTGTATGGGGCCTGTCCTTACACTGTGAACAGTTTTGTTCTTTGGTTTTGTACCATTTTTTTCTTTTATTAAAACTTTTTTGCTTTTTCAAGACACACTTGATCATGCTATCTCGCTAAATATTTTAAGCCATTTTCTGTGAGGTGCTGGACACCCTCAGAGGTATTGAACCCTCTCAGAGCTAAATACATCTGGCTCTTAGAGAAATTCAATAATATATTGTTTAATTTATTTCTCTCTCCTCTAGGAGGTTTTACCCCCTTTTTCAATTGTACCCACCTAGAAACAGAGCATTTTTGATTGAGTGTACACACTGCGGCCCAGTAACTCCCTTTCATTCTGGTGCTGATTCCTTCTTGTTGGTATTGCATCCTTCAGCCTTGCCTATCCTCTTCCAAGAAGAACTGATGAACAAGGAAGCTACAGAGGGGGAGGCAGTCACTTTGCACTGCAAGCTGAGCAAATCAGCCCCAGTTGAGTGGAAAAAGGGGAATACGGTGCTCAAGCCGAGTGAAAAGTACAAAATAGAGCAGGAAGGTCCCTTTGTGGAGCTGACAATCCAGGATTTGGATCTGGCAGATGCTGGGGATTACAGCTGTGTGTGTGGAGACCAACAAACTACGGCTGCTCTGGCAGTAAATGGTAAAAAAGAAATTCTCAGCACATGTTGCAAGTCAATTTGTGTGATTCCAAGACCTCTTCCTCTCTTACTTCTGCTTCCTCTGGTCCCTGTGCACCCCAAATCCTCCTTTCTGCTGATTTATTTTCCTATCCTTTCTTCCTTCTCTTTTTCTCCTTTTACCTGATGCCCTCCTGGTGTGCTTCCAAGGTGCTTTAGTCAAAAGACAAGTGGAAAACAGGTTCCCAAGTCAACACAACCTCCCTAATCCAGAATAGCTTCTTGTTTAGAAGTTTTCCCATAGGAACTGACCTAAAAGGGGGAATAATATTTATTTTCTGTGACTTAGACCGTGGCACTTGTTGCTCCTAAGAGGAACTGGTTTTCATCAATGTATGATGCTACACGAGGACAATCTTAATAAAAAATAGGCTTTTTATGCTCCTGCTATTCTCAGCTCTGTTTTACCAAGTTTGGCTTAATACTTCCCAAGCAAAAACTTTATTTCTGCAAAAAAACTGACAGCATGTTTGCAACTGCTCTGCTTTAAGGGACTCTTATTTATAAAATTCAGACAGTGCCATGAATCAGGCCCTTCTCTAGAACTCCTGCTTTTCTCAAGGGAAGCAAAATGCTCTGGGTCTCATATTGAAATACAGCCTCTAATTTTTATGTCTTTGATTTTATGGTGTATAAAGTAAAGGGTAGTCAACTAATTGTCAACTTGTTTTCAGAGAAGCTTGATTTTAAAGAAAGCTTTAAAGCGTGAAGACAGAAAAAAATAAAATTGGACTGAATTATCTTTTGAAGGGTTAGAGGTTAGAGAAAAACTGTGGAGGAACTAAATCCTGGAGGAAAGCAAGAAAGTCTGGTGGCTCCAGGGAGATAAGAGAGGGATTAAGTCATGGATTCAGGCTTTCCCAGGGCTGATGCCATGTCCATGTTTGCTCTGCAGTCCTGCCTGCTCTTTTCACCAAAGGACTCACAGACAAAGAAGCCACCGAGGGTAAAAGTGTCTCCCTGCACTGTGAGCTGAACAAGGCTGCTGCTAACGTGGAGTGGAAGAAGGGGTTCAAGACCCTCAAGCCAAGTGACAAATACAAAATGAAGAGGGAAGGTGTCATGGCTGAGCTTATAATCCAGAATCTAGACACGGCGGATGCTGGGAATTATTCCTGTGTGTGTGGAGACCAGCAGACCATGGCAGTTTTAACAGTTCATGGTAAAACAAACAGAACAAGGCACATCCTGAAAGTAACTACCCTGATTTCTCTGTTCCTTTGGACAGACCCCTGGCTACACTCCCATCTCCTTCCTCAGCCAGACCTTTATCCATAGCTCACCAATGCCAGTGAAATGCATCCACTGGCATCCGTGCAGCTGGAATTTTTGGCATGAGAGGGATATCAGTGTCCAAGCTCAGAGTGAGGTTACCGGGGTTGCTGCCACTCTTTTAACTGGGGGCCATCATTTTGCTTTTCCCTTGAAAGGTCCATTTTTAGACTCCCTGTTGTGCACAAGATAAAAATGGGTTACTTCAAAGGGATTATGTCTTAGGGATATTAAGGTATTGTAAAATTCCAAAAGGTTAGACTATTCCATGGAATCTTATGCCCATACTCCATTCCTGAGACAACAAAGTGCTTTGATACTTACAGCCCAGTTGTCATGGAATTCAATTGGTGTTCTGTGTGAAACAAGCCCAGAACTTCTAAAGGACAACCATTTTCAGGGAGAACTTTGATTTTTACTGAACCTGACATCTTTGAAAGGGTATGTCAGTTCAGGTGAAAATGCTTGTTTTCCCACCATGTATTGAAATGAACAATTTCATTTCAAACTGACATTTAAAATGAAACTCCAGTGTTTCATTTTTTTAAAAAATGTGAAATGTCTCTTTGTTTGCTTAACTATGTGGAAACACAGCAAACATCCTCCCATTGTGGTTTAAAATGTCATAAAAGAAAACCATTTTCTTTCCAGAAATTTCAAATTGGTGTTTGTTCTTTTTGACTGAAATTTCACAGGGGAAAAAAAATGGTGTTTTGACCTCTATTTGTATTGATTTGTGACTCAAAGTACATGTAAAATACCTCTATGGATTACTGCAAGCATAAAATCCTCTCCTGGTGATATTTCTTTCCCAACGCTGATTCATGGAGAATCTCTGTTCTTGTGTTGATAAATCAGTTCAAGATAAGAGGGAAAAGGAAACTTAAACATAATTTTAACTCTTTGGAGTGCTACATCTCACTGCTGATGTTGCTGTCCTTCAGCTTTGCCTGCATTTTTCAAGGAAGGGCTGAAGAACAGGGAAGCCACAGACGGAGCGACAGCCACACTGCGCTGCGAGCTGAGCAAGGTCGGCGTCCCCGTGGAGTGGAAAAAAGGGGACAAGGCACTCAAACCAAGTGAAAAGTACAGGATGAGACAGGAGGATACAGCTGCAGAGCTGCTGATCCGGGATCTGGAGGTGGAAGATACAGGAGAATACACCTGTGTATGTGGAGATCAGAAGACCTCAGCTGTCTTGACAGTCCATGGTAAAAAACGCCGTTCTCCGTTGGGATAGCAGTGCCTCAAGGACATCCCTTTTCTCTCCCTCCTTCCCACCTGCTTTGGTGTTTTGATTCTGCAGCATTTTCTTGGCTTGCTGGTGCTGCCTCACCCCATCTCCCACTGTCTGTCAGAAACTGGTGGCTTTATATCAGAGTAGAGAATTGTTATGAGAATTTCTCATCTCAGAGAGCAAGAGTGAGCAGACCTCCAGCAGAAGACTTTTCTCAGGGGGTTTCTCATTGTGTCTCCCTGACATCAGTGGATTTTCATGCTTAACCTGAAGGAAAGTTCTTTAAATCTGCTGAGCTCAGTCAGTGAGAGGTTTTTCCGTTCAGGAATGAGTGACCACCCTCCTCTTCTGCAGGATTGTGGTTGTTCTGCTGAGGAAGTGGTAATTAGATAAATCCTCACCCCTCAGCATTATTCTGCAGGTCCCAACTTAGGGAATAATGGGGGCAGTTTTGTTCCTGGCCTCTGCCAGGAGCACTCTGAACATTTATCACTCTGAATGATGATGAGCTCTGGTTGCCCCTCCAGAAGGGGCAGTTCACGTATAGCTCCCATAGATGGAAGAACAGCTTTTATTTAAGATACCTATTAAGGGTAAAAAAGCTGCCAAGGACAGGGGGAAATTGAGGAGGCAAAACTATTCTCTCAGATTTTCTGCACACTTTTTCTTCGTCTTCTTTCTCCTAGCTGGAGGAATTCCTGTTCCTCCCCTCTTTTGACTATCATTTTCTTCCCTATGTCATTTGCATTTGATTTTAGTAGCACATCATAAGACAACTTTTTGGATGCTGCTAAAAACCCCTGTAATCCTGATATTAGTGTCATTATATCTTTTGAAATCTTGGGTTAAAGATGCACCTCTAGCTATATTACTGGGTTTTTTTTTTTCCTGAACCAGAAATTTGAATTACGATGTTAGAAAAGGCAGGGATCTCCAGCAGTCCTGTCACCCTAGCTGATGGCTTTTAATCAAAATTCAGGTCATTAATGTTCAAGGTAGATTATTTCAGAGTGAAATAGGTAGAGAGGAGTATTGGAATCATCTGTAAAGTGGTGAATGTGAACAAGTTAATGTTAGAAGCAAGTCATAGTGGAAATCATCCCGATGGGATCCTGTGGTTGCTTTCCATTAGAGGCAGCTTTCCAGACTGATTTGTTTTCCTGTGATGGTGAAAGACTGGCCACAGACCCCAGCCCTGAGTTCCCCAAGGTCTGGTTAATGGTTTTGATGTCCTCTCTGTTTATATTACACCCCGTAGCTCTGCCTGCACTGTTCAAGAGAGATCTTGTCAATGTGGAAGGCACAGAAAACAGGATGGCTGTTCTGCAGTGTGAGCTGAGCAAACCCGCCCTGGTGGAGTGGAGGAAGGGGCAGGAGGTGCTCAGACCTAGTGACAAATACAAAATGAGGCTGAAGGACACCACTGCTGAGCTGACAATCCACAGCCTGGAGGAAGGAGATGCAGGGGATTACACCTGTGTGTGTGGAGACAAGATGACCACTGCTTCTCTGACAGTGCATGGTAAAATATCTGGGTTAACAGGAATTTTCTGCCTTGTCATCTGTGATCCTCCTGTGGGATCACAATCTCTTCTTGATCCCTTATGTTATTTTAAAATGTTATGGCAGCTGTTCCAACCACTGGGAATATCTTCCACTGAAAGCCCTTCCTTTGGGACTGATAAACAGCATCACAGAGTCTTTTCAGTCCCTGCTCTTTCTTGTTGATGGAGTTTGGAAGTGGAAAATGAAAAGCTTGATGAAGTCAGAAATAGCACTGTGGAATATTTTCACTCATTAATTTCTTTAGGGCATATCACTGAGATTTCACTTGTTTTTCTGGGATGAAATTGAAAAGTGATGAAATTTTAATTTTAAGCAACGTGGTGTTCATTTTAATTCTTAAACTGGTTTTGAGAAAGAGCTATGCATAGTTCCTTGAAATCTTGGGCTCAGCTTTCTGTTGTTATATCTTAAAATGCCTTTAAAACATACCTCCCAGTACTGATACTATAGTTTTATAGATTTCCAAATCAGTGGGAGTTGAGGTGTAGAGACTGGTGTGGTTCTCCATGTCATGCCATGTCTCATATCATTAAAAACACCCTCTGATTTATGAATAAGATATTTTCCAGTTATCTAAACTCTTTATGGCTGTCAGAGTTATTATAACTCAACACTTGATTTCCAAGTCCTTGTGAGATGCTGAATGTGGTGTCTTGCAAAGCACAAATCAGGGGTGCCCCTCAAATCATCCTTTGCCCTCAGGTTCTGTACATTCTAAAACATTTTAAAGTGTTTTAATCCAGTGGAGCAGTCAAGACATGGTATTTGCTGAATTTTAAAGCCCTCTCTTTCACCTGTCATCTTCAGCCCTCCCTCCTCACTTTAAGAAGGAGCTGAAGAACGTGGAAGGCACAGAAAATGGCACAGCCACTTTCTGCTGCGAGCTGAGCAAAGCTGGGGCCGCCGTGGCGTGGAGGAAAGGAGACAAAACCCTGGGGACAAGTGACAAGTTCACCATGAGGTGCCAGGGCACGGTGGCTGAGCTGCTGATCCGTGATTTAGTGCTGGCAGATGCTGGAGATTACACGTGCTCTTGTGGAGAGCAGGAAACCACGGCCTCACTCAAAGTGAATGGTAAAAATAAAAAAAAAAAAAAAAAAAAAATGGAAATATGTAATAAATTAAAGAGATGGGTTTCAAACAGTTGGTTTTTTTTTTTTTTTTTTTTTTTTTTAGAACATAGGAGAGTCAGCTTTGGAAGTGCAGCCCTGATTAGCAATATCTGGTTGGATGTGGGAATTTTGGGCAGTGTCAGGTGCAGGTTGGGCATTCATATAGAAATTGCAGATATTTGTCTTGGTGTTAACTCATTTTTTTTAATCCTTATGTTGTGCAGTAGGTGCTGAGAAATGGAAAATCACATTATTTTGATGTTTGTATTGATGATTGTAAAGATGTCACAATCTTAAAGTTGAGAATTTGTTGATGAGATATTTTTGAGACAGCTATTAGTGTTTCAGTATAATTTGATGGTCAAGCTCTGCTAGACCACTGTATGAGGTGAAACTAAAGAATAGTTTGGGTTGGAAAGGACCTTTTAAAGGACCCTCATGCAAAAGTGAAACTGATGCCTCAGGCATAGGTTCATTTATGACCTTTTTCAGTAACAATTTGCATTTCCATAGAATTTAGATGCTCTGATTAGGCTTTGTTTTCCATTCTAGCAGGCAATATCCAAGGTAGGTCTCAGTCATGCAGGTCTGAAGTTGAGACTGATGTGGTTCTTCACTTCATAGTATGGACTTCACCATAAAAAAAACCTCTCTGACTTACAAATGAGGTGTTTTCCAGCTTTCCAAAGCCACTCTTATGGTTCTCAGTGTGGTCTACAGTCCTGATGGATTTGATTAGGAAAGGCTTTGCTTATCACGTGTGGCTGTCAGACCACATGAAATAGTTGCTTGAGTTGCTGCCATGGTCCCACATTCTGCTCCTTTTGAACCCCCCAGCCCTCCCTGTGCACTTCCAGAAGGAGATGAGGGATGAAGAAGCCACAGAAGGTGCAACAGCCACTCTCCAGTGTGAGTTGTCCAGGGCTGACTCCGTGGAGTGGAGAAAGAAACACAAAGTGCTCAAACCAAGTGAAAAATACACCATGAGGCAGGAGGGCACCACAGCCCAGCTGCTGATCCATGCTCTGGAGGTCAGGGATGCTGGGGAATACACCTGTGTGTGTGGAGAGGAGAAGACAACAGCAGCCCTGACAGTGCACGGTAAAGAGCACAGAAATGGGATGTGTTTTGGGTGGTGTTTATCCCTCCTCCTCCTCCTCTGGAAGCCTCAGTACTGACACACAGCAAGTTCTTGCTCTAATCTTGCCATCATTAATTCTGTTCGTAACAGACTTTCTTCTTTTTATTGTGTTTTTTGTCTAATTCTAACCACAGTTGTAGTTCCATCGATTTTACCAACATTTTCCCTGTTTATTCTCCTTGCTCTTCTTGGTGCAGGGTTGTATTTCTTTGTCCACACCAAAGGCTGAAGGATGTCACAGATTTGCTTTTTTAATTCTATTTTACTCACTTCTGACTTGAACCTAGGCAGATGGAGCAGCAGGGACATTCATAGCTCTTTAAAAGAGCCATTTTATTTCAAGTTGCATCAGGATTTGACAAGTAGTTTTAAACAACAAAAAGCAAACTTGGTTCCGTGTAATTTTCTTTGTAACTCTGACCAAGAATAATGTTGATTTTTATTCAGGTACTACAGAATGCTCAGCATTAGAGTAGGAGAATATTTCACAGTCCTCAGCCAAATTTATCTGCAAACTTCCCTTGGAAGAGAGGGAAACTTTATTTTCACTATTAATGCAGGACAGTCAGAAGTAGTTTCAGCCTCTTTCTCACCTGGAAATCCAGTAGGTCTGAATTCAGGGGTCTGATTTCTTTGCTTTTGTGGTCATCTTTGTATTTGCCAATAAAACAAGGATTGCTTCAGTCTTGAACTTCCAATTTAACCATGAAAAATCGAATTGAAATGGACTTGTACAGGTCAATCCATCCTTGAGCCCCAAGTCACCATCATTACTGCCAGAAAGTTGTTCTTTATTTCAGCAAAAGTCTTTCTTGAACCATCTGAAATCATCACTTCTTATTTCAAATTTTGTAGAAATGGAGAAATATTTGTATAAAATTTGAAAAAAGAAGTAATGTGTAACTCCAAGTTACACATCTTGATTATGAGGATTTCTTTATTTGGCATCAGACTTGAATTTCTTGACCTGCATTTTCTCCATGGACTCTTTTAACCCCAAATCCCTCACTGCAGATCTGCTCCTTCTTGTATTCATGTTGTTGATTTTTTCTAAGTATTTTCCATCTGCCCTTGCTGAATTGCAGCCTATTTTATCACCACCACTTCATACAAATCTTCTATATCTTAATCCAGTTTAAAGAAGTGTTTTCACCCTTTCTCTCTTCCCACATTGAGATGGTTTTCAAAATTAATGAAACTTTGCCTTTCATTGTCCAAGTTGCTACAGAAAATGCTGAATAATCCTGAAGCAGTGAGAATAATCCAGAGTAGTGAGAAACTGCTTAATTCATTCTTTCATTGTGAGGGTAAACCCCAGTTCAATATCCTGTGGCTGTGGTTTTCAGATTAGTGGCACTTTTCGTCTGTAATTCTTCCTATACCTAAGTGAAAGTTAAAACTTTACTAATGTAATAATGTAGAACATATAATGTGTCTTTCTGTCAAGGAAACTGACACCAAGAAAAAATTCCCCTGGTCTACTCCTTCGTGAAGAGAAAAGCTCTTGGCAAACCTGAGTTTTCCAAAGAATCAGGCTGAGATGGCCATAATCCCTTGGATCCTCTCTCTGCTCTCTCTCTCTTTTTTTATGGCAAGCATTATGAATGGGATTCAGCTTCTAGACTGAAGTCTGTTCCTAAATTCCCATTTTTGTCAATGGAGATCTACCAAACCCAGACCATGGGAACCAGGGAGACCTCCAGCTCATTTTAAGGAAGAAATTTACAATTTGGAGCTCTGTTGGCTCCACTGACTTTACAGAATTGATTTTTACTTTCTTTACTCTCTGGGATTTTAGAATCTCAGTTTACACGGCAAGAACTAAATGTGTATATTTCAATCTGAGGTATATTTTTCACCTCTTAGTTTCTGTTTTTTCCACACTTGAGGAACATCAGCCTCTCTCTTTGATTTCTCCAGTGTCACTGTCAGTGTCTGAAATTGGTTGTGCCTGCACCTTAAGAATTCCAGGACAAATTTGATCACACCAAGCTGCTTTGAGAATATTTATTTAAATATTGTCTAATAATTTTTTTTCTTTTCCAAGCCAGATTTTCTATTACTTCCTTAATTAAAACTAACATTTAATAATAATGAAGACAAAAGAATTAAACACTTCGAGTTTCCCCATGTCCACTCATCATCAACTTACATTCCTGAAAGAGAGGAAGACCAACATCTCCCTTGTTGTTTTCCTTCCTTCTGATTTATTTACATCAATGTCTGCACAATTATCTTCCACATCTTTATTCTCAATTATTTCCTTCTTTTTGGTCAGGGTCACAAATTGGAGACCATCCTCTCAAGCTCTTTCTTAGCTCTTTTATATCCAAATGTAGTTCCCACCCCATTCCAAAGACCTTAGTGGATGTCATCCCAGCCTACTGCTTCCACATATTGCCACACTTCCATCCAGTCTTACAGTCTGAATAATTCTGTTTGTTGTTCCAAAAGGGATGAGGTGTCACCCCCCTTGAACTTCCTGGGGTGAGGGATTTATGGCAGATTTCTGCAGTGGCTGCAATTTTTTTTTTTTTCATCCTTCTCTTTGTTTTTTATTCCTACCCAAGCACTTTCAGTATCTCTCTCTGATTCTACTCTTCAGTCTTGTCCTAACTCTGGGCTAGGTCTGAAGGCATCCTTAAAATGTAAATTAAAATATTATAATTTTTTCCTTTAGCTTTCTTCCTGATCATCATGCAACCTGTTGTAATAATTTTCTAGGCTAGGTTATATTGAGAAAGCTGCAGTTTTGACCATACACGAAGTTTCCCCGTTTCTGCTGCTTATTTTCATATATCTCTAAACCAAATCTACAAATTTGTCTATGATACAAATCAGCATCTTCCTTCTGTGAGATCCTCATGTCAGTAACCAAGCAGGGTTGGTGAACACTGTTTATTTTGATGGTCAAGAGCTGCTTGTCATGAAAACCTTTGCTGCTCTGTTTCTCAGCCCTTCCTGCTCTGTTCAAAGAAGAGTTAAGAGATGAGGAGGCCGAGGAGGGTGAAGCAGTCACTCTGCACTGTGAGCTGACCAAACCTGCCCCAGTGGAGTGGAAAAAGGGACACAGAGCCCTCAAGCCTAGTGAGAAATACAGAATGAGGCAGAAGGATGTCACTGCAGAGCTGGTGATCCACAGCCTGACTGAGAGTGATGCTGGGGATTACACCTGTGTGTGTGGGGAGCAGCAGTCCACAGCTTCCTTGGCAGTGCATGGTAATGACCAACTCCATCTGGATGCCATCATTATTGAGATTGTGGTTTGAATTGTTTTTTATCACCGTGGTCACTGTTATCTGTGTTCAGTTCCTCCAAATCTGACCTTGCATGGCATAACCACCAGGATGAGTTTTGTGATTTAGGGGTAAAACCTTTCCCCAGTTCCGTGCACACAGTGGTTTTAGGACCCAATCCCTGAAGCAGATGTGAGGCCAAGCCTGAAGACACCTCCCCACCTTTCCTTCCCCCCCATGCCCTCACCTGCAGGCTGTGTTTGCTGCTGCCTTTAACCCTGCTCCCATTGCATCCCCAGTGCTGCCTGCAGGCATCCAGGAGAGCCTGAAGGATGAGGAGGTGACCGAGGGTCAAGCGGCCACTCTGAGGTGTGAGCTGACCAAAGCTGCCCCCGTGGAGTGGAGGAAGGGCAGCACTTTGCTCCAAGCCAGTGACAAGTACAAAATGAGGCAGGAGGGCACTGTCAGGAAGCTCCTTATCCAGGATGTGGAACTGAAAGATGCTGGAGAGTACACGTGTATGTGTGGAGAGCAGGAGACAACAGCGACCTTGATAGTGCATGGTAAAAATAATATACATGTATCTGTATTGTTGTGGATTTCTATGCCAGCCCATTGCTATTGGTTGTGTGTTTACCTGTGGCTGAATTGTTTTATTTAAATCTGTAAACTCTGTAAGATCTGATTGTATCCAGGCTGCTTTTCTCTTTCTGTCTTCTGGTTTGTCCAATGTCCCAGAATTATGAGGAAAACGCCGTTTCCACCCTGAAGTGTTCTCTGCTTCTGTACCACCCCACCCCTCCTGTCACCTGTGTGCCACATGTCGTTTTTAATGTCCTCTGTGCATTTTGTGCCCTTCAGCCCTGCCAGCCCTTTTCAAAGAAGACCTGAAGGACCTGCAAGCCACGGAGAGCCAAACTGCCACTCTGCACTGTGAGCTGAGCAAGGCTGCAGCTGTGGCATGGAAGAAAGGGAACAAAACACTCAGGGAAAGTGAAAAATACATCATGAGGCAGGAAGGTGCCTTGGCAGAGCTGGAAATCCGTGACCTAGAGCTGCAGGATGCAGGAGAATACACCTGTGTGTGTGGGGAGCAGCACAGCACAGCCTCTCTCACTGTGAAGGGTAAATTCAGATGATTGTCCATTTTCTCTTTCTCTGAAACCCCCATGAAGTGTCCACCTGTTGTTAACTTGTGTTCAGTTCTTGTTCAAGTGTTTATTTTTTGTCTGAAAAGAGGGCTGAGGACAGGACTGTCTCTCCTTGCAGACAATCTGCTGTGTTGTAGGTTTAAGGGAATTGCACCTAGGAAATGTTGGACCAGCTGAGATGTTCTGTCTTGTGATAAATCCTTTAAATTCTACCTCAAACCTTGTACTTTGGCCTGTCATCTCAACACTTCTTGTCTTACTGCTGGATTCGGTTTTCCAGATCTCCATAGTCATAACCTCAACCTCAAACCCCTGATTTGGCCAGGTTTGAACTTCAGCTGAGAATTCAGGATGCTGATCATTTAGTTTAAATGCACTCTCTATTGACTTTCCATTCCCAGCCCTGCCAGTGCTTTTCAAGGAAGGGCTGAAGGATGAAGAAGCCCAGGAAGGAACACCAGTCACTCTGAGATGTGAATTAACCAAAGGAGCTCCTGTGCAGTGGAAAATAGGTCCCAAATTGCTCAAAGCAAGTGACAAATATCAAATGAGACAGTTTGGCACCACTGCAGAGCTGCTCATTCGTGACCTAGAAGTAAAAGATGCTGGAGATTACACCTGTGTGTGTGGTGACCAGAAGACAACAGCAACCTTAACAGTTCATGGTAAAAAGAACTTATTAAAATTGATAGATATCTCTTGAGATAGACATAATTCTGAAATAGATGCTGTTTCTTCCCTGGGTCAGTGGTTCATCTCTGTTTTTAGACCTTCTTCTTCCTTCATTCTATTTATAACTTATTTCTTCCTGAGAGTTGCTCATGGTGAATTTTTGGGTCATTATTAATCTGTCCTTTAAAAGGAGAAAAGGAGAAGTTTCCTTCTGTGCAAGTCTCCTCTTCTTGGTTATTTGCATTTTCCAGCTCCAATCCAGTAGATCACTTCAGTTCACCACAGTTTCTCCAAAGCACCCAGCTATGGGCTGTCAGGTCCTTCTTCTCCAGGCACAGGAAAAGGAGAAGTGAGAGTTAGGGGAGCAGAAAGAGAAGGAAATTCTCTGGCCATGTTTTTTTTTTCTGAATGTTCCAGATTCTTTAAAGAAGTAGAGTGAGATAAGTGCCATCATTCCAGAGCTTAATTCCTGTAGGTTGTTTTGTCTGAATTATGATTTCCAGAATGAGGAATAATAAGAATCTAAAATTCTTATTAGCTCTAATGGTCCTTCAAACTTCAACTTAAAACTAGGAGCAGTTTTATTTTGAAATCTGTCTGCTTTCATGTAGATGGGGCTGTAACAGTTTAGTAAAAACAATCCAGAAACTAACAACAGCAGCCTTCAAAAATGACATTTGTCTGGGTAAAAGAGTTCTGTATCCAGCAGTGTTATTTGTGAGTGCTGTTGATCTAAGGTCTGGGTCTTTCTGTTTTTCTCTTTCAATATAAATAATAACAAAACCCCAGGGAACTGATCCCTCAGGGTGACTGAAATCACATTACACTCGAAGAAAGACACTTTCAGAGTTTCTGAACTTGGTTGTGGCTAAGAATATCAATAATAGGCTGAAAAAAAAGGCAAGAGGGGAAATAATCTCAAAATAGAAATGAGAGGTTTAATTCTGGTTTTCTGCTGTCCCTTTGTCTGTGTTGCATCCTCCAGCTCTGCCACCACTCTTTAAGGAAGAGCTGAAGGACAAGGAAGCAGAAGAAGGTGGAGAAGTCTCCCTGCTCTGTGAGCTCTCCAAGGCTGCCCCGGTGGAGTGGCAGAAGGACCAGAGGATCCTCAAACCAAGTGGGAAATATAAAATGAGGCAGGAAGGGCTCAAGGCAGAGCTGGTGATCCATGAAGTAGCTGAGGAGGATGCAGGAGACTACACCTGTGTGTGTGGAGAGCATCAGACTACAGCTGTCTTGACAGTACAGGGTAAAGCCATCCCTGACCTCCTGTTTCCTGACTGGAAACCTCTGTCCTCTGCTCCAAGTTGTTCAATTTTCCACATCTGTCTGTTCATCCTTATTAACTGAACTTCCATTAAGTTGAAAATGTTCCCTGCCCCTCCTCACCTGCAGGCTGTGGAAAATGGGAAATACCTGTCTGCATTTCTCTGTGCCATCCTTTTGCCTCTTCCTTTCCTTAAACACAAGCCTGCTCTCCTTTCTTCTTTCCCTTCTGCCATTCCTTTCCTGCCATGTAACCTCACTGTTCTTTGGTCTTTCCTTTCCTGCATTTATTCTTTAAATCACAAATCTGTTTATTCTTTGCCATTCCCTTCTGCAATTCCCAATACCAACCATTCAATTCTCAATACAGGGAATAAGAAGTATCCAGAATAAGGCTCTGTTAGTTATAATTTCCTCTGAACTAAGTTTTGTCCATTCTGGGCTTTGTGCCCATAATCTCTGTCTTGATGCCCAAAGATAGATTTCCATTGGGAGGCTGATTTTTCTAAGGAAAGAATAAATTCTTTCTGTGACCTCCTTCTGGTCTTCCTTTGTTGGAAGAACAATTTGCTGGACTAACAAGTCTGGTGTTTCAGCTTAACACTGCTGGAATGGGAAATGTGCCGAATCAGGGCTAAGCCTGTTTTCTAGCCTGGATATTTTAACTAGGGTCTCTAATACTGGACATTAATTTTGAAATCTGAGATATCCAACCTTGTTAAACAAGATGAAATATCCCATTATCCCACCTAGTTAATAGAGGGACATATGTGAAGGTCACCACATTTATTTCAAGGATGCAAGTTGTAATGGGTACAAGAATTACGTTAAATGGGAAAAAATGTGTTCTGAGATGAGAACCCAGGCTGGAATTCAGCAGCTGGAGATTTACTTTGGGGCCAAGAAGAACCTGTGAGTGCCAGATGTGCCTCTTCAAGGATATTTCAAGGAAGAAGGAGTGAGGATGAGTAAGGAGCTCTGTCAACAGCCAGAGCACAGCAGGGCAGCTCTGTGAGTAGGAAAAGAGAGTGCAAAGCTGTGAAGTTTGTGGAAGACACCAGTACATATGAATCAAGGAGCTCAGAGCTGGTATTCTGCTTTTTTCTGGGGAGGAAACTGGTAGAAAGCAGGTGCAAATCTGTTGAGGACTGTGCAGTTTTGCTGTAGGAAGCCAGGGTAAATCCAAAAACGTTATGATGTCTGTTCCCACTAGGATATTTCCATTTCTCTTTTCTCTCTTTGTGGCTGATGCTCACCCATCCTTGACAACTTTCCTCTCTCACAACCATCACAACTTTCCCCCATCACTTCCTCACCCCTCCCTGGAGACACCTTCAGTTTGTAACAAATTTTACCTGCATCCTTCAGCTGTGCCTCCATTTTTCCAAGAAGAATTGACCAGCCAGGAAGGAGTAGAGGGTGGAACAGCCACTTTGCACTGTGAGCTGAGCAAGGCCCCTGCCCGTGTGCAGTGGAAAAAGGGTCAGCACGTCCTCACCTTGGGCCCCAAGTACAGCATGAGGCAGGAGGGATGTGCTGTGGAGCTGGTGGTCCATGGCTTGGACCTGAGTGACGCCGGGGATTATTCCTGTGTGTGTGGAGACAAGACCAGCACTGCTGCCCTAACAGTTCATGGTAATGTAATCCTTGGGCTGAACGTCCTCCAAACCTGCCCAAATTTCTATTGCCACGTTCCTGTCCCTCTCTGTTTGTTTGGCCTTTTGCTTCCTTTGGACTCTCTGTGCCTCCTCCTTTTGTAGAATTGGGAAAAACATTCCCTGTTGGTGTTTGTCCCCCTCAGCTGTGCTGGTTCTGATGCCTCACTGTCCCATCTGGGTCACCAGAAAGTGATGCCTTGGGAAGGCTGACCTGGAACAGAGACTGGACAGAGTTGGACAATAAAGTAGATATTTAGTGAAAGGCCTTTAGGACACACCTTGGGCAGGACAAGAGTCTGACCAGGGCTACACCCAAGGTGGACCCAAAATGGTCACAAAATGGATGCCCAGTCACAAGGTCTTACACTTTTATAAGTGTTTTTGGTCCATTTGCATATTGGGGTTGAATTGTCCAATTACAGCTCCAGGTTGTGAAGTCTCATCCTTCTTGATTTCCTTCTTCAGTCCACTGTTGTTTGTGCTTTTGGGCCTGAAAATTGTCCTTGGTCTTAGTTAGGAAAAGGATTTGTTTTGTCCCCCTGCTCTGTGAAGAGAGCTGAGTGACACTATATGAGGCTCAGAACTACACCCCTAGGCAGCACAGAACTGGAAAAACATGAAAGCTAAAACTCAAGACATAATTTCCTATCACTTTCCTTGCCCTGATCCAGTGTCCAGGGAAGCTGGAGAAGATTTTCCACTGTATTCCACTGACCTGGATCAGGGCTTGGTACTGCCCCATGAAACCTCTCCCCCAGGACTTCACCAAGCTGTGTTTTAAGGAAAATTCACCCTCTCTGTGGTAATTCTTTTACTCTTCAGTGCTGCCTCCAGAATTCAAGAGAGAGCTGAAGGACCTGGAAGCTGTGGAAAACAGCACAGCTGCTCTGCAGTGTGAGCTGACAAAGCCTGCTGAGGTGGAGTGGAAGAAAGGACAGGAGGTGCTCAAAGAGAGCAGCAAATATGAAATGAGTCAGGACGGTGCTGTTGCAAAGCTGATTATCCATGAGCTGGAGGAGGAGGATGCTGGAGTTTACACCTGTGTGTGTGGAGACCAGCAGACAACTGCCACACTGACAGTCAACGGTAAAAAGCTAAAGGGAAAAGGCTGTAACATTTTCTGAACATAAAAATAGCAACTGTGGTTTAGTGTTGCTTAAGGAGAAGATTGTAAATCGTAAGGTGTGCAGAATAGCCTGGTGTATGCAGCTCATGGAGTGGCCAGGCAGAAAATGGGAATTGCAATGCAGAACTAAGTGCATCTTTTCTGTATTTTGCTGTCAGAATAATCAAAATCTGTCCTGCAAGTGGCCTGCCTCAAGAGGGAATCTGAATCCTTAAAATTCCCTGCCTTAAGAGGGAGTATGAACTCTTGCAAGCCTCTGTATTAGAAGGGAATCTGAACTCTGAAAATTCCCTGCTGATCTTCAGAACACTTCTTCAGTGCTCAGGGCAGCAAGCTGGCTACTTTTACCATAGGAAAACTATTATTCCATTTTTAGGTCATAGATTAGATTCTATATATTTCATGGCAAATGTAACTTCTTGAAATCCATTTCTTCTTGCTCTGCAGAAATTCCTATTACTTCTCTGGGGAAACAGCTTCATAGTTTGAATCTAGAGCATTGAGGTTTAGAGACATCTGGGAAAAAAAAAACCCTCTCTTTTGGTGCTTTCATTTTCCCTCTACTTCCTTTTTCCCAAGCCCCAGCTGCAGCAGGTCCAAGTCATATTTCTATTTTATAGCCCTACCAGCCCTTTTTCAACAAGAGCTTCAGGACACTGAGGCAGAAGAAGGTGGCATGGCAACACTGAGGTGTGAGCTCAGCAAACCCAGAGCTCCAGTGGAGTGGAGGAAAGGGGATGTCACTCTCTACCCTGGTCTGAAATACGAGATGAGGCAGCAGGGCTGTGCTGCTGAGTTGGTCATTTATGACCTGGAAGTGGAGGATTCAGGAGTTTACACCTGCAACTCTGGACACCAGTGGACAACAGCTGCAGTGGCCGTGCATGGTAGGCAGTGGTGACCCTTGGCTCAATAGGAGTGGAGTAAAAGGAGCTTTTCCTGGTGTTCTCTACAGCCATTGATTTGTTTTGCTGCTGGTCCACGCCAGAATAAATGTTCTTCATGGGCATGGCACACAGCAAGGTAGAAAGGTTCTTCTTGCAGTGTTGGAAATGTGAAAGCAATTTAATCATAGAATCCCAAAATAGTTTGGGTTGGGAAGGACTTTAAAGCTCATCTCATTCCACACCCCTGCCACGGGTAAGGACAGCTTCCACTAGACCAGGTTGTTCACAGCCTCAGCCAAGCTGGCCTTGAATGCTGTAATGATGTAAAAGTACACTGAACCCTCCTGCCCTGAGTGCAGGGAGTGTGGCTGGACATGGGAATGGGATTAGGGATGCCTAACTGGATGTAATGCCTGCCTGGGATGGTAAGAGATGCACCAATTAGGGGATAAGGGATTTCTGTGATACATGAATGTGCTGTATTGTTACTGGAGGCTTTGAACTTCAGGTGCAAATGCTGACTGCTGAGCCCACACCTGTGTTCCTTCACTCCTTCTACCATCCAGAGCAAGGCCTTAAGTGAAATCTGGATTTCCCTTCCCAAGAGATCAATACTAACCTGATCTTTTATACATTGATAGAAGCCTTATTTGGGGCAGAAATTCTCTTTGTTTAATATTGCAAACCCACAGACCTCTACTGAGGAACAGGGATCTGTGTAAGAGAGGCTGTTCCCAGTGATCTTTGCCTAAAGCATTCATAAGTGGCATGGAAACTCTTCCCTAGGAAAGTCTGACTCCTTCAGACCTCAGACCAGGCCATTCTGTTGACCACAGAGACCAGATCTTTCCTAACTTTGCCCGTTCTCAGCACTTGGTTCCCTTAGTGGTTTAGAAAAGAAAGATTCTGCCAAGACACCAAGTTGCACCCCCAGAATTATGGAATCATTAGAATAAGCCATACCTGAAGGATGATGGTAGGACTGGATCCTTCTTGCACTAAAACGCTCTTGAAACGTTTTCCTCTCAAATTTCACAGCTCTGCCTGTCACGTTTAAGCAACCTTTACAAAGTAAGGAATTTGAGGAAGGAAGCACAGCCACATTCTGCTGTGAGTTGTCGAAACCCAGTGCTGCAGTGGAATGGAGGAGAGGAGGCGTGGGGCTGCAGCCCAGCCAGAAATATGAAATGAGGCAGAGGGGATGCCTGGTAGAGCTGTTGATACACAATCTCAGATTAGAAGACACAGGAGAATACAGCTGTGACACGGGGGACCAGGAAACCAGGGCAGCTCTGAACGTGAAAGGTACGTGGCGTGAGCTGGCTCCTAAAGGAATAGGTTCCTCCAACAATATGAATATGAATATTTTCAATATGAATATTTTTAAGTGCATTATTCTTATCCTCTATGAATATCTTCCTTTTCATCTGATGTATTAGGATTTTCTTATTTTTAATGAGAATGGAAGAGGATGATACTTTGTTTTTCCAGTGCTCCGTTTAAGTTTTGGATTCTAATAAGAAATACTTTCAAGCTTTATGCCTGAGGAGAAATTAAAGGAAAAGCAATGATTTAACATAACATCTGGACATTTCACATTACATGCTGTTTGAATATTTTAAAAGAATATTTTCTTTCAAATCCTGTAAGAAGACAGACAACGACATCCCTGACCTCTCAAGGCTGTCCATGGAGTTTTGAAGTTCTTTGCTCTTGAGATCATTACTAGATAACTGAGGGATAAAATCATTTGATGAATTCACCACTGGAAAGGATTTGAGTCAAGGAACAAAGGAAATAAATGTGATGGGTGCAGATGGCTTCTTCTGATGCAGCAAGACCTCCCAGTTGCACCAGGAAAATTAGAAAACATGGATCCAACCTAGGAATATCACAGTGAAAAGCAGAGTGTCTTGTTCTCCAAGAGTCATTCTGTGTTAACCAGGACTTGACTCAGGCTTCACTAAAAGATCCTGTTGATCCTTTTCTTTTCTCTTTTAGCTCTGCCAGTTCTTTTCCAAAAGCAGCTCAAGGACGAGGAGGCAGAAGAAGGAGAAATGGTGAAATTCCAGTGTGAGCTGACAAAGGATAACGCAGCCGTGGAGTGGAGGAAAGGCACCATGGAGCTCTTCCCGTGTGCCAAATATGAAATTAAACTAATTGGGCACACAGCTGAGCTTGTGATCCATAATGTAGAGCCAGAGGATGCCTCTGATTACACTTGTGACACAGGAGACCAGCAGAGCACTGCAGCCCTCAGAGTGAATGGTTAGCATTGCACCCGCCTGGGGTGGAGGAGAAGAGGCATTGGTGGAACTGTGTGAATGATGTTATTTAATCCAAAAGTTGAGATAATGAGGAAAAGAGCTGCTCAGACATAAAGCAGAGTACAGAGAAGTGGATCTGGTGGGGCAGGGTTCCTATCCAAGCCTGTAAAGCTCAGAGTGCAGTGCACTGACCCCTTCCTCTGATACGATAAAAGCAAGAAAGTCTGTGTCGTGGGGATTTTGAAATACTAACAAAACCCTTTTTTAGCACTTTGCAATTTTTCTGGCTCAATTGAATCAATAGCAAAATCACACATCATTTAAAAAAAGCATTTTGAGGTTGCTACTTTTAATCTCCCTGTGAAGATCCTGAGAATGCTGTGTTTAACCAAACCAGGAATAATGTCTGTGATTGATCACCGAATCACAGAATGGGTCACAGGTCCAACCTCCCTGCTCAAACAGGGCCATCCCAGCAGCACCTATGAAATGTTTGTGATTGTCTCAAAGCTGGGTGGAATTTGTGGCTTTGGTCTAAGCCATAACCTTTCGAACAACATATTTTTGCTGACTCTGACTCAAAAAGCAGCCACAGGGTCAATTATGGGTGAAAGAGCCCAATGATTGCTTTACCTGTCTCACGGTAGTGTTTTTACTGGAACCACAGGCACTGATTCTTGTTCTTCCAGCTGTTCACACACACCCCTTGGATATCTCCTTCTTGTTTCCTTCTTGTTTCCAAGCTGTTGTCTGAGCTGTTCTATGCTCCACTTGAATAAATGTCCCTTTGTGCATCATCTGGAAGGACTCACCGATGATGCTCTGGGTCTTGAAAAGACAGCTGAGAAATCAGAAATTAGTTTAAAGTTTTACATTATTTAGCTTACATTATTATTTTATTCAGGAGTATTTCTGTAAAAGTGAACAGATTTGCACTGGTTTAAAAAGAAAGTGCCAGGTTTTGCTTAGTCAAAACCTTTGTGTGTTGGAGTTTCCAATAAGCTCAGCAGATGCATAAAAGGTGTGATGTGGATGTCCTGGACTTTATGGGATATTTGGGGAACTTTTTGATCCTCTGGATATACACAATATATGTCTTTTTATAGTGAAAAAAATGGTTTTAATATCATATCATCATTTAATGCGAAATTGTTCTGCATCACCAGAGCCCAGGTGCCTTGTGCTGAGCTGTGCAGGTGTGGCATTCAAGCAAGCAGCTCATGTATTATTTATTTCTCATTTTGCAGCCATCAAACCCCAGCTGAAGCAGCAGCTGAGGAACGAGGAAGTGGAGGTGGGAGGAACAGCCAGGCTGCGCTGTGAGATTTCCATCAGCAAGGCAGAAGTGGAGTGGAGGAAGGATGGAGTCCTGCTGCACTCCAGCTCCAAGTATGAGATGTGGCAGGATGGGACCCTCAGGGAGCTCCGTGTTCACTGCCTGGAGCCTGGGGATGCTGGAGAATATTCCTGCAAGGCTGGAGACCAGACCAGCTCTGCCAAACTCACCGTGAAAGGCAAGACCTGTTTGTTGGAACAAGGAGATTTTCCCTTTAGGAAACGGAGAATTTGCAACATGACTGAGTTATATACAGGTGCATTGCATAAAATAAGTTATTGTGATCAACACAGAGCATAGGAAGGATATAATAAAAAAAATCTTATGGTCACTGGAAGCACCAAAGCAAACATTGACTTGGTGGACAGGAGAGGATAAGGCAGCTGTAATCTGTGACTCATGGCTTGGAATATTTGCTTGACATCATGTGCATGGGACTGAACAGATGGTCCAGCCCCAGCTTCCAGTCACGTGGCAGCTGCATCTGGCCTTAATATCATTGCAGAGCTTAGGTTGGACCACTGGTGTGGAACAAACACCCCCAGCATCTCCACAGGCTACTCCACGTCGTAGATCCCCTGCACATCACACACAGCTGCACCATTTTTCGTGCAGATGGTGACCTCAGTTGTAGGAATATCCACTGTGCTTGCTCAGAGGGAGATTGGGCTGCTTTTTGAATGGTTTCACTCGATGATTTTAGAGGTCTTTTCCAACCTTAGTTATTTTATGATTCCTTTGGTATTCCCCAGTGGGTTTGGGGTATTTACAGCTTCTGCCTGCTGGTGGTTGTCTGTATGATCCTTGCACAGGTGCCCAGCTGTCCTAGAAGCAGGACTTGGGCAAACTGCAGTGCAGAACCCCTGTGCTCACATTAACCCAGTGAGTCCTGCTGGGAGGACAAAGCCAGCCAGGGCCTCAGCCAGTTTGGAGCATCAGCATGGAGTAAATGCAAATCTGTTCACAGAAATACA
Source organism: Trochalopteron elliotii (assembly GCA_024734555.1). Taxonomy (NCBI): domain Eukaryota; kingdom Metazoa; phylum Chordata; class Aves; order Passeriformes; family Leiothrichidae; genus Trochalopteron; species Trochalopteron elliotii. Next base: position 399,050 of record JANPWX010000193.1, read on the forward strand.
ATAGACAGGATCAGGCTTTAACATTATCCTGTGAAGATGTCCAAGTGTAAATGGAACAAATTTCAAAAGCCTGATTTTGGCATCCAGCATTCATGTGTTTTTCACCCAATCAAGCGTAATTAAGTAAAACTATATGCAATGTGTCTTTTAGGAAGGACAAGTGGTAAAGCCACTATGCAAAAGTCATTTGTCCTGTTGCCAAATACACTGAAAGCAGAGTTTGAAATGTGGTATCAGAGGCTCTTCTATCTCCACCCTTGGATGTCCTTGAAGGACAACGTGCTGAGCAAACTGCTTTGAGCAGTAGTTGCAGCAGGTGACTTCCAAAAGTCCACTGCAACCTGCATTATTCATGATTCTGACGCCTTTAGAAGGCTGACCTGGAACAGAGACTTGACAGAGCTAGAGAATAAAGTAGATATTTATTGAAAGACCTTTAAGGATACACCTTGGGCAATACAAGAGCCTGGCCAGGGCTACATCCAGGTGGACCCAAAATGGTCAAAAAATGGACACAAACAATCATGAGATCTCACACTTTGATAAGTTTTGGTCCATTTGCATCTTGGGGTTGAATTGTCCAATTCCAGCTGCAGCTGATGCAGTCCCATCCTTCTTGTTTTCTCCCTTCAGCCACCCTTGTTTGTGCTTTTGGGCCTGAAAACTTGTCCCAGCTGTCCTTGGTGTGCAGCAGGAGAAGGATTTGTTTTGTGTCCCTGCTGTGTGCAGAGAGCTGAGTGACACTGAGTGTGAGCTCAGAGCTGCACCCCTGGGCACCACAGAACATCAAATACATGAAAGCTAAACCTTAAGGCATCAGTTCCATGATTTAATCCATGTTTTCCCTTCCGTTTCCCATTTCTGTTCCTTGCAGAGCCTGATGTGACCATCGTGAGCGGCCTCAAGGACACAGTGGTGACCGAAGGGGACGATGTCACCTTTCGGTGCCAGGTGTCCCACGAGAACGCCAGGGACGTGGAATGGAAGCTGCAGGATGTGGCCCTGCAGAACAACGAGATGAATGAGATCTCGGTGGAAAAGGGCAAGATCCACACCCTGACCCTGAGGAAGGTGACTGAGCAGGACATTGGCACTGTCACTTTCCGTGTGGGACCCCACACGTCGACGGCAGAGCTCACGGTGAAAGGTGAGGGCCGCCTGTGGCACGGAGCCAGATCAGTGGGAACAAGGGGTGCTTTGCCTTTTCTGGCAGCAAATTCAAGGCCATAAGTCACCCCAGGTGTCTTGGAAGTGTTTGTGCTTCAAAGCATCTGTGACTGCAGTCACCACGGATAAACAGGGGACATTTTACCATCTTCCTGAAGCTCACTGATTCCCAGAGAAATTACTAGCTTGGCTTCACTACTTGGATGGATAGACCTGGAATTTTCATTGCTCCCATTACCCCTTTAGAATCATAGAATATTTTGGGTTTGGAGGGAACTTTAAAAGCCATCTGGTGCAATCCCTCCACATCTTCAGCCAGATCAGGTTGCTCAGATATGTTTTTTATTTTTATTTCTTTCCTTCGCCAAACATTATTTTGATAAAATTCTCCATCCAAAATCCTTCTCCTTCCCTCTTAAAAGCTTCTTTTAATCCATGAGTAAATAACATAGAAGACAGAGGATATTTTTTTAAATACTCAACCTATTGAGTGTTCAGCTGTAGCTTTAACACTGCAGGAAATGAGACAAAGGTGCCTGCAAAACAAAGAAAACAAAGCAAAGAAAGCAAAGTAAACAAATCATTTGCTTTATTTGTAATTTCAGTGCCACCTCCAGTCTTTAAGGAGAAACTGCAGAGCAGGGAAGTGCAGGAGGAGGACACAGCTGTCCTCTGCTGCCAGCTCTCCCACTCCAGTGCTGATGTGAAATGGAAAAAGGGTCCCCAGGTGATCTCCCCAAGCTCCAAGTATGAAATCAGGCAGGAGGGAACAGTCCATACTTTAAAGATTTATCACTTAAAACCAGGCAAATACACCTGTGATAATGGAAATGGACAAACAACAGCCACTTTGACTGTTAAAGGCAGGGTGTGTTAGGGTTATTTTAGGATAAGAAACTTGCTCCACTCCCTTTGTTAGGTTCTGCCAAGAGGATTTTTTCTACTGTCCTTGATTTCAGATATGCTGTGCTGTCAAAAGCAGCTGAGTACTTTTGCTTTTGGAAGTCCTGTGGTGTCTTAAGCAAAGAAAATGCAGGAATTGCTTCCACACTTTGAGACCCTATGGCCTCTCTCTGGTCACTCAGACAACCAGGGCTGGAGCTAAAATTAAGTTTAAACTATTTTTGATGCTTAATCATCCTTTGAGCTGTAGTTCTTCCTGGAAAAATGGTAATCCAGGTGAAATAGTTCAAACTTGGACACAACTCCAGCTAATGAGCAAGGCACTTAAATGCTTCTAGTGGCAAGGATCTTTAAAATATGTGTAATGTGACAATATATCTGGGTTTTTTTCCAATCTGATCTGATACAAATTCAATATCAAGGTGACTATTTCTGAGACACATGATCAGGAAAAACAAAGATGAGCCAAGATATTGATAAATCCCACCTTTTGAAATATCCCTGAGGGCTCTCCCATGAAGAGCACACACCTGCCTGCAGTCACACTGACTTCACAGCCCAAGGATACCAGAATATTGGTGCTGTAAGCAGATCCTCTGATGGTGTTGGCCAATTTGTGTCTCTGTGTGTGGTCTCAGCCACTCCAGCACTCCTTGAAAAAAATTCCAAACCCAGGAAGCTGAGGAAGCCTGTGCAGTCACACTGTAAATACCAATTCAGCCAACTGGCTGAAAAATATATTTATAAATAATTAATATAATAAGTAAACAAATAAATACACGTATAATATATCTGTATAATAGATAAAATAAATATATATTATATATATATAAATGATTTATTTATTACTTATATATATATTTTCAGCCAATTGGCTTGATTGGTATTTGCATATATATATAAATGTAAATACCAATAAGTGTGGAACCACTAAGGTTCTTCCAGGGAACTGGACTTGAGGAGCTAAACTTCTACATGTGGCACTTCATAAATCCACCCATCAAAACTCTACCTTGACCCACTAGTTATAACATCAGCACAGAGTCTGCCAGGGTTCCTTTCTCTGCTGGTCCAGTTTTCAAATAAGAAATATTTTAATAAGGAATTTTATAATTTTAGGAATTTTTATAAGGAATTTTAATAAGGAATATTATAGAAAGACATTTCTCCATGCCCTCTCCCACATACAGAAGAACTTGGATATCAAGAGTAGGCTTTTGAGGTCTGGTTTTGGTACCCATTTGGAGATACATGCACTGAGATGCTCAAAACTCAGTATCCATGACCATTCCTGTGCAAGGAGGAGCATAATCCTTGAGGTGCTCAGTGTGTGCAGTGTCTAGTGATTCTTCTGGAGTGCAGAGTGCTTGAGCTCCTGGAAATCTAGCACTTTCTGTCATTCCTTGTTTTGCTTTTAAACTAACTTTGGCATTGAGTTTGAACCAAATTTAGGATGGCACCAGAGTTTCACCAAACACAAGGCTTGGTTATACAGTCAGCAATGACATAGGACTTTTCCCCCCTCTGATTTAGGTTCTCCAGTCACCTTCACACAGCCACTCAAGAGCCAACAAGCTGAGGAAGGTGGCACTGTCACTCTGAGCTGTGAGGTCTCCAAACCCAACTGCACTGTGCAGTGGAGGAAGGCGGGGACGGTGCTGCGCCCCGGTGACAAATACAAGATGCGTCAGGAGGGGTCCCTGGCTGAGCTGACAATTCACCACCTGAGTGAAGCTGATGCTGGGGAGTACACCTGTGACACAGGGGACCAGCAAACCACGGCAGCAGTGCGCCTGAAAGGTGGGGCTTTGCATGGGGAAAGGTTGGGCACAGCTTGGCACCATGGCAGTGAGTAATTTGGCAGCTAAGCCTTGTCTATGCCCAAGGAGAACCACAGGGATTTCAGAGATGAGAGAGGTTTCACAAAGCTAAGAACTGGGTTAGTTACCTCTAGAAATGGGTCTTTAGTCACTGATTCTGTGGTTTAGTGATAATTAATTTCTACCCATGGGAATCTATCGACAATTTTTTTCAAACACATTAACAGATTTTGATTATACACAGGTTTTGATTATACACAGGTTTTGATTATACTCATATTAAATATTTACTATACACACAACACAGTATAACTTGCAAGCTTAGACTATCATATATATGTGTGCATAACACACATGCAGACATGAATCATGCATCTGTAGCACTGTAATATGTTGCTACGTGCCCATGTACCTGCATTTCCATGAGTTTAGAATCATAGAATCACAGAATGGTTTGGGTTGGAAGGGACCTTCAAGATAATTTGGTTCCAACCCCCTGCCATGGGCAGGGGGAAGGGACACCTTCCACTATCCCAGGCTGCTGCAAGCACTGTCCAGCCTGGCCTTGGACACTTCCAGGGATGGAGCAGCCACAACTTCTCTGGGCAAGCTGTGCCAGGACCTCACCATCCTCACAGGGAACAATTTCTTTCTAACATCTAAGCTAACCCTGCTCTCTTTCAGTTTGAAACCATTCCCCTTTTTTCTGTCACTACCTACTCCTGTAAAAAGCCCTTCTTCCTCTTTTTTATAAACCCCCATAAACCTTCTCTTCCAAGCTGAACAGCCCCAGACTTATTTAAGGCCTCAAATAACAACAGCGTAGTACTGTCAAGAAAGAGCCTAACAACAAGCTTAACCCAGGAAGCATCACTTGCAAGTAGATCTCAAACTCTGTTGCCCTTTCCATGAAGAGCCAGCAGCCACCATCGTGGAGAGGCTGAAGGATGTTGCCACGTACGAAGGAGAGGACGCGGTGTTCGAGTGCAGGCTGTCCCAGGAAACAGCTCAGGATGCCCAGTGGTTCCTGGGGGATGTTCCCCTGCAATCCAACGAGATGAATGAGATCAGAGTGCAAGGGACACGTCACAGTTTGATCTTGAGGAAGGTGACCCTGGAAGACTGTGGGTCCGTCAGTTTCAAAGTGGGGCAGCTTTCGTCAGCAGCGCAGCTGAAGGTAGAAGGTGAGCAGCCTCCCAGGACGAGGGGTGGAGCAGGTACTGGCAGGCACTGCTTTGACTTCTGGAGAGGTGTATTTGGGATTAGGGAGCCTTGGAAATTTTGGGAGATTCTGCTTATCTAATTTAGCAATTTAGAGAGGTGCATCTGAGCCAGTCATTCTGGTCATTTTTACTGTACGTGGAACGAAGATTAATATTAACATCCTTTGATGTTATTTGATGTAATAATTAATATTAACATCCTTTGATGTTATTTGATATAACAATTAACATCCTTTGAACACCATCCAACTAAGCAGTTGATGATATGTCAAAATCAATGCTGAAGAGTGTCAAGAATATGCTCTGGGCTAATCTCCTACTTATGATCCTTTTAGATCACATTTGCAAAAAAGTCTGAAACCTCTGAAAAACCTTTCTTTTAAGAGAGACAGAATGATTTTTGAGAGATGGCCCGTGGCAATGCCTTGTGTTGTTTGTTCCTCTTCGATCTGGTCCCGACTGTAACCACAGGCACCCAGCTCTGCCCTGGGGGTGACGCTGGGTGAGGATGCTGCAGCAGTGCTGCTCCCCTCTCCCTACAGCTGCCCCGGTCACCTTTGTGAAGGCGCTGCACAACCTGGAGCTGCAGGAAGGTGGCACTGCCCACCTGTCCTGCGAGGTGTCCAAGCCTGATGTCCCCGTGGAGTGGAAGAAGGGCACGTCTGTGATCCACTCCAGCCACAAGTGCAGCATCCAGCAGGAGGGGAAGGTACACACGCTGGTCATCCGCGACCTGAACCGCGCCGACTCCGGGGAGTACAGCTGCCACACGGCTGCTGGCAACACCACAGCCAGGCTGGAGGTCAAAGGTATGGTTTCCTCTCTGCCCAGCAGTGCTGAGAGGAGGGAACATCAATTTTTAGAGCTCTCTACTACAAGAAAGACGCTGATCGGTGGAGCAAGTGCAGCAGAATCCACCAAGTTTGTCAGGGGACTGGAGCATGTGAAGTACATGGACAAACTCTGTTGTGATAGGACAAAGGGTGATGGTGTTAAACCAAAACAGGGACAGTTTAGATTAGGTATAAGAAAGGTATTTTTTACGATGAGGATGGTGAGGCCCTGGCACAGGTTGCCCAGAGAAGCTGTGGCTGCCCCTGGATCTCTGGAGGTGTCCAAGGCCAGGTTGGACAGGGTTTGGAGCAGCCTGGGATAGTGGAAGGGTGTCCCTGACTGTGGCAAAGTTTGGAAAATGATGATAGGACCTTCTAATTTAAACCATTCTGGGATCTAAATATAAGCAGAGGCAAGAGCAGCTGTGTTTGATAGCTGGGGAAGAGAAAATGGAAGGGAGACCTCGTTGCTCTCTGCAGCTTCCTAGTGGAGATCTACAGAGGAGAGGGACACAGAACTTTCATGGAGGGCTCAGTGAAGAGATGACAGGCAACAAGGGCAAGTTGCAGTGAGAGAAATTAAGACTAGAAAAAACAAACTTTTAACATGAAGGGATAGTCAGACATTGGAACTGACATCCAGAGGAATGGAGGAATCTCAATCCATGGGGTACTCCAGAGGTCTCTTCAAGCCTTAACTATTTTGTAATTGATGTCTGGCTGCAAGATCTGAAACCTTGGATTGTAACCCCAGATTTATATATTATATATATATTTTAATATTCTTATATAATCTACACATATTATTCTCTATATTAATAACATTTCATATAACATATATAATTATATAAATTATTAATATTAATATTCTATTCTCATATTAATATTATATTAAGAATAATTTTGTATATTATTCTATTATACTAGTCTACATATTCTCTATAGTCTATATTCTAATATATTCTACATATTCTAATTTTCTGATATGTTCTATATATTCTAATATTGTATATTAATATTTATTATATATATAGACATGTATGTCTATTTTATATTTTTATATATATTTGTATGTTCTTTGAGTGATTTTATCCCATTCTATGATTTTATTTCAAGGATGGAAAGCTATCTGGGCCTTAATAATAATTACTGAACTTAGTTGGGAATTCTTTGTGAAAAGGAGTCTAGGATATGGGGAGAAAAATGTAGCTCAAAAAAGAAATCAAATTTTTCTGGCTGATTAACTCCCCTTCCTCCTTCTCCTCCTCCATCTAGGTCTGACTTTGGCATCCCTGGAACCTCTCCTTAGGGAAACCCAGCCGGAATTGTCCACAAACTTCACGAACAGCTCTACCCACACCTTAACAATAAAACATTCCTCCATTTTCTACTTTTGCCTCACCTGTTATATTTTTTTTCCCCTTTTCCAGGCCAGCCTGTGCTGTTCAAGCAGTGGCTGAAGAACGAGGAGGTGGAGGAAGGGCGCACGGCCGTGCTGCGCTGCAAGCTGACGCGGCCCCACGCCCGCGTGGAGTGGAGGAAAGGGGACACGGTGCTGCAGCCTGGGGACAAGTATGAGATCCACCAGGAGGGGACACGAGCTGAGCTCCTCATCTATGAGGCTGAGGCTCAGGATGCTGGAGAATACACCTGTGACTCCGGGGATCAGCAAACCACAGCGTCCCTGCACGTCAAAGGTAGGACGAGGCTTGTTTGGGGGCAGAGAAGGCTTGGCTGTGTCCATCCTTCACAGGGGGATCCTGGAATCATCCAGGCCAGGCTGGATGGGACTCTAAGAGACCTGATCTAGTGGAATGTTCCCTGCTCATGGCAGAGGGTTGGAACTGAATCTTTAAGACCCCTTCCAACCCAAACCTGTTGCAGGGCATTTCCACACCCAAGCAAATGTTTCCAAATAAGGAAAAGGGGTTTCAAGTTTTACCCCTGACTTTTATGGAAAAGCAGCAGAACTTTGTGTTTCTCTCACTGTGGTTGGCCCGGTGCCAGCACAGGGGCACTGGTTGGGCTTTGGAAATGTTTCTCAAAACCTGTGGCTATTTCTACTGGCAGCAAGCCAATAGAAGATGTGTAGATGTGACACTTGGGAATGTGATTTAGTGGTGGATTTGGATGTGCTGGGTTAATGGCTGGACTTGATCTTAAAGGTCTTTTCCAACTTAAAGGGTTCTGACTCTCAGTGTTGTGATTGGTGGTGTTGTGCTCTGTGCTTACACTGAGAATGGTGAGTATGGCCACGTGAAAACCTTTTGAGGCCCTGTGACCTCTGGCAGCCCCTTATGGAGCAGCACTGGACACTTTTGCACTATCAGCAGCTGATTCCATGAGTGGACAGCAGGCAAACTTTGCTTCAGAAAGAGGGGGAACAGCCCAGCTGGAGAAGTTACAAGCAGATTTCTCACCTCTGAGGGCTGTCACTGATGCAGTTGCTTCTCCACCAACAGTACTGCCAGTGCTGTTTAACAAAGAGCTGAAAAACGTAGAGGCTGAAGAAGGGGGAACGGCTGTTCTGCACTGTGAGATCTCCAAGCCGGACGCTCCCGTTGAGTGGAGGAAAGGAGGGGTGGTCATTCAGCCCAGTGACAAGTACGAGGTGAAGCTGAAGGGCAGCATAGCTGAGCTCATCATCCATGGTGTAGAACCTGATGACTGTGGGGATTACACCTGCAGCACTGGATACGAGATCACCACAGGGTCTGTGTATGTGCAAGGTAAGGTGGTGAAAGATGGTGGAGATGCCCCAGTTTTCTGCCTGGGTTTCTTACTCTGAAATCTTTGACAGTAACTGGCCAAACAGCAGAAAGTCGATTAATTTCTTTCTTGATTCCAGTGAAGATACAAACACTCCACCTCCAGGCTGAGGTTCGACCCATCTTTTTAAGTTAAACTAGTTTGGCCATACTGTGTTTCAGAACAGATGGTGCTACTGCTGAAAAACTTGGAGCAGTGGTCTTAAAAATACTGAAATTCTTGTTACAACTGATTGCAACTTCTATCACTGTTGATAATCTTATTACTCCTTTAAAGCACCCAAGTGAACATTTAAATCTTTGAGTACCTCTCTGCCTCACACAACTTCTGCAGATGGTTGCAACACACAGGAGAGCCAGGCATGACCTGGGCAAGGAGTGGAGTTTCCTCCCAGTGAACTGTTTGACACACACACTGCTCCTACAAGCAGCTGAAGGGATGGAAGGTGGTTTCTAACCCTCTTCAAGAAAATTTTAGCTCTTTTTTTCCCTTGGAAAAGCACTACCAGTTTAACTCTCCTGGAGTTGCACTTGGGCTTGGGTTAGTCCCACAGGGAGCGACTCACGCGCATTTATTTTTGTTTTCCTCTGGCACCTTCTCTTGCTCTGTCACGCAGAAGAAGCAGCAGTGGTAGTGTGTGGTTTAAGGAACACAGACGTCTTTGTGGGCGAGTCAGCCACCTTCACCTGCGAGCTCTCACACCCGGGGGTGAAGAATGTGCAGTGGTGGCTGGATGGGACCCCCCTCCACAACAACCTGGTGACCGAAATCTCTGAGCAGGATGGCAGGATCCACACTTTAACCCTAAATGACGTGGCGTGCCACGACTCAGGCACTGTCACCTTCAGAGCTGGGTCCCTTATCTCTTCAGCTAAATTATTAGTCAAAGGTATTTCTCCTGTGAGCAAGAAACACGTGGCCACCTCTGGACTTGCTCCATGTGCTGGTGCTTCTGCCTTCCAGGCTACCCTTACTAAATTCCTTCACGGTTCTCCAGTGCCCCTGCAATCCTCCCACTCTGGCAGTCACCCACTCTCACCCCAGAATTCTTCTGGGTACAACCACACTCTGATTTTTGCAGTGGTTCAGGTGAGGGAGGGTTGGAGGGTCAGGGCTGCTGCTTTCAGCTGATGTCAAAGAAGAGATGAACATGAACATCTGTGGTAGCATCCCCACTTCAGCTTTTTTTTTTTCATAATACCACAAAATCTTGTGGAGATGGTAATTCCCAAAATTGCCAGTGTGCTGCTCCACAGCTGGGTTACTGGTGCTGTGCTCAGCATGTTCCCAGGACAGGATTTTGGGCTGTTCCTGGAAACTAATGGGTGTGCGACATTACAGTAACACAGATACAAAATGTGCCTTGTTTTTGAAAGCTCACCCCTGCACTGGCAAAGCTCTCTGGTCTGTTGAATAAATGTTTTTCTCATTTGGTAAGGGTAGCCAAAAGCTGCAAATAACACCAAGCTCCAGACTTGACAAAGCAAGTTCCTTCTCACCCAGTCCTTTTATAGCAATGGGGAAGATTTGTTATTTTTCAGGCAAAATTAAGGCTTATTCCCTGCTTGGAAAAGGTATATATAGAGAGATTATAAAGGGTTAAAAGATCTTAATTCAGATCTACTCCTGTGCTATAATTGGGCCTTAACAGGAATGATCCAAAATATGGAATTGTAGTCAGGGGTTGATGTCTCCTTCTCTGCATCATGTGCCCCTTGTACATGAGGAAATTTGGTTCTCTGCAAAGATAAAATGCAAAACCATTTCTTCATGAAATAGAATGATGCAATGACAACACAGTGTGCAGGCCCTGTGACTCCTGTGTCAGTTTGCACCCATTTTCAGAGACAGAACCTGGTTCTGGGCTCTCCAGGCAAAGAATTCCAATGGGCCTAAAACATAAATTAAAATTAAATGCATCATTACGTATTCTGCTCAGTGAATTAAAGGGCTCCTGAGAAATTTCCATTTCATGGAATCACAGCATAATTGATTTTGGAAGAAATCTCTGGAGATCATCCAGTCCGACCCCACAGCTTGTGCAGGTACACACATGTATGTGGATATTTTGTGCTTCCATGAAGCCAAGATTCCTGAATTGGAAACCTGAATCACAGCAGCAGTATTTTATAACTGAATTGGGATAAACCCAGTTACACTGTGCTCAGTAACTCTTGATTTCCTAGGAAACACTTGTAAAATTCTAACCATCCTTATATTGACAATTTTGTACTTTATTTTGTCCAAAAATTTAAACATAAATCTTTTTTTGAAATATATTTCAGTCTATCAAGCCATCCATGGCTTGCTCTTCATCAAGGAGCAAGTTGACTTTGTTTCCATGTGCCTCATTCTCCTGGTTTAAGGCATGTTGGTAATTAGATTTATTCTGTAACCAGTGAGATCTCAGCTTTTCGTGCTGGGCCTTCACAACATCATTGCCCTACAACTGCCCTACATTCATTCCATGACCCAGACTGATGGTTCACAGATGATGGGGGGGGAAAATGGAAAAGGGTGAAGGAGTTGCTGCCGTTTTCTAGCTCCTCTGGGCAGGTGAGAATTGCAGGTTCTGAGGCACATGTTGGCTCCTGAGTCCCAAAGAGCTCCTGCACAGGTGAACAAGGCCACCAAGGTCCTTTCCCTGGGTATCAGTGAGGGGACAGTGGAACCAGGACCTTCTCCAGCACCACAGGTGATATTTGCTGTGAGAAACACCTTTCTTCATCGTATGGAAAGGGATGGGGTTATGCTCCCCAGCTGCACAGACATTTACTTGTTTCTTCAGCCAGCAAAACCTCTCCAGGATCTTCCATGGAGGACTCCTCTCCAAAAAGACACATGGCAGACACTCAGAGTGGCAGAGGGAACTTTGTGAGTGGGATCAAGCCTTGCAACAAGTTTCCAAATGATGTTTGCAAAGCTCTCTTTGCTCCCCAAGGTCTGCCAGGAGCATCCCAAACCCTCAACCTGCTGCAGGGGTTTCAAGAGGAGCATTCCAGACAGAGATCCTGTGGGGGTTATTCCAGCTGGCTTGTGAGCAGAACAGCTATTTGAAGAATAAGGACATGATAGAATCACAGAATGTCCTGTGCTGGAAGGGTTCCTCAAGGATCATCGTGTCCAGCTGCTGATGATACCTCAGCTTTCTCTGACTGTTATCTTTTATGTCCCTTTGTAGCCCTATCATTTTATTTTTAAAGCTGACATAATTCTGCTGAGAATGATGTTTCCGAGAAACTTCCATTTTCAGACTGCATTGAGATTTTTCCTTTTGACCTGCACATTGCATTGTACATGGATGGTCCAGTCTGACATCTCAGGAGGGACTCTTAGCTGCTTTGGAAGCTCACAGTATTATAGGCCAGATAAAACTACTTTGCCTTACAGCTGCCTCACAAGAAGCAGAACTTGGGTTTTAGAAGTGGTTAAAAGCAGCCTCATGGATCTCACCACCTTCAGGGGAGCTGCATATCCAGCTGCTCTCAGCATTTTATGGGTTCTCAGTCTGAGATGTCAGTGGTTCATGATCTCTCAGTGATTTCTAGATAAAATATTGTAAAGGAAATCCTATTGTTTTTCTCCAAAGAATGTGTCTGCTGCAGAGGAACACATGAATAATCAAAACTATATTCATCTGCTCCTGTGGAGAGCCTTTTTTTTTGTCACAGTTGTCCTGAATATTTGCTCCTCACATGGCTCCTGACAGCCCAAGACAACCCTAGGCCAGGAATGAGTGTCTGCATTTGAGGACTGTGTTCCTTTTTGATGAGTAGTTATATTTTAGTCACACAAGGAGCTTCCAGTAGAGTTTGTGGCGTTTTCCTATTGCTCTGTGAGGTTGAGAGCTGCAGGGACCCACTCACTGCAGTCCTCTGCAACACACTTCTGCTCCACATTTTGGGGAGCAGAAGCATTTCACATCCAGTGCTTCCCAGCCTGGAAGATCTCAGAAACACTGAGCCAGCAGTCCAAACTCAGGACTGTTCCAGCACAAGCCTTGATTCCTGGTGGCCCATTTCCCAGTGTAATGGTCATGTTCTAATTGCACCAGCCTGGCTTCCATCCTGCTTGCTGCTGACACAGGCAGAGACTAAACTGCTAATCCTCAGCATGCCCATCCACCCCCCTGCCTGCACTGTCACTCTGCTTGCTCCCTACGGGCTCTGTGCTTGGCAAAAAAAGCCCTCCAAGGGGTGATTTCCATGGGGATCCACTAATGCATGTCCTTCCTGACGTGTTGGTTAACAGATCCCACCATTGAAGTGGTCAGTCCCATGCAGGACTTGACTGTTGATGAAGATGGCCCAGCAGAGTTCATATGCCAATATTCTAGGCCAGTGCACGCCATCTGGAAGAAAAATGATCAGGAAATACATGCAGATGGGCAGCGAGTGATTATCGATCAGGACTGGAATGTGAGCATGCTAAAAATTAACCCCACGGTCCCAGAAGACACGGGCATCTATTCTTGTGAAGCTGAAGGCATTAAAGTGATGGCTACACTTGATGTTCAAGGTGAGGTCTTCCAGCCAGAGAGGAAGACTACCGTGGGTTCCAAATCAAAGGGGTAGAAAAATCATGCCAAGGCTTTGCAATAAGGGACACATCAGATACCTGCTCTTGGTGTTCACTCCAGTACTGAAAATGAGGATAAAAGTAGTTGGGGTGTAATGGGAATTGAATATGAAACTGCAGCATTATCTTATTTCTAATTAAAACTGCCTCATTATGCCATTCTAGCCATCCCACCTCTTCTGCAGTGAGATGGAATGTTGGTGTGATGGGATGTGTCCTGCTGAATTGTTGTAAAATCACAGCTGTATTCTTGGTCCAGAGGAATAACATGAATATTTTTTTGCTGTTAAAGTGCACTTTTTACAGTGTGACATAAAACCAGTAACTAATGGAGAGTGTGGAATTCCTTTTTATTTTGCTGAGTAAAGGAGTTTGGTAATTTACCTATCTCAAATAGAGATCCCTCAGGAATTACCTTCTCACTCAGCACTCACATTTATGGAGACCCTGAGGAACAATATATACAAAAATTAACAAAAAGTTATGATTTTACATGGAAATTTCTTTTTTTTTTCTACTGCATATGGGATTCCTGGGTTTGGTTACCAAGTGAATTGGTGTGATCAGCAACAGCAGGTTCTGATTTCTGACTATTTGTGGCTATTTTGCCTTCTTGCTTAACTGGAATTGGTTATTAGTGCAGACGAACAGGGTGTTATTTATGATAGTGTTTTCTACATTGATAAGCACTTTCCATTGTAGGGATTTAAAAAGATTTTAATGAACATAATCTAAAAGCATCCCAGAGGAGGTAGGGTTAGCAATTGGCTGCTTTCCATAATTAGGAAACCAGCACTTCCAAAGCACACAGATAAACAATTTGGGTTGTTCTGACAAAAATTATACGTTCTCCAAGAAGAATCTGCAACCTCCTTATTGTTCTCCATAAGTATCTTATAAATAAGATTCCATAAGAATCTTATAAAGGAGAATTCCATAATAATCTTGTAAAATTCAGAATTTTTTCGGTATTATAGAAGCCCAGAATAGTTTGGGTTGGAGAAGACCTTAAAGGTCTTGTAGTTCCTGCCATGGGCAGGGACACCTTTCACTCTCCCAGGTTGCTCCAAGCCCTGTCCAACGTGGCCCTGGACACTTCCAGGGATGGACAGTCCACACACATCATCTCTGGACACCTTATAATTAGTAATAAGTTAATAAATATCTGGTAGCTTGTGCTTTTTGGGTATGTTTGTTTGTTTTTACCATTAAATAAATTGTTCAATTTAGAGGGTTTTTAACATTTTATTAATTTTACTAGTTTTTTACATTTTTTTTTGCTGAGCACAGTTCCAGATGATCTGTAGATATCTAAACAGGGATGTCTCGGGGTCTTGCTTTATAACACAAATCATGCTGTGACTGTTTTTTGGCATTTGTGTAAACTGTATTTACCCAACCGTGTGTCCCCACCCTTGTGCATGTCATTTGTCCCTGCAGCAACACGAACTAAACTCACATGCACCAGCCCCCATTTAATTTGGCATCGAGCTAATTGTTGCTGTCCAGGTGCCAACTGATGCATGAGTGGAGTGTGGAGGTTTGTGCACATTTCTGACCCCACAACTCACCACACAGCATGGGAAAACAAACCTAAATGTCACAGAGCTTTTATAATAATTCAGAAATTTACTATTCAAAGTAGTCTTGATAGAGATTTTGACTTTCTGTGTGTTCCCTAGAGGCAGAATTATCTCGACTAATTGTCACTATAGCTTTGCCAGCCATAATATTCTCTTACGTTTACTTTATAAGAAAAGTAAAAAGTTTTTAACGTGAGCTGTCAGTAGATTCACAACTCCCCACTCATGATGATAATTGTGCTGTCTGGGAGATCTATGGGAAACGTTTCCTGTCATAGGACAAAAGGAATTTGGTTAAACTTTATCTTCCTGGGCTATGCCTTCCTATTGAATATTGAACTGATTCATACAAATATGACCACTTTTTCCTTTATTTATAAGACACAGGGTTTTGGAGAAAATCTGGGTGAAATGCTAGAGGTTCTAGATTAAATGCTGGAGGTCCTAGAGATTTATCATTACTTTTAAACAGTTTTAAAATCTTTTTATTATAATATTTTGTTAGAGCGTGGTTGCAATCAACAATTAAACCTACAAGCACAGTTTCTCACATCCACATTTTTCCATCAGTTCTGCAGCAGTGGGAATCATCCAGTGCTCCAAGGCTTGCTAATATTCAGAGATATGTGGCCAAATAATTAATAATGTTAATTGTTCTTCTTTTGTAGCCAAGAACAGCATTGTCCAGGGCCTGGAGAACGTGGAGGCCGTGGAAGGAGGGGAAGCCCTGTTCGAGTGTTATCTCTCCAAGCCTGAGACCTACAATTACAACTGGCTGATTGACGACGAACCTGCCAAGACCACAGAAAACACTGAGATGGTTTACTTTGAAAATGGGCTCAGGCATATCCTGCTGCTGAAGAATTTAACTCCCCAGGACAGCTGCAGGGTGACTTTCATGTGCAGTGATGCGGTGACCTCAGCCTTCCTCACAGTGAAAGGTAACTCAGGTGCTTGGGCAGTGGAAACCTTCAATTTCTGGTTGGAAAGAGGAAAGAAACCAGGAAAATATGATGAGTAGCAGCAAGGAAAAGTTGCCTTTGTTGTTTACCTTTTACCTAAATGTTCTTCCCACACAATAAATTATAGAATTATCATTCAGGTTGGGAAAGATCTCTGAGGTCTTCAAGTCCAACCTTTAACCCAACTCTGCCAAGTCCACCTCTAACCCACAGAATTACAGAATGGATTGAGTTAGAGGAGACCTTAAATCCCATCCAGTCTCACCCCCTGCCATGGGCAAGGACGCCTTCCACTATCCCAGGGTGCTCCAAGCCGTGTCCAACCTGGCCTTGGACACTTCCAGGGATCCAGGGGCAGCCACAGCTTCTCTGAGCACCCTGTGCCAGGGCCTCCCCACACTCACAGGGAAGAATTTATTCCTAATATCTCATGTAAACCTGTTCTCTATCCATCTGAATCCATTGCCCCTTGTCCTGTCACTCCATGCTCTTGCAAAAAGTCCCTCTCTATCTTTCTTGCTGGCTCCCTTCACATACTGGAAGGTACAAATTAGATCATCCCAAAGCCTTTTGTTTTCCCTGAAAAACAAAAATCTGAAAAAATCCCTTTCTCTCACCCCTAAATGGATGATGCTTTACAATTTCCTGATTTTCTTGTTCTGTAGGATGTGACATGGTTTATAAGCAGCACCAGTTGGCACTGAGGTAGCAGTAAATTACTTTCTCAGATTTGTCATGATTCTGATGGGCTTGGTTGTGTTTATAGGCACTTCAGGCCTTCAGAGTGGAGGGTTTTATCAGCAACAATATTACCTCTGTATCCTTTTACTTTATGCCATTACTGGAGACCCCAGTGGGGACCAGAACCCCTTTCTGTACAAGAAAGTAAGAGTACAAAAGCAGAGATCAGTCCCCACCTATGGATTAGATAGAGTTTGGAGCAACCTGGTCTGGTGGAAGGTGTCCCTGCCCAAGGCAGGGGGTGCAACAAGATGAGCTTTAAAGTCCCAACCAAACCAAACCAAACCAAACCAAACCAAACCAAACCAAACCAAACCAAACCAAACCAAACCATACCAAACCAAACCAAACCAAACCAAACCAAACCAAACCATTCTGTGAATCTAAACCTTCTGTTCTGGCAATACAATACACATAAGCATGTGATGATCTCCTTGGTCCCCAAGGCCTGGCTGTTCAGAACTTCAGCACAAATACTCATAAAATCTCTTGATTTTTTTTCTGTAACTGAGGGCTTGATCACTGATTTTAACCTACAGGGTGGCGCCTGCAGTTCTTGCAGCCCCTCAAGGATGTGGAAGTGTCTCTGGGGGAAAAAGCAACATTTAGCTGTGTCCTGAGTGAAGCTGTGCCAGTTAATGAAGTGGCCTGGTACAGTAATGACATAGAGATCCAATCAGGGGAGGACTGGGAGGTACAAGCAGATGGAAACAAATACAAACTTATTCTGAAAAAAGCCCAACTGCATCATTCTGGAGACGTGACCTTTGCTTCCAGGGAGGCCATTTCATCAGCCAAGCTTTCTGTGATAGGTAAGTGTGTGTTGTTCCATCCCACAGGCAGTCAAAATCTCAAACTTTGGTATTGAGCTACAATACTGTATTTCTCAATCTTTGTGCTGATTCTTTCCACTTCGCTTCACATGTCCCAAGATAGTGTTCTTAGGCTGAGAAGACAATACTGGCAACTTGTTCTTCAACCAGAAGTAATCCACCTCATCAGAAGAAAAATGTATCAGGCTAGAGATGGTAGAGATGCTCCCCAACTTTCTTTAGCTGCAGTCTTTTGTAAAATGTAACATAAACTCTAACAAAAATCAGTATTCTCAGCGTTCAACTTCACTCTCAGCAAATGTGGACACGGAAGGGAGCTGAGCTAGAGTCCATGTGGAAAAATGATCCAGGACAGCAGAGGAATCTTTGAGATCTGTTAATCAGCTCAGGTGCAGAGCAACCAGTTTTCCAGACTAATGAGTAGCATATTAAAACCTTCAAGTGGGGGACACCCATGAAGCACACGCCTCCTGCTTCAGAGACACAAAAGTTAATAGTTAAGTAGGGAAGGTGATAATTCCCTAATTCCCTCATGGAGCAGGTTGGATAATGACTTATCAGTGTCCATTTCAGCACGCAGGATCTGGCTCCTTCCTGCAGTGGGACAAGTGGCTCACCCAGCAGTGGTCACACAACACCATCCCAGTGATGGTTGTGAGATAATAAAATGTATTTTAGCTGTAGCTGAGATGTTAAAGAGTCACTGATGGACCATCTATACTTTAAATGACTACAGGCAGTCTCTGTCTAATGATTTCTGAGACTTAAGGGATCTCTGTTACATATTACAGTCATTTCCATCACAATTAAAAAAAAAAGGTTGATAGATATAAATCAGCTTTTTCTAATTTTGAGTACTTATATTTAATGAACTTCAAAATAAAAATACAATACTCTTCCTGTTGACAGATTTTTCTGTATGAAATTTGGCTGTAAACAAAGAATAGATTTTATGTTCTTGTGGTGTCCAGAGTTCAAGAACTGGCCGTTGACCATATTTGCCTTTAATTCTTTGGACTGGTAGATCATGGCAGGTCATTTACATCATAAATGTCTTGAACTCATGACTGAAAGAATTATTTCCATCTTTAAGGCCAAAATGTAATGTAAATGAGGAACATTTTCCAGTGTACTGAGTGTAAGGATTGGAATTGGATGATCTTCAAGGTCCCAACCCAAACCATTCTATGATCATGGACAGTAGGACACCAGATCATTCCCATCACATATTTATTTGTCATTGCTGCAATTACACAGAAGTGGAGTGACTCGTTATTAAAAAATTTGAGTTATTCTTTAGTCCCATAATGACTTGATTTCAATTAAGGCCAGACCTAAATTAAACACAATCAAGGCTCAAACGTGCTTGAAATTTTCAATTAAATTCCTTGATAATATGTAGGATTATCTTTATTTTGAGCTTGGTGGGACAAAGGCAATACTAGACGTTAATTACATGAGATGAGAGTTGGAAAATGAATGTTTGTCACTGGCAGCACAGATCAGGGCAGACAAGGATAATCAGTGGTGCACAGGTACTCATGGTCATGACTTTATGATGACTTTACACTCAGCTTTACGACAAGGAGAACACTCAGACATGAGTTCAAGACATTTACAATGTAAATGACCTGCCACGATATACCAGTCCAAAGAATTAAAGGCAAATATGGTCGACAGCCAGTTCTTGGACTCTTGACACCACAAGAGCAACATAAAATCTTTTCTCTGTTGTCGGCCAGATTTCATATTTTTCATATTACAATGTTTATTGTCTGCATTCCACGGCCTCAAATGCAGGCCAGGGATGAGAGCCAAAAATGGGCCAAGGATCCAGGGTTATATACCAGACAAATGGGGTGGTCTTGAGGTCAGGGTCCAATAGGGATAGGGAAAAGTGGTGCAGAGGGGTGGCCAGGAACCAGGGGAACAAATAGGATCACAGGGGTGTGGTACTGCAGCAAAAATAACCCAATGGGGCTCAAGGGAAGGAAGAACATTCTGGCAGATGGGCATATATGGTAACAGGGTGATGTAAACTTAACAAACCAATGAAACAACGAAACCTAAGGTGTATCTGCAAAGGCCCATGGGAGGAAAGTTTTTCTCACCCTAATCTAAAAGGGTATCTCTGCTGGTAGCAGGCCCCTGGGCCTCCACACATGTTACTGCTCACATCATGCATCACGGGACCTCTGTTGTGCCCCCAGCCCTTCCCGAGCCACCCGAAGAGCCACAAGTTCTAAGTCAGAGCAGCCACTCCGTCACTCTGTCCTGGCACAAGCCGCCGGGTGACATCCTGGGCTACAAGGTGGAGAGGAAAATCCCGGGTGTTGGCTGGCAGTCCTGCAGCGAGGGCCTCGTCCAAACCACGGAGCTCACGGTGGATGGCCTGGCCCCGGGAGAACCCTACAGATTCCGAGTGTCGGCCATAAATAAAGCTGGGAACAGCGAGGCGGTGCACTTCCCCCAGATGGTGAGGCTAGGTGAGGATGGACACAGGCCCCAGGGAGGACTGCAAGCTCCTACAGACCCTACTTTTTGCATGGCATGCCTGCTTCACCCATTCCAGGCATCTCCCAGTGCAATATCTTTCAGTTCTTGGCTGCCAACACAATAGAGGAGGAAGAGCTTGGGATAAAAGAGTCATTCTGGGCTGCTGTGAACAAAACCTGCTGCATTTTTAGCACTCAGCACTGGTTTCCTCCAAACTGCATCCAGCTGTCTTGCAGCCTGCACTGCATCATCCATGTGCTGGCCTGTCACCATGGGTTTCTTGCACTGCATCCATGTGTTGGCCAGTCACTGTGAGTGTCTTTTCTGGTGGAGTTAGGAGGGAATGAGTGAAAAAGGACATGCTGGAATGTGTTTGGGGTAACCAAGACCATGACTGTGGGCTGGCAGTGTTGTCTTCTTCACCCATCTTTCTCTTTTTTTATGTTTTTTTTTTCCGTCTTTTTCAAGAATCCTCACAAAGAAATGCTGGAGGACACAGCTCCTTTGCTGTCTGATGGTGAAACTTTGGAAGCTACAGTGGGATGGGGAGTGTCTCTCTCAGTCCTTCTTTTCTTGCAACTCTCTCTGGTATCACTCATGTAAATTCCTCAAAATGAGTATAATGATTAAAAAAAATACACTTTTGCTTACACAATGACTTTTTTTGCAACAATAACTGCTGCCAGTGCTGGACCATGATGACTCTGCACATGCTGACTTTCTCAACAACAAATCCAAGGCATTTTGGGCAGCCATCCCCTCACCCTGGTGAAGTGTGCAGAGAGGAAGGTAACCTTGAAGGATGTGCTGCTTTTGGGAATCCAGCACTGTCTTTTATGTCCCAGTCAACAACTCTGAGTTTAATGTGGTTCTCGACTTATCATGGTTGTACAAACAGCATTCTGTTGATGGACCCCCTTACAAAGTAAAGAAGATGCAGAGAATTTTTTGTTTTAAATTATTTATGTTTTTTGATAATTTTTACTCTTACTAAGATAACATAAACATATATCTTTTTTTTTTAATTTCAAGGCAGAGATGAATGCCACTTTGAATAATCTCTTCTCATTCTATTTATTGTTTCTTTTTTGTCTCACATCACAACTCCTTCACTTCAAAACATTTAAGACCTAGAAATATGTAGAACTTCTTTTGTACTGGTGATGGGTAAATGAAGACCAGCAAACAAACACAGGAATGTGGAAAATGCAACCACTTCTGCATGTATATGTTTAGATGGAGCTAGTTTAAGCACTGGGAGAGCTTGGAAAGTTGTCTTGATATTATCTTTGGAAGTGCACACTTTGGATGCTGCCAGTCTTCTCAAGTTTTTTCTTTGGTTGTCTACAACAGCTGGAAAATCTGTAAATGATGGATGGGATGCTTTTATGGAGTGGAGTGTCTTAAAGCCAGATGATAATCTGTTCTTTGTGTTAATTCACTTTATTTTTTGAATTGCAGAGCCTCCAGTTACAGTCACCCAGCCTTTAGTGGGAGGATCTGTCTCGGAAGGGGGGGTGGCTCGCCTGGAGTGCACATTATCAAGTAAAACTGAGGAGAAAGTGACTTGGTTCAAGGGCAAAGAACAAATAAAAGCTGGAGGGAGATACGAGATCATCTCTGATGGAGCGAAGCAGATACTCATTATCCATGGATTTAAACCTGAGGATCAGGACAGCTACACCTGCATGGCTTCTCCAGAAGTCAAATCTGTTGCCAGCCTGTGTCTTGAAGGTACAAAGTGTTCATTGCTGGGGTGTTAAATCAGATGTGGTATGGCCATCCAGGGGCATCTCCACAGCTTGGACTGGAATTCATTTCCTTTTACACCTATGATAACAATCCACAAGGAATTGTTATTTTCTTGTTTGGCATTGGCCAGTGTGTTCCTGCGGCCCAAATAGTTTGGAGTTGCTCAGATTAGAGTTTCTGGAGACAGATATTTAAGGTGTGATATTATTTCCTCTACATGGGTTTCTGGTGCCTTTTGAGATGCTTTAGGGTATTCTGTGGATGTCCCAGACAACCTAGAGCATCTCAAAAGGGACTGGGTAACATGTAGAGGCATGTGAATGTGTCCCAGACAACTTCAGACTTAGGCACATCCAACCAAGGATGTGTGTCTGTGTGAGATGGGAGTCTCAGCTCCCAGCACAGCCACTGGAGATCTATTCAGGACAGACAGGGAAGCCTTGAACATCTGGGAGATAGGATGAACCTGGATAGCTTTACAGGCTCCACTGGCAGTCTTAACAACCAGTTCATCAGCTGCAACATTTAAAAGGGCAGATCTATTTATTGGGTTCAAATGTGCAAAGAATTAAAAAAAAAAAAAAAAGGAAATAAAAAAAAGTTGTTAATGTTTTAGGTGCATGCATAGAATCACAGGATTGTTGAGGTTGGACAGACCTTCTGAAGATGGTGTGGTCCATCTTCCTCCTCAAAGCATGGTCAGCTAGGACAAGTTCACCAAGACCAGATTCAGTTACATCAACTTCCCAGAGAGGGTGTGAAGTCTCCTTCTCTGGAGATATTCAAAATCCATCTGGATGCCGAGTAATGTAATCTAGTGGACTGTGCTTGAGCAGGGAGGTATACTAGATGGTATCCGGTGGTCCCTTCCAACCTTCCCCACCCTGTGATTCTGTAAATTCCCATTTTGTTCTCAGTATGGTGCTTAGTTAAATGCCACTGAGACTCTCCTGTGGAATATTTCCATGTGCTTTCTCAAAACTCACAGATATTTAACCTCTCATCTGTTTAATTCCCTGCAGTTCCCACAGTGTCAATGCTGAAGGAGATTGCCAGGGAAGCTCCCGCTGCCAGCCGGGCTGAAGAGATGGTGGATGGACACATCCAGCCCAGCCTGCCCCCAGAAGCTGCCCAGGAGGGAGACCTTCACCTGCTGTGGGAAGCCCTGGCCAAGAAACGTCGTATGAGCCGGGAGCCCACCTTGGATTCCATCAGCGAGGTGCCTGAGGAGGAGGAGAAGCTTCAGAAGCTGAGGAAGGAGGAAGCAGAGATGTCTCACTACTACTCGGAGGAGTACTCCACGTGTGACGAGCTGGCCAGGACAGGAGAGGCAGATTTCTCTTTCACAAGCTCTGATGATGAGTCTAGAGCTGGGACTCCTTCCCTAGTAAACTACCTCAAGAAAGCTGGGAAGAAGACCATGAGTGTTACCAGCAAGGCTCAGTCCACCTCCACAGGAAAATTATGGAAACAGTGGGAGACATCCACTGTGGAGACCACCGTGGCCACCACAGCTGCTCAGCCAGCTGAACCAGAGCTGCCGGATTTGGACGACCCCTCCATGAACAAGGCAGCTGTGAAGATCCAAGCTGCTTTCAAAGGCTACAAAGTCAGAAAAGAGATCAAGCAGCAGGAGTGCCCGGTGTTCACTGAGACCTTCAAAGACTTCTCTGGAGAGCCTGGAAGCACCCTGCACCTGGAGTGTGTGGCCCACAGCAAAACAGACATGAACGTTCGGTGGCTGAAGGATGGGAAGGAGCTCTCGGATGGTCGTTATTATCATATAGACAACTACAGTGATGGCACCTGCTCCTTGATTATTGCTGGCCTGGACAGGAAGGATGCAGGGAAATACACCTGCGAGGTGTCCAATAAGTTTGGCAAGGCCTCACACAGCGCCAAGGTGGCGGTTGGCACTCAGGAACCTCAAGTTCTCCCCAAGGAGAAGCAGGGTAAGCAGAGCACTGACAGCGAGACAGAGAGCTCGTCTGGCAGCGAGCTGGATGATGCTTTCAGAAAAGCAGGAAGGAGACTCCACAGGCTCTTCAGGGCCAAGATCTCCACAGAGATCTCTGATGTGGAGGAAGAGCTCTTTGTCAGCGCAGATGAAGGGGACGTAGAGGTGGTTGACCACCAGACGTACCGTGAGGATGACCAGTACATCTACATCAAGTTTGAAATCATGTCCGAGGCCAAAACAGCTGTCACACGGTTCAGGGAGATGTTTGGTGCTCTGGGAATTCCTGTGGAGATCAACATCTTGGAACAAGGCCCGAAAAAAATCGAATTACGCATTGGGAAGGCATCACCTCCCACCTTTGGGAAGTTTGCACTTCCAGCAGCGAGACCTCCACCACCTTTGCTGACTTCTGACACAGGTAGAGGAAACAAACCTTGTTTATTCCTTGGAAAAGACAGTGGGAACAGGTCACAATATCATTTTTTCAGTCTCAAGCAACTTTTTTTTTTTAATTTAGTGCAAATATTTTTATGAAAGCTTTGCACTTTTAGGAAAAATAATGACTTTT
Organism: Trochalopteron elliotii; assembly: GCA_024734555.1. Classification (NCBI taxonomy): domain Eukaryota; kingdom Metazoa; phylum Chordata; class Aves; order Passeriformes; family Leiothrichidae; genus Trochalopteron; species Trochalopteron elliotii. The sequence goes on from JANPWX010000193.1 coordinate 423,238, forward strand.
TTATTCTTTTTCATTTTGAGGGAGAGGAGGCGCATTGGTGAGGGTGCTGCAATGTTTTAACTTATCTATGCAGCCTCTTTTCATCCTAGGAATGTCACCTACTGCAACATGACAATAAATACTATGATTATTGTACTTAAATTAATTATGTAGGGTTTAGAATAGTTCTGAGGGTGACAAGTCATTTTGGCAAGGAGAGGAGCAGGGACAATATACAGTTGGCAGCCGTGGTGTTGCTGTGCTGATGGAATATCTTCATAGTGCTCGGGAGTTTCTTGACTCTTTTCTAGAGAAAAGATATTCCTCTGCAAATTAAAAAACTGGAAACCAGAAGCCTGGGCAGAAGTGGTCTAAAATACACCTTTGGATAAAACCAAACTTCTCTTTCTTCTCCCCAACTTCAGCCCCCATGTTCATGACTGAGCTCCAAAACCAAGAGGTCCAGGACGGGTACCCAGTGAGCTTTGACTGCATCGTCATTGGCAAACCCCTGCCCACGGTTCGCTGGTTCAAGGATGGCAAAGCCATTGAAGAAAACGATCACTACATGATCAACGAGGACCAGGAGGGGTGTCACCAGCTGATCATCACCGCCGTGGTCCCCACGGACATGGGCGTCTACCGCTGCCTCGCTGAGAACAACATGGGGGTGGCTTCAACCAAGGCTGAGCTTCGTGTGGACTGTAAGTCTAAAAACCACCATAGAAAAACCAAGGATTCTGCTGAGACCTGGTTAATTTTTTTTTTCCACCCCCAAGGAAAGCACCATTTACATTTTAAAGAAAAAATGTTTTGGCCACAAAATTTTCCCTTACAAACCTCTTGGGTTTGGCTGGGTTTTGCCAATTCCAAGGCGAGGTTCAGAGCAAAGCTTTTGGGGTGAACAGAGGTGTTTTCCATGATCCAGAGATGTGTGGGATCCTGCAGCAGTACAATACAAAAAACATAAAATCCACCTGCCAGTCACTGAAATTAGCAAGAGAACTAAAATCAGTAAAAGCCATTTAAGCAAGGAAGATAGTTCCAAAGCTCAGATTATTCAAGACCTATCTTTTTGCATTTTACAGTGACCAGCACAGACTATGAGACAGCAGCAGATGCAACAGAGACATCATCTTACTACAGTGCCAAGGAATATATTTCAAGGTAAAATATGGAATTCTGGTTTTAACCTTTGACTTGGTGAAATCAATTGTGAAGGTTCTGGCTTCTTTTTTTCCTTGCCAAGGTTGGGATTAATACACAGGAAATGTAGGTTTCGAGTTTGGACTTGGATGTTCATTGTTTCTTAACTATTTGCAGACTCATGAGCTGTGAGCTCTAGTTTCTCTATCAAGTTAGAGAAATGAGGTAAAATGGAGTACCTCTAACTCTTTCCAAGGCTATTTAAGCACTAATTACACAATTTAAGCACTAATTTCGCAATACACCTATATTATTTATATTTCTGACCCAATGATGACCACCCAAGGCCTGTAATGTGGAGCTTTTTCGCCCAATTACAGAAAACCACTTAAATGAAGGAAGAAGGTGAAGAAAAAGGACTCAGACAACGCTCAAAATCCTCAATCTTATCTCACATGTATTGGTATATACTAGAATCCCCAAATCTAAGTTTTCAGAATTCCAACAATCAGTCTGTGTATTTATGTCAGGGCTGGGTTTGCTGTGCTGAGCAGGGCCAGGATAATGCCATAAAGGAGCATCCCGCCCAGCTGAGATGCAGTAACTGCAACAGCTGCACATTTATCATGGGCAGACTTGCTCTGGAGCCTTCAGGCAAGCAGGGGTATTTCCTCAAAGAATCACTCTGCTACTTTTAATGTCAGATGGTGCTGAGTCTGTTCTCAAGATGCCAAAACCCACAGACTGAATTTACCTATAATAGGTCGTTCTGATTCCTAACTCTTGCCTGGCATCCTGATTTTCTTCTTTTTATTTCCAATTGCTGCTTAGCCGAGAACAAGAGGAATCCACCACTGAGGAGGAGCAGTTGCCCCAGATCTTTGATGAGCTTCATGATATTCATGTGGCACCTGGAGCATCGCTGGCTAAATTTCACCTGAAGGTGAAAGGTGAGTAGATCCCATGGTATTGTCAGTTTTCCAGGACTGATATCAGGTTGAAGTGCTGAACTTTTTCAAGGTGCTCCTCTGCAGCTGTGACCATGGGCTGAGCACCTTGAACCATTTTTGGACAAACCAGCTGGGGAATGTGTTCATGCTGCTGAACAGGGACTGTTGGAGCAGACTCAGGCAAATTAAGTGCCTCATTTTGTGTCCATATATCCAGGCATAATGACAGGCACGTGCTTCTGAAAACTGAATTCTGGATTCCTCTGAGCACAGGAGCAATAAGGAATAATAATATTGATATTATTATTATCACTATTAATAACTATAATTATATTATAATTATATGTAATTATAGTATAATTATATGTAATATACATATATTTATATAACATAAATAACTGTGTCTACTATAATGTATTAATAATAATTGTAGTAATAATATAATATTAATGAAAATTAAATCAGTCTTCTTCATTCTCTTCAATAAATGAGCAGTCATGGACTTGCCTTCCTCCATGAAGGGATTGTTTCTACAATGTAAAAACTGCAAAAACATCCCTCTGGTGTTGACTCTGGTAGGGAGAGGTAGGGATTTTCCTGTTTTCCTCTGTTGCCGTCTATAAAAATTCTGAGAATGCATTTGGCTTCAACATCTCTCCTTGTGAACCTTTCAAATCAGACCTAAGTGTTGATTTTTCAACCTCCAAAAAAACTGTGTGCATTGTTTGGACATGCAGACAATACAGGGAGTGCCAGAAACTGAGGAGACAGGAAAGAACTTTAACAGATAAATCAAATTTAATGCATTTTTAAGCATTCCTAGTTGGTTAAACCCTTGAAACAGGAGCCCTGTTAAACTCTTGAAACAGCAGAGAACCTGGCAGTTCACAGATGCTCCTAAATCAGTGTTGCCAATGAATTTTGTTCTTCTCTGTGCCTGTAACTACTCCTCACAGGGTACCCCCAGCCTCGTCTCTATTGGTTCAAAAATGGGCAGCCCCTAAAGGCCTCGGATCGTATCCTCAAGACTGACAGGCAGGAATTCCACTCCCTGGAAATCCGCGACGTCACCAAAGCAGACGCCGGCCAGTACTTGATATTTGTCATCAACTCTGCTGGCTCTGCGTATTCCTCAGCCAGGCTGGTGGTCAAAGGTGGGTGTTGCTATTTATTTTGGGCTGTTCCAGAGGCTCTTACTATTTTGTATAGTTGTTTTTTTACTGAGGAAACCCCCCAAGGTAACTCAGGTGAGGTGGGGAAGTCTGTAGGTAAAAGATGATGTACTTTACTCTTGGCTCACCTACAAATTTACTGTTTAAGAAGATGATGATGCCACTTCTCTGTGGTCTGACTGTTGTCTCCTAAACAGGTATTTTATTCTTGCCCAACCTCATTAACCTTAGAAGTTTATTTCATTAAAACTTAGGGACTCTTACAAATTATACCAATATGTCTGTGTAATACCTCCACTGGAGTCACCTTGGCAGCTTTTTTCTGCAACTGCTGGATTGACACTTATTTGTATTTGTCATGTTGTTTTTTCTCCTTGTGTTCCAGATCCTTATGAGAAAGAAGAGCCATCCAAAACAGGTGAGAGAAGCCACAGCAGGTGAGAACAGAAGCCCCAGAAATTTTTCAGTATAAACTCACTGTGCTTCATCAATATTATTATTTCCAGATTCCCATGAGCAGCTGATACCACCAAGATTCCTTGAAAGATTTACAAATAAGAAGGTGAAAAAGGGTGCAAGCATCACGTTATCTGTGAAAGTTGAAGGTAAGTGAGCAGTTACCTCATCTCTCTGAATAACACTTGAAACATGGAACTTCACAACACATTCTTCTCTCTCTGCCCCCAAGTCATTGTAACCTCATTTCTTGTATCTGAAATCTGGGATTCTACTCCCAACTTACATTTCTTACAAAGACACTTCACAGTTAAGCATCCTATTTTTCTTCACCTCCATTTTTCTGTGTGTAAAAATGGGGATAATAACACTTTGTAGTATGATGCACGTTGACCATTAATTGTGATTGATATCACAATTAATCACTGTTGTATGGTGGTTGATAATTTTGGTTTTACAAAAAGATTTAATGTCTTTATGAGCATCCTGTAAAATGGTTTATCCTCCTTTATTGCATATTATGCCTGTTATTGTTGGGAAAGTATCAGAAAATGGATCAAAACAGCATTTTTCTCTCTGCAAGGCTGATATTTTTAAGGGAGGAACACAAATAGGAAGGCTAAAGCTGATTGCCCTGATTTTCCTTTAGGACACCCACCACCAACAATCACTTGGATGAAAGAAGAGTCTCGGGAAGACATCCTGTGGATCAAACCAGACACTCCTGGGTACAAACTTGCCAGTTCCAACATGCACCACAGCCTGATCCTGCTGGATGTCAAGAAGAAGTTCAGTGGAGCTTACACGTGCATTGCCACCAACAAGGCTGGCCAGTCCATCTGCACTGCCAACCTGGAAGTTGCAGATGGTAAATCTTTGCTGCAACACAAACACTTTCTCTATATTTCCCTTTTGTGAAGTGCCTAAGGGAAAAAAACAAGGGTGACTGTTAAGGAAATTATTCAATCACACCCCAAAAAAATGTGTTTTCTCAAGAGCAGCCATGATTTTGCTTGTTTTGCAAATGGTTACACTCTTTATTTCTATAATATTTTAGATTCCTGACTCTGTCTTGCATTAACAGCAGTATCTTTTCTGTATAAACAGAAGACAAGTCTAAGCAGCAACCAAATTAAGCAAAAATTTTAAAAAAAGGAAAGAAAGGCAATGCAAAGTAACTGGGAAAAGTCACCATCTGAAAAATTATTTTGAGTGCTTCACTCTGCTGAGGTATTTTGGATTGTATTAGAGTTATTTGATTTTTGTAGAACTTTCCAAGGCTCCTTTTAACAGAATAAGATGGGGGAAAAACAAATATTTACTGGGAATAGGGGCAAGGCTGTGAAGGATTTCATTTTTCTGTTATCCTGCCTTGCTTCCCACATTTTTATTGTACCAAGAGCTGCAGGAGCATAACTTGAGCAGTGTGGAGAAACAAGGCAGTTATTTATTTTCCATAAAAAAGTAAAGGAGGAAACCATTGCCATCATAGGATTGGGAATACATATCTCAGGTCAGGAGCTGCTGCAGTAGTCCCAGTAATCCAAGTCTAGAAAACATGCCTGCATTAAATACCTAAAAAAGGACATTCTGTGTCTTCTGTCCTCTAATGATAAACCCCAATCTTGCAGTGAAAGAGGCTGAAGTGCTGACCCAGGAGCGTGTGATGGTGTCAGAAGCCATAATGACCACACTGGGGTAAGTGATTCAATGTGCAGGAGAAGTGGGGACATGTTCTTCCTTTAGCTCTTCTCACTACCCATCTTATTGTAACTTTTAACTCTGCTTTATTTTCTTTTTCAGAACTATTCAGTCCTCTGAAGGTAAGAGAAGCTGTTTTCTCTCTTTTCTTCCTGTCCTCCATATCTACAGCTGGGACTGTCAGTGTATTTCATGTATCTACTTATTTTTATCCAGTTCTCTTGAAATTGCCAGAAATGTTGGAACCTTTCAGGACTGCTCGCTGTTCAAGGGTGAATTATTTGGATGAACTGAGAGCAAGCACAGTTTTAAAAACAGTAGGAGGGAAGAAAATTAAACCTTCCTTCCACAGAAGGTTTTATTACTCAAAATGAGATGAATTTTCAATGACACTGCCAGCTTAATAACAAATATTGTTTTTTCCAGGAGACCTTGAAGCTGGCAGAGAAGGTGTGCCCAAAAGCCCTATTTCATTAGCTGATGTTGGCTCAGAGGAGTTCTTCCAGAAACTCACCTCACGTATCTCAGAAATGGTATCTGCAAAAATAACTCAGGGTAAGGAATCTGGAAAACAGTTTAACTAAGGTAGGGAGAAAAAAAGCAATCTCTTTTTTTAGGTGTTGTTCAATTATAAGTGAGAATTATGCAACTGATTTTGAGACAGTCATTCTATATATGCAAATAAACATTTGTCAATGCTTAGGGATAAGAAATTTTAGTAGGAATCCGTCCAACCTGCACATGTCAGTCTAGAATTTTGAACTACAAAAAGCTATTAGAGAAAAGTATAAAAATAGGAGTGTATTTTGCATATCTTAGGTGTTTGAGTTCCTCAGATATTCATCACTCCTAAATCGCAAAGCAACCCTGTTTTCAACATCTTCAAATTCTAGCTCACAGTGGAATTTTAAAATCAAGTTAAGGCTGAAAAACTCTGTGCACAGCTGTGCAGTAATCCAATGATTTGTCAAGTTGAATGAAAAATTCTGGTTTGTGTCTGCCTTGATTATCTTGTAGAAAAAGTTTAACTTGGAGCAAAAATAGAGGCATTAACTCTCCAACAAATATTCTTGCAGCTCAGTGGCAATATGTGCAGTAGGCCTGCAACACCATGTATTAAAACATCCAAATTATTCATTTAATCCTAAATATCAATAGGAAATCACACTAAATTTTACTGTGAATGCTCTTCCTAGGAAGAAGAAAAATTATGACAGATTTGGTTCGTGTTTAAATTGGGGATACTTATTTAACACTTTGCTGTTGCTCTGCTTTTCAGCTAAACTTCGAGTACCGGGTGCAGATAGTGATGATGAGTCAAGAACTCCCTCTGCATCTCCTCGCCATGGACGATCCAGACCTTCATCCATTGCTCAGGAGTCCTCCTCTGAATCCGAGGATGGGGATTCCAGAGGGGAGGTATGATATCTTCATGGACGAGTTGGATACAGGGAGAAAACCAAACTTAGAATGACCAATCTACTATGGTGTGGGGATCTCCATCCTCTCTCATGATGTAATTCAGTTTTGTGGGTGTATTTAGTAGTTAGATGTTGTGTCTGTGATACAGAGAATCAAATTCTGATGCTCACCCTGTGATCCTGAACAAGTCATGGAGTCAATACGGTCAAAACTTAACAATGACTTGGCACCTCTTGGTTTCATGGCCGAACTTCAGAAAGTCAGAACTTGATTTTCTGTGGCCTTGGATAGAGCTGGCCAGAGGAATCTTGTTGAGAAGTTCTTCACGAGGGAAATGAAGAGCACAAAGTGACTGTAGTTTTGTGCCTGCAGATCTTTGATGTCTACATGGTCACTGCTGACTACGTGCCCGCCACACCGGACAAGGAGACCATCACCCTGAAGGAAGGACAATATGTGGAAGTCCTGGATTCAGCTCATCCTCTGAAATGGCTGGTCAGGACTAAACCCACAAAATCGAGTCCCTCTCGACAGGGTTGGGTGTCTCCAGCTTATCTGGACAAGAAATTAAAGGTGACTGATCGTGTTTTGGTTATTTCTCATTTGAAATCTCTACTTCCTGTTGCAGTTTAGAGCCATCGCTTTTGCAAGGAGTGATGGAGGAGGAGGTTGTTGAAGGGGTCTGGAACAAAGTTGTACTTTTTCATGTTTTTATTAGACAATATTTCTGGTCTGTCCAGGGGTTTCTGGGTTGGAAAGACCTAAAAACTCTCCAGTACAAAGGAAATTTCACATCAGTTTAGTAATTATTGAACTAAACAGGACTGTGAACACATGAGAGATATTCCTCAGTATGTATAGACAAAAGCACAGTTCACTTCCAAGAATGATTTTAATTTTTTTTTCCCTAATTTTGTAGCTATCACCAGAGTGGGGAACAATGGAAATTCCAGAGTTTCCTGGAGAGTTTGTTTCTGAAGATGAATACAAAAGGAAGCTGAGGTGAGCTCGTGTCATTTGGTATTTGCACCTTTGAATTTTCCTGCCATTCGAACCACTTGCATTTTGTGATTGATTTCAGCCTAGGAAAATTCCAGCTATGGAGATCACAGAATCCTAGAATGGTTTGGATTGGAAGGGACCTTAAATACCATCTAGTGTCAACAAGTCCCATGGGCAGGGACACCTTCCACTGGCCACTTCCATCCATCCATCCATCCATCCATCCATCCATCCATCCATCCATCCATCCATCCATCCATCCATCCATCCATCCATCCATCCATCCATCCATCCATCCCCAGAGGGGATCTTTCAACACACCCCAGGAGTCAATTCCTCTGATCATAAATCTCTATTTTACAGCCTAAAAGCCTCTCAAGGACAATTGTGATGATTTTTCTGTGATTTCTTCCTGCCTCTCTGTCTCCCCTTCAGTGTTCTCATTCAGGAGCTGTTGATCTCAGAGGAAGATTACATTCAAGATTTACAGTTCCTCCAGACTCATCACCTTAGGTACACTGAGACCTGTCCCAGTGTGCCAGGAGCTGTTGCCAGTCAGAAATCCACCATCTTCAGGAATATTGATGACATTGGTCGCTTCCATTCCAGGTGGGGATTCCCAAGTGCCTTCATTGGAGACCAAAGAGTGGCAGCATCATCATCATTATTATTATTATTATTATTACTACTACTACTACTACTACTACTACGATTGCTATGATTATTACTATGGTTACTACTTCTACTATGATTATTACTTCTATGATTATTACTTCTATTGATTACTATGATTATTACTTCTATTATTAATACTACTATTCTTACTATTATTCCTGATGTGGAACACTGGCAGTGCTGAGGTGCAAGGGAATTGATGCTCCTGTCAGGAGGGTAAATGATGGCATGGCTTAAATCATACCACAGAGTTAGGACTTCCATAATCCCCTTCAGAGCATCAAGGTTTCCTATGTCCAGCTTATTTCTTACTCTTAACTGAAGTTAACTGAGAAATAGTGAATTATGTTAAAAAGTCAGCAAGGTCTTACAGACACTTCAGTGGTGTCTTCATAGAGACATTCATTCATGTAAAACTGATGTCAGCATCCATGAATTTCACGACACCTTCCACTGTCCCATATTGCTCCAAGCCCCATCCAACCCAGCCTTGGACAATTCCAGGGATCCAGGGGCAGCCACAGCTTCTCTGGGAAATCTGTTCCAGGGCCTGCCCACTGTCACAAGGAAGAATTTCTTCCTAATATCCCATCTCACCCTGCCCTCTGTCAGTTTAAAGCCATTCCCATTTGTTCCTGTCCTCCAAAGTCCCTACACACCCATCCCAGCTGAGAAGAATGGCACCTCTGGGTGAAGAGGTGCTGAGAAGTGCAACATCCCTCATTTCCCCCCACCATTTCCTTTTACCTGTGTTAACCTGACATCTCCTAACCCACAGTCTGGCTGCTGGGGCTGTGTTTTAGGCTCATTCCAGCCCCTTTTCTCCTGTCCCCACAGCGTTTTCCTCCGGAGCCTGCAGAGCTGTGACACTGATGACGACGTGGCCATGTGCTTCATCAAGCATGAAGCAGAGTTCAACAAGTACATCCAGTACCTGGTGGGAAGGGTCCAGGCTGAGTCAATTGTTGTCAGCAAAGCTGTCCAGGATTTCTACAAGGTAAGGCAGGAGCCAAAGCATCCGTGGGAAATTCATCCTGTAACCCACTGCGTCAAGAAATGTAGTTATTAATCATAAATGTGAACCTCAAAAGCATTTGTAATATCTTTTTGCTGAATATAATATTTTTTAGTTCACTTTCTAGCTTTTTCTGGTAAGTATAGCCTATATGGGAACATATTTACATATTCTCGTGCATTTATTAATATTATAAGATTATACAGACATGAGTGTGGCTGTGTTTATGTAATTGTAAATAAGGGTCACCACATTATAAGACCACATAAATCATAAATATAGATAAGCAAATCTTGTTTCTCTGTTCCAGATACTCAGGATTTTTTCTACTGCTATTTATAACAACCTTTCCTTGTTATTCCATGTATTTTTTTCAGAGATACACAGATGAATTTCTAACTAATGAAGATCCTTCACAGCCACTTATCCCACCACTGCAGCACTACCTGGAAAAACCCATAAACAGGATCCAGCAGTACCAGACAATAATTAAGGTAAAGAGATGTTGTCACAGGTTTATGTTCTGCTCCGTGCAGCTTGTGAAGAAAAAGATTTTATTTTTATTTCCTATTTCTTGGCTTCCTTCTGATGCAACTACAATTGAAAACTGCTTCAGTAAATAAGAGATTAATCATCACCAGTGGTGGTGTTCTCTAAATAGTTTTTTAAATGTAAATCCAGGTGGAGATTCATAGACTCCAACCCCATAAAGTTCAGTGAGCTATATCTTTAAATATATGCAAAAATATATTATATGTATAATACAATATATGACTACATGGATGACAGGTATGAATTTGCTTCAGACTCAGCAATATTTATGTTATAAAAATAAGCAGTGTCCATGTCTAAGATAATGAGTTACCACTTCTTTTTTTTATGTTTTATACTGATATCATAGCAAGATGAAATTCTTGTTTTCTGACAAGCTTTGCCCAATTCTACCACCCTGAAATATTTTGTCTTTCAGGCTTGCATCTGTCCCACTGTCTTGGACCATAAGCAAACATTTCAGAGCAGCAATTTAAACAGTATTTTTATGGGAAATAGCACCTAAGATACTCATGAGGAAAGTAATCATGGGAAGATATTTATATATTCTAGTGTTGTATAAATGAGCAGTTTGAATATTTGGAAGAACTTTCTACTATTGAACACATTCTTGTACACAAACACCAACTTTTTTAAGGGTCTCTTGGAGGAGCAAAGGCATTTTCCATGCCTTTATTGCTGAAAGAGAGGAACAGGAACAAATATGGGAAGAACAGGGAAAATGCCATTTCACATTTTTTTCCTCTCTTTTGAATAATCTAACGTTGACTCAGCACGGCCACATGAATTCCTTGTTCTCTGGTACTGTGAGGGGAAGCAGAAGAGAAATGCAATGGGTACATTTAGGATCACTTTGGAATTTTTGGTTTTCAACCACCAAAGCACATCTGGTGTTTGTTTTAACTTTATCTTTGCTTAATATCAATTGATGTAAGGAAAAGCCAGACTGGTTAGTCTTTAAGACTGCAGAATAGGTAGGAAAGAAAATACTTGGTTATTTGAGAAGCACATGGTGAAAAATGGGATAAAAGTTGCTCAGGTGAAAGAGCTGGAGCAGATATTGAGAAACTCTTTGGCTCTGAAGAAAAATTGATATTTTCTTCATTCACCTACAGGAATTAATCCGAAACAAAGCCAGAAACAGCCAGAACTGCACTCTGCTGGAGCAGGCCTATGCCATTGTGTCTGCCCTCACCCGAAGAGCAGAGAACAACCTCCATGTCTCCCTCATTGAGAATTATCCAGGGACCTTGGAAAGCCTTGGGGAGCCCATCCGGCAGGTAACTGGAATTTCCTTTGCTGTTGGTTCCATGGGTGCCTTCACCAGTTTCTAAGGAACCTGAATTCTTGGAAGAAAATCCTTTAGAAATTATGTCTGAAAGAGGTGATTTGCTCATTTCGCTTATTGCTGTCCAGAAATGGGTGTTCTGGCTCCACAAAGGTTTGAAACACCACAGCATGGATGCGTATGGAGTAATTCACACATAATGCAGTTATTTGCCTTTGTGACCTGCTCATCAAACAGGAATAAAATTGTTCTGGGCCTCTAAATGATCTAAAAGTGTTTTAACTCATGCTCTCATTATTGGGAAGCAACATGGGGCAGCTCCTGGAGTTACTGGCATCAACAGACCCATGTGCTCCCCCAGGTTTATCCCATGAACCAGGTGTGTGGCTTTTTAGATGACCCAGCTATTAGGACACTTTAGTCCAGGACTTCCAACACCCTCACTCAAATTACTGCTTCCTTATAGATTTACTGTGTTATACCAGGCAAGTAATTTGTTCTGTATCCAGTGTTTTCCGTGGGAATCATGGTGTATTGCTGAGTGGAGTTGTAAGACTAAATTACAGTGATACTGTGGTGGGCATTCATCTCTCCACATTTAGGCATCCAAAAAGTGTCCAGTCACACCAACCTCGAGTGTTTATTCTCCCTAGAGATGCCAGGGGAAACCCATGTCACTAACTGAGCTGTGTTTGAATTGAATACTTCCTGCTCTTGTGAAGGTGAACAAATCATCATATAAAGTGTCTGTACAATACACAAAATACAATTTTCCTTTTAATATTTCCAAGAGTGTTTCTACCTGACAAAGGCTCTCTATTTTTCTGGCACAAAATAATACCATTTAAATGAAGATGTAATGACAACCACTGGCTGTGCCCATGACTGATGAGTCAACTTTAGCATTAGAAACCATATGCTGTGCTTTAATAAACCAGAAATACATCAGGGGATGACGAAACAGGAAACATTTGTTATTTGGGCACTGAAAAATGATGGTGAGACAGCTGTGGTAATTATTCCAGATGTATCACTATGTGCTCTTCCTTCTTTTTCCCATCAGGGCCACTTCATTGTGTGGGAAGGAGCTCCAGGAGCTCGAATGGCATGGAAAGGACACAAAAGACATGTTTTCCTCTTCAAAAATTATATTGTGATCTGCAAACCAAAGCGAGACACAAAGACAGACACCTACAGCTACATCTTCAAGAACATCATGAAGGTCTGATCACTTTATCTTCACATAAAGCATTTCTCTGTCAACTAGAGCTTCACTTTTATATCCGGCTTGGACATCCTTCTAATCCTTCTGAGCTATTTCTTTGCTTCAAAAAGTCTTTGAAGCACAAGTAGAATCTACATTTATTCCAAAATATCTTTTTTTAAACCTCTCAGAAACATGTCAAAAACCATCGGAGTGGACTTTTACCATGCAGCAAGGAGATTACAAGTACAAGCATTTATTTATCTCTGTTACCTCATTCAATTAACAGAATAAATATATTGATGTAGATTTTGCTGCTTACTATATTTTCCAGTATTTGTAAATCTCTGGTTTTGGCAGTCTGTAATATTGGGAGTAAATTAGAAGGAACCTTATTTGCTAAATTCCATTGGATTCTCTCAGCTGGTAAGGTCCTTTCCAGACACCAATTCCTGTTTAGAAATGGAAAATTTCAGAGGATTTGACCCACTCATCCACAGACATTCAGGGTTAAAACTGCTAGAAACTGAGGAAAGAGTTTTCACAAGGCAAGAGATGCTCAGCTCCAATAAAAAACAGCCAACCAACCAAAAAAACCATGGAGTTCTTGACCAAGCCCAGCCAGGACCTTCTGAAAGTCCTCATCTCTGCCCTCATCAATATTCATAGGCAGATTTTATTTTCCAAGGAAGAAAAATGGAAACATTTCCACGCTCTATCCAGATGCTCCCTGTTCTCTATTTTTTTCCATGTTGCCTGGGCCCAGCCCTTCAGGGAAGGTGTGATCCACCCTTGGGATAACTTTTAATGCTGAACATGGTTTTCCTGAAAAAAATAATCCCAGGAAAATGTTGGTTTGGTTATCAGAAAGCCAAAAACAGCAGGGAAAGTAACTCTAAGAGTATCTGTGATTGCTCTTCAGCCAAAGCCACGCCGCGTTGCTCACGCAACCTGAAAAACCTTTGACGGGAGTGCAAATGACCCCTTTTTGCTGTTGGGGATTCCTAAAAATGCAGGATTTGTGGTGACTTCGTTGCCTTTTTCTGTCACTCAGCTGAACAACATAGATGTGAACGACCTGGTGGAAGGGGACGACCGGGCCTTTGAGATCTGGCACGAGCGGGAGGATTTGGTGCGCAAGTACCTCCTGCAGGCGCGCACCGTGAACATCAAGAACTCCTGGGTGAAGGAGATCTTGGGCATCCAGCAGAGGATCAGCGAGCCCATCTGGAGTAAGTGTGGCCCCAGGACAACCCAAACTGTGGCTTTTTATCTTCTTTTCTGCCAGAGTCGAGATTAAATGCGCCATTATTGACGATTGATAGAGAGACAGGAAGACTGATTCAGTGACCAGAATTCGATTTTACTCAAGTTTTCCAAAAGCTTATATACCATTTCAGGAAGGTTAATAAGTTTCCACTACAATAATCAGGGTAAAGATCATACAGACAGCTCATACATTTTACAACATCTTTTGCTTGCAGAAGTTTGATTGAATCTCTTCTCTTCCTGTAAGCAGGTTTAATCCCATCTTCTGTAATCATCAAAGTTCTATTTGTTCTTGCCATGGCATCTTGGTTATCAAACCAGCTATGCTAATTAAGTCTGTTTTACTCTCTGTCCTGTGTATTCCCACATGCCAGACCATATTTCTTGTTCAGACTCAGATGTTTATTAGTTCTTACCTATATTACAGTCTCACAAACCGTGAGTTCTACAGCACTTCTAGCTAACAAAATAAAAAAATGCCCCCCCATCTCTCTCTCTACAAGGCCTTTTAAGGATAAACTGTCCAATTATGAAATGACACCTAAATTATTTTTACTTTTAACCCAATAACCAACCACTCGTGGCCCGCAATGCAGACTTTTCTATCCAGTTACAAGATACAACCTAAACCCACAAAGAAGAAGGAGAATAAGGACTCAGCCTCCACCCTAAATCCTCCATCTTGCTTTATATATATTACTGTATTCTAAAACCTTAAACTTTTAAGTTTTCCACCTTGTGATATTACACACTTCTATTCAAACTACACACTCATAATCCCAGTGCTGTCACTCAATTTTGGGAGTCTTTTCCATGGCCTCAGGTCAAATGCAGTGGTTTTTTGGGGGTCAGTGCCTGTCAGCACAGATAGTCTAAAATTCTCAGTGACCAGGGTTCCAACACCACACTTCACAGGTGTTTTTTTTTTCTTGGATGGTCTCCTTGGTTCAGGAAATTATAAAGGAGGGAGAGAAGCTGTTTATGGCCATTAAATGTGTGAGCAGGTCCAGGGAGGGGATTCTGCCCCTCTGCTCTGCTCTGCTCTGCTCTTGTGGGATCCCACCTGCAGTGCTCTGTCCAGCTGTGGGGTCTCCAATATAAAATGGACATGGAGCTGCTGCAGTGAGTCCAGAAGAGGGCACGAGGGTAATCTGACAGTTGAAACACCTCTCCTGGAGGAAAGGCAGGGTGAGTTGGAGTTGCACCCTGATCCGGAGTCCTACAGCCCAGTACAAACAATCCTGTGACTTCACTAGGCCCCAGACTATTTACTCAACTCCTGCCTTACATTGCTCTATCTTTGCACCTGGGTTTGCTTTGGAATTTTGTCTGGTCATTAAGGCTTCGTCATTCTCAGTGTCATTTGAGATTCCACCAATTTTCAATCCATAAAATCTAGCAGCAAAGATATTAGATCCTTATTTTTCAGGCATAAGCTACAAATGGTGTCCACTATAGCATAAGGATATTTGGCATCTTAAAATGCCAGGACAGCATTGGATTTAGTCCATGCACACTGAAAACAAGTCTGGGCACTTCATTTTTGCACCTTTAGTGAGGTGTTTTAGTGAGGAAGACTATCGGAATAATTTTGCATGGTTTCATATGGTAACAATGGGTTAAAATAAAAGTCACTTAATAAAGGAACAGGTTGCCCAAAGTTGTGGCTGTCTCATCCCTGGAAGTGTCCAAGGCCAGGCTGGATGGGGCTTGGAGCAACCTGGGATACTGGAAGATGTCCCTGCTCATGGCAGGGGTTGGAATACAATGATCTTTAAGGTCTCTTCCTATCCAAACCACTCTATGATTCTATGATTCAATGAAAGTATGGATTTTATTGTAAGGACACCAGCAGAATGTTATTTTGGGTATCCAGGCTGCATTTTACTTGAGGAATTATCTTAATGATGACAGATGTGTGGTGTCTGAACAATGGATGTGCTTATTAAAATCATGGTCTAAAATAATTCCAGATCAGAAACAAATTCCTTTTTCATATGACCTAACTTTATAGCCAACAGCCAGACATGTTATAGACTGAATTTAGTCTCAGACAAGCAAGGAGAGCATGTCCCCTATAAAATCTTGAGCTGCTAAAATTTCCTGTTCAGTTTTCCATTCTGAACCTCACAGATTTGCAGAAATTATTCTTATCTCACTTAGCAGTAGCCATGCCATGGACAGAGCCCCCTCCTCCAGACTAACATGCTTCCTCTGATGTTTCAGTCCCTCCAGACTTTGAGGAAGAGCTGGCAGACTGCACAGCTGAGCTGGGAGAGACAGTCAAGCTGGCCTGCAAGGTGACAGGAGCTCCCAAGCCATCCATCAGCTGGTACAAAGGTATGAGCAGCAGGGCATGAAATGTGCCCTCCAGATGTGCTCCCTGTTCTCATTGCTGTGATAATTGGTCAGTGGGTAACCCAAGAGCTGATCCTCCAGAGGTACTCAAGTCTAGAGACTGTGTTTTTGGGAATTTTGGGTGTGCTCCTTTCTTTGGCTGGAAAAGCAGAATTATGACTGCACAGAATGTACTCTGGGACAATTTCACTGTTAAATGAGGAGTGGTGATCCATCCTTCAACAGTACTCTGCCCTGGATGATGTTTTATAGAGAGCTGGATGAAGATGAAGAGCTGAATTCTCAGCTAGCAACATCAGCTGAAGTAATACAGCTCTCAGAATGAAAAGCTGGATGAAGTTCCTAAGGAGGAAACTTAGAAAACTAATTTAAAAGAAATAATTTCTCTTTCAGATGGCAAGCCCGTGGAGGTGGATCCCCATCACATCATAATAGAAGATCCTGATGGCTCCTGCACGCTGATCTTGGACAACCTGACAGGGGCTGACACAGGACAGTACATGTGCTTTGCTTCCAGTCCTGCTGGGAATGCCAGCACCTTGGGAAAGATCCTTGTTCAAGGTAAAGTCCTGCACAGATGCAGTGTTTTAGAGGGGTCTGCTATGTGATACCTGAAACTTGTACCAGCCATGGTGTGAGCAGTGGGGCCAGGGCAGTGACTGTCCCCTGTGCTGGCTCTGCTGAGGCACCTCCAGTCTTGGGGACAGTTTTGAGGCATGACAACAAAGACATTGAGGGGCTGGAGTATGTTCAGGGAAGGGAACAGAGCTGGGGAAGGTGTTGGAGCACCAGGAGGGGCTGAGGGAGCTGGGAAAGGGGCTCAGCCTGGAGAAAAGGAGGCTCAGGGGGGACCTTGTGGCTCTGCACAACTCCCTGACAGGAGGGGACAGCCAGGGGAGTCAGGTTCTGCTCCCAGGGAACAGGGACAGGAGAAGAGGGAATGACTTCAGGCTGGGCTAGGGGAGTTTAAATTGGGTTTAAATTGAAGATTAGGGAAAATTTCTTCACCTAAAGTGTTGTCAACCACCTGAACAAACTTCTCAAGGAACTGGTGGAGTCACCATCGCTGGAAGAGCTCAAAAAACATTTAGATGTGGCACTTGGGGATGTGGTTTACTGTTGACCTTTTACTCTGTGCATCTTTTAACTGTCCTTAGTGTTAATGGTTGGACTCCATGACCTCAGAGTTCTTTTTCAACCTAAATGATTCTGTGTTTCTAAGATGTTACAAATATTAAGACATTCCAGAGGCTCTATACAACATATATATAATGTTAAAATTAAAATAAAAATCATGTACAAGTGCAGGCAATGGTTTTTAGGTCAAAAAATTTAGTCTTTAGTATCCTTTAGACCCAGTGATAATTATCTGGTCAGGGAAACACCCTTCTATCTGTTCATATTTCCAGCTACCAGTCACATTTACCTTTGCTTTTTGCAGTGCCCCCACGGTTTGTGAACAAGGTCAGAAATGCTTATCTTGTTGAGGGTGAAGATGTCCAGTTCACCTGCACTGTGGAAGGAGCACCCAGGCCTCAGATCAGGTCAGTCCTACAACTCACATGGGAACAGATCCTGGTTTCCCATTTTGCACAGTCAGAAAAGTAATTTTGAGTTTATGACCCTTTCGTTATTGTGTTTTGCATCTTAACCCCATCCCAATGCTGGCTCTTCATGATCCAGACATTCCTGAGATTCTCAGCAATTAATTCTAGCTAGAATTTGAAAAGAAATACCTACAGATAGACCCCGAGGAGGACTCTGTCCAATCTAAATCCCTGGAAAACATTTTATCATTGTTTATCCTCCCTGCCTTACACCTGACTTGATTTGATCAGGTATTCAGACAAAAAGCTTAGCAAATATGGTTTTGTCATGATTTAAATCCCTTTTCCTGCACTGGCTGAGGAGATCTCTTGGGAAGAATCTCATAAACAGTTTATGTGTGCAGTGTGCAGTTTAATACCCACCTGCAGCCCTCCCTTCCAGGAGCCAAATGTTTGTCTGAGGATTAACTCCTGAGTTGTCAGTGATCTTGGGGACCTCTTGATGCTGCATAGTTTTCCTGGCTCACACTCCATGTTTTCCCACTCAGATGGTACAAAGATGGGGTGCTGCTGAAGGACACCAGTAAATACCAGACTTTCAGCGAACCACGGAGTGGCATCGTGGTCCTGGTGGTCAAGAACCCTTCCAATGAAGATATGGGACACTATGAATGTGAGGTAAGTTTGGAGGGATTTAAATATCTGTCATCTGAAATGATACAGACAGGAGAATTTATTTTACTGGGAGAAACCCAGGGCTGAGTAATTGCTCATAAAAATATTATAGAAAGTCAGGCTGAACTAGATCTGGACTGTGAATGTCCAAAGGCTTCAGAATATTCTGATCTGACAGTTTGTTGGTACAAGTAAGCATTGATGGAGCTTGTTCTGGAGCTTAAACTCAGATCCAGGTCTCTAGAGGAAAGTCTTACAAAATTTGAGACTGTTCTGATGTGATACTGTGTTTCTGGACTGTCTTTAAATTATGACTAAGAAACCCTCCAGAGCCAAAAGAAAGAAATTAAGTCTAAATAGAAGAATAAAGCACTGAAATTCCTGTTTTGTTTAGCAAGCATACGTGGAATTAGCTGATAAATTTTTAAAAATCTAAGATATTTTATGAAAATTAGTCATAGTCTATGCATTCATTGTAATAAAACAGTAATAAGAAACAGTTATAAGTTCTGAGGGCTTGGCAATAAATGAAATTTGTCTTGGTTTAGGAAATTAGTGTGGGTCAGCTGCTTCATGGTACATGTTTCAGCTCACAAAAATAGTTAGGATGTTTGATATACTCTAAAGAATTCTACTGGAATTTTTGCAAAACCAGACTACCTTGCATTTGCCGTTGACTAAGATCCTAAGGTCCAGCATTTGCCTTGGTTGAGTAAAAGTCAGTAATTTGGTAAACAAAAAAAAAAAAATCCTCTTTAATGGCCACTTAAGTGTGTGTACAGCAGGAATCTGGGCCTGTTGGTAGAGACAGAATTACCCCAGGAGCAAGTCCCAGGCTGCAGAGCAAACATCCAATAATTAAGTAAATAAGTTTGCTGATGTGCCGTAACTTGTCTGAATAATTTTTGGTAAAAGACCACAAACTCCACTGTTGTTGTGAGACACAAAAGACTCCAAATAATTCAGAAGGCAAAAGGTATAGAAAAAAACCCCTTTATTTTCTAAATTCTTGCTACTTTTTATAAGGTGTTCCGATACAGACTTAACATGATTGGTGAATAGGAATGACTCTTCTTTAATGCCATTGGTTAAACTAGAGAAACAGAAGACACTAGCTGGACAAAGATTGTTTTGAGAAAGGGTAGTTGTTTACCAAGACTGTTTTGAGAAAAAGCTTTCTTTAAAAACTTTTCCTTGGGAAAAGGTAGCAGCTGCTAACAGCCTAAAATTCTCTCAGGCCCACACTCCACTGAGCAGCAAAGCATCCCTTCAAACTCCAGCTTGGGGTCACACCTTCCCCCGTTTCTGTCAGCATTGAATTTTCAAGGGTAGCACAGGGAGGGTTTTACCGTGACAACAAAAAACCCAAAACCATCCTGTGTTTCATTTGGCACTGCACGATTCTCTCCAGCTGATGAACAGACTAGGGTCTGCCAAAAGTGGAGCAGAGCTTTACCACCACAGCGCCGCTGCCCTGACCCAGGAGAGGAGAGGAGACCAAGCCATCACCATTGAAGGTACGACCCTTGCCCAGCTCCGTACGTACACCAGCCCATTGCCCTAAAAAACACTGAGGATCTGGTATCTTTTGCCACTTTATCCATGTTGGTTGTTGGTGTCCGTGTATCTGTACGTCTTCTGGAGATGTGCATGGGCTCAGCTCTGCGCCCATCATCATCTGTTGATTTCCAAGCCTGGCAAATCAACTTCATATAATGCACTTCACGAGCATTATATGAAAACAAGGAGGAGGAAAATGAAGGGTTTGTCACACCACCACTAGTGCAAAAAAGAAATGTTATGCGTTGTTGGAATACTTGAAAATATGTGTCAGCCTGGCAGAAATGTTATAGGGGCCACTAAATAGAGGTGGAGGCATGTTGTGATTGTTCCTGAAATACCACGGAAGGACATGGGGAAGGAACTGACAGCAGGGTGTCCTGAGCAATGATTAGTTCATCCATTATTTAGGACTGTCCAGGGACAATCAGAGAGTCTGTTCCTTTTTTTTTCTTTCTGCCAGTTTCACCTGGATTGGTAGGGCGATTAAGAATTGATTTTACACCCATCCATAAACGCATCTTTCTTCACCACTTTTAGTCATCACTGCCTGAAGTTCCCTGCTTTTCCCAGGGATTTCCACACGGACTGGGTTAGTGCTTGCTGTTAACCCATTACAGCCCAGTTTAAATCCATGGCTACATCTCCCTAGGGAGCATTTCCTAGCATAGGGAATTAGTTCTCTGTGCATCTTTTAAGTGTCCTGGCTGGTTCCTGAGTGTGAACCAGCCAGTCCCGTCCCTCTGGAACAGTTCCCAGTGGCAGCTCAGGGGATAATACAGCTAAGGGACCACCTTTAATAGGTAAGGGACAAATCTGGAGGGCAAGAGAGAGGATTGGGATAGGCATAGGCCTTTCCATGCCAGCAAATCTTGGAGTCACAGGCCTCTCTCAGATGTGGTTGGTGGAGACATGGTCAACACAAGCCAGAGTTTTGTCAACAGCTCTAGGACCTTCTTTCCTCAGCTTTGGTGTTTCCACAGTGTCTTCTGACAATAACAGGAATTCAAGTGTGTGTTTGAAAGGGCATGATTGACGTTATCAATGTCCACCAAGAGGCAACATTCCGACTTGTGAGGCTGCTGGGCAGAAAATGCCGGAGTCTGGAAAAATATTCAGGGATAAATGATCCTGTACTCATATTTTTTCATCATTTTCTACAGTTCTCTGCTGTTGGCCCTGTTTAAGACAGGACCCTGGTCTGGCTGGACCTTTGGGCCAGCCCTCTGTAGACAGAAATGTTGTGCCATTAAATTAAGAGGATTCATCTACAATCAGTTATTAAGATTAGCATCCTGATCTATGAACTTTCTTGACTTCATTTTAAACACGTTTTCCTTTTAGTTCTTTCCCAGAATCCCATCAAAAAGCATTACAGGGAGGATGGTGTAAGAGTAGAAACACTCTAATTTTTTCAGCCAAATAAACCTTCAAGTACTTGAACTCTTTGTCTTTCCTATGCCCCAAAGAGAAAAAAACAAGTTGTGTGCAGGATGTAGAGGAACACAAATAAATCCCTCTTAGGATGGTGTATCTTGATGAAGTTCCCTTCAGGCAGATGTTATAAAGGCAAACAAGGGTTGTATAAAATGTTAGGAGCGTTTGCAGCTCTGGGGATTGCAGATGAGTATGTTCAGCCCCAAATTTCTCATCTGCTGTTATTCCTGAAATCATAATCAACTAAACCCCAAAAATTGTGAGCTTGGTTACAGAAATATAACTGGAATTTTCCTGGAAGCTTCAGAAATGTCACGAAATAGGTTTGTTCTGTGATGTGCCATTCCTTGAGCTTGGTAATAGGGAAGCAAATAGATCCCTGAGTCATCTTCAGGGAGAAACAGAGGGAGAGCTGCTTCAGGCCAGTGGAGAAAATAGGCTCATCCATGGAGCAAGAGGATTGTTGTGAGCAGAATCGCACCAGGGATGAATTTGGCATAATGCACTTGACCAAGGAGGGAATTCGTTGCTTTCTTGAGAATAAATAACCAGCCTTGATCTGCCTGGGGAAAAAAAATCAGGCAAAGAACTGGAGGACAGATGGATCTCATGAAGGCTATCTCTTTCCATCCTCACAATCCTTCCTATTTGTGAAAATGGGATTGCTTGTAACTTCACCAAGAGGACAACATTACTGCTCTCACAGCAGGAAATAGATACCGTGTCTGCTTCCTGGCTCACCTGCACCCTGGGTCTGAGTTTTACCTGATTTATCTCTGTTCCTGTGAAATGACCATTGTCTGAGTCCCGTGAGGCACCCAAAGGGCAACTGTTTTAGTTTTTATCCTCCTGCCTTTCTGTACTGTTTATTCTGCTGAACCAAACCCATGGTTTGGGATACCATTAGTCCAGTGGTTTGTGAGCCCTGACCCACAGCTGGTGATGGTCCACAGCCCAAGACCATGGGCTGTGGACCATCAAACCAAAATTCTTTAGTTTAATTTCACACAATGGGAGTTTGCAGGTCCCTTGGATGTACCAAATCCAAAAAAAGGATGGAAACCACTGGACTAAGGGATCCCGTGTGAGCTGAGAATTGCCTTCAGCCACACCTGGTCACTGCACTGAAGTCAATGGAGGGTTGCATTAAAAAAATCCTCTTTCTGTGGATATTGGAAGAATCTGATACACTTTAAGAAAAGTGTAGCTGAAAGAAGATCCTTCTCTTTGACTTCCAGTTGACTGTGTCTGCTTTGCACCTCGCTGCTTAACCTGCACATGGCACAACCTGGGCTGATGTGCTCTGGCATGTTCTGGTGTGATTTATCCATCCAGGCTCACTAACTTGATTATTTGTTAAGAAAAGCAAGGCCCAGTGCCTTGGAAAGGTGCTGTATTTCCATAAGGGTGGGCAGGTCAGGAGCTAGAATGAGACAAGAGGAGGAGTCAGGTACAGGAGTGGAGATAAAGCTATAAATAAAAATTCCCAAAGGAGCTACAGCCAGGAAACAATAATTCCTTCACAGTTTTGCCTTAGATTTCATGCAGAGCCTTAGGAAGGTTCTGCAGTTGCCTCGTAGCAGCCACCTTGGTAAAAATCAGCAAAATACTTTGAAGTTCTTACAAGGAAGATTTAAAACACAGAGAAGTGTGAGATCTCTTAGTGTTACCAAAGAAATAGTGCACAGGAGTTTGTCCCCTGACCATTTGGATGTTCCCTGGTTAGGGTGATGAGTAGGATATTTACCTCATTATTTTTATTCTCTTATCACCATGGTTTATTCTCATTTTGGGCAGGCCACAGGGTTTTCAGTGCAAATTCAGGAGAGCCCCATCTGCCTTTGCAACCACGTCAGCCACTGCAGGAGTGCAGTCTTTTGGTGGTTTGGGTTTGGAGGCTTTTGTTTGTTTAGGTTTAGGTGGAGTATTTTTGAAATAGATCCCAAAACACTTGCATTTCATTCATAAAACTAAAAAAACCTCATCTATCCATGGATTGAGCCACCAACCCTGGAGGGATTTCCAAGCCCTGTGGATTTGGCACCTAGGGACAGGGTTTAGTGGTGAAGGTGGCAGTGCTGGCTTGGTTGGATTCAATGATCTTAAGGATCTTTTCCAACCTCAGTGATTGCATGAATTGCACATTTTAGGATTAGTTTTAGCAGTTCTTGTCAAGTTTTGCAGATTAGTCTCCAAAGTGTAGCAGAAGGAGGTGAAAACAGAACAGTGCTCCTCTGGTTTATGTCAGCAGCAAAAATAGGTTTAAGCTTCTGTGAGTGGAGAAAAGAAACTTAGAAACTGTAATAAAGGCCATAAAAAAACCTTCCATCCATTCAGAACAAGGAGAACTCACTTATCCTCAGTGTTCCATCACTTGTAAGCCAATGTTTTAATCTATTAACCAAAGAGATGTCTGGTCCTATGAAAGCACTGGCTGTCCCTAATGCTTACAGCTTTTAACCTGCTTATCAGGGGCTCCTGCTTTGCAAAGCTGTTTGCCTAAAATGCTCTTGAAAAGTTGAAATGATAAATCCGGTGCTAAAAACAAATGCAGAATATTTTCCTCTCGGGGAAAAACAACAGGAAAAAAAAAAAAGAAAAAGAAAAAGGAAAAATTTAAAAAAAAGAAAAGAAACCCAAATTCTCTCATCCTACTTTCGTGTGGTTCTATCCTTCAATATAGGATTGCTCAAATCCTCCCTCACACCTCAGACAGCACATATACAATTTATTAAATGTCATTTTCAACTTTCTCACCCCAGGCCTCCTGAACTTTTGAATATTGAATCTCTTTGACATCCACTACAAATAGAAATATCACGGTTGGTGTCATTTGGGAGGACTGCAAGAACAGAAATTAATAGAACAACCATTAAAGAGACATTTTCTTACAGACTTTGTGAGATTTCATTAAATTTATTCAACTATTTAGTTTATATTACTTAATTCTCATCTAAATACACTTGTGGCTAAAATAATTGTAGAAAACACCTATTTTCAAGTGTATAATCCAAGCATTTCCACTTAATTAAAGCACTTCCATCAGAACACCAGTATTTTTACTCATATGCTCACTACATATGGATTAGTCTCATAATATTATTTAATGAGATGTTCTAAGAGTTATTTGTAAATTTCAGAATAGTGATTTAAAAATTCAGCAAAAATCTCTAACCTGAGTGTAGTAAATTGTTTGAGCACTCAGTTTATCTGCCATCACTGCATTATTATCATTCCACCATTTAAAACAAGGTTTCAGTCATTCAAAAACAAAATTAATGAAGGGCAGGTAAATGGTTTTATTTTAATTGTGTCCAGGTATAAATACTTGAAAATAATTTTGCTCTTTACTTACCCAGTTAGTGTAAACTCAGATTTCCAAACGGATTTTGTTTAAACTCACCCAATTCTGCAGTAACTCCTTTGAATCTCTGGGAAATAATTCCAGATTTTCACAGGCATAAACAAGGCTCTGCCAAAGCAACATGAGCTCTAGGTCAGATATTAACATCAATATTGGCACAAAATTCTTTTTCATTATGGTTAAATTCATGTTCTTACCTGAGGCAGGGAACAGCTCTTGGAAGTGAAGTAGAAGGAAAATTGGGTTAAAGTAGTCCATTTAATATTGAAAATGTATTTTTAATTTTCAGTCAATGCAGGTTTGGGGGCACCATTGAAAACATCAGCACTAATCATCAGTTATTTAACAAATAATACAGACACTCCAGATTCCCTGGGCAAGAACTGTTTGTGATTTTATAGATATTTTTAAGTAGCAGTTCACTTAAATTGCACTGACTGAAAATTACCAGAGCTTATTTATTATAGGCTGGCTGGAAAATTGAAAACCAATTGCTGGAGATTAAATTATGGGGTTTTTTTAGATATTTTGCTAGTTTATTAAATAAAAAGTCAGGCTTGCTGATGGTTTTTTTCCTGGATCTCAAATAGGTTCAGCAGTTCAGAGTGTGCTCAAAGCAATGGGGTTCAAAGAGTGCCTTAATTTTATTCCAGTGGATAGGATGGGATGGGAAACCAGCTGAAAATCTCAGTCAGTTCTTCAAATGGTATCTTTCTACTTTTTAGAAATGTCAGTTTTAAGAAACATTTGCATTACCATGAAATAACAACCTTTGATCTTGATATGCATCAACAGCTTCCAGTTTGTTATGGGAAAAGGGTCAGGAAAAATTGCAAATTAGAGAAAAAAAAAAGAGGGAGCAGACACAGGGCTCTCCTGATTTTCCTAGGATTTGGGGTTTTTTTGATGCAGATTCTCTCTATTGATGATAATGGTATTAATTTTCATATTTATCTGCTTGGATTTTGCATCCAGTCCACAAAAGTTTGGTCACAGTCCAGTGTTTGGGGGAACTCTTTTTTCTAGGAAGTGAAATCACAGTTTAAAGAATTTCAGCTCTCCAGGATTTTCCAGATTGAGGCTTTTTCAGGTTTCTGACACCATCACTACCTTATCATAGGACAAAGAAAATTTAAAAAAGGACCTTGTTTTCTAGCTTTGACCTACCAAACAAAAATGCTAGAATAAACTGTTTTTGCCAAATCCTTCTCCACAAAATATTTAATTTCAAAGCCAAATGTTCAGAGAGCATTCTGGATTCTCATTCCTGGTCAGAAACACTAAAGATGATGCTGGAGATAACCACAGAAAGCATGGATGGGATGGTACAGTTGGTTATTTTTCACTCCAGTTTATGTTGATGAACTGAGCAAAGATAATTTCATCATTTCAGCTTTTGCCTTTCTTTAACCCCATGCTGTTCATACTGTTCTCTTTGTAGTCACTGAACAAGAGACTAAAGTGCCCAAGAAAACCATCATCATGTAAGTGCTGATTTTTTTTTTTTTTTTTTGGGTAACATTTGTGGGTTTTTTTGCCTTGCTGCCTCTGCATGATCCAATAACAAGCTTGTGTTCACTGGCTATGCAAGTGTGTTCATTCCCAGCCCAGGAGATCCCACGGAATTCTGTGCCCTGTGAAGTGATCACCCTAAAAAAAAGTCCTTTTGTTCTTTTCCAAAAATAGCAGCAGTGGTGTTAGACACAGCCTGGGGCAGTTATTTTATGATATTACACAGGAAAAATATTCCCCCAAATGCTGATAGAGTTGCACAAGAGTTCAGAAAGGTGGAGTCTGACTCTCAGTGTTGAATGAAACCAGCGTTGAAAACTGTCTACCTGAAAATATCCACCAATTGAACAAATAACTCAGAGCTTAGAGTGATTTCTTCTGGCTTTATTTTAAATTTTTTCAGGAAAGCCTTGTATGATGAAGCAGAAGGAAGATGAATACTTTTATCCCCTTCTATATTTCTAATATAAATAATTGACTTGGTCTTTTTAGATACTTTGTATTTTATTGGCATCCAGTATAAACCAGACTCAAAGATTAATTACTGCAAAAAGCAGTATTTTCTCAGTTATATGTAGCTTAGAAGCCAAGCAGCCATTAAAACCCTAATTTATCTTCTTAAATACCTTAGTGCTTAAGAAGTACTTCATTAAATACATAATTTTTAATATTATTTTTATTAAATACATAATAAGATTGTTCCATGTGCTGGAAGGGGGACACTGGCCTGTGGCAGGATTTCAGAGCAGCTCCAACCATGCCCTGATGAGGGCAGGAAGTAGTTATGCAATGGGTATTTTGGGGAAATGCCTTCCCTCAGTAGCTGCACTATTGCTAAAATCAGCCCTTGACTTGGACATGAGACTTAAGTGGAGGTATTTTGGTTTTTAATTTTTTTTTATTTTTAAATGTAATTTTTAAAATTTTTAAATTAATTTTAATTTAAAATAATTAATTTTAATTTTTTAAAAATTGCAACTAAAGGATGGTTCAGAGTTGCTTACCCTTTATCCCTTTAATTGTTTTCTGTGAGGATTATTCCTTTAGATCCATGCACTTGGCCCTTTTGGAGGCAGTGGTTTATAAGTTGTACCCCCTCCTGGAAGTTGCACATAAGCTCAGTTAAATTCCCAGCAATTAGACCTTTTTCACCCTGTAAAAAACCAGAAATTAGTTTTTACCTGTACTGCCTCAAGGACCAGGATTCAGACAGGGGCAACTGAACAGAGAGTTATTTTATTATATCTCATTCGGAAATATCCCAAGAAAGTTGTGAGCAAGAGGAACTCTCAGAGCCAGACCACTTCTAAAACTTGGTAAATCTCATTTATCCACATCTCTGTGCCTGTATCTGGAGCAGCAGCATTAGTACTGGTGGATTAAATAATGTTCATTAATACAAAATGCCATCAGTTAAGCTGATTTCTAAATTTCTGAGATCTAAATTCCATAGGACAGCTCAAGAAGGGATTCCTAAATCAAGGGCTGCAGCCTCTAAGGAGTTTGGTAAATTTAGGGGTGGGATCCCAGGCAGAAATTCCCCTCCTTCTTTGGTCATGAACTTTAAAGTAGAGTGGACCTCAGCTGAAATTGGGATAGTGATGGGAAAAAGTTTGGGAATAATTCTGTAAGGGCACGTTCCAGCTCTTAATCTGTAGCAAGCTGATGAACAGGAGCAGCTTTAAAACTACTGGCAGAAAATAACAGGTAATTGAGAGGTGGGATTGAACAATGCCCATATATACAAATCCCAGGCCCCCAAAAACCCATTTTAATATTGCAACATAGATTAAAGTCTACTGCAAGGATTCATTCTCATCTAAAATCATTTAGTTTTGTGTAATTCAGAAAGGCACCATAGCCAGTAGGAAGGCTCTGCACAGCCCTTAAAGGTCTATGGGAAAATTGCAGAAAACTTAGGGAAAAGAGTAAAGCAGTGGAAATGAGCAGTAGGAGAGAGGGTGCTCTGCAAGGAAATAAATCTCCTGTAGCTGATCCAGTCCTGGACTCCACCATGTCTTCAAAGAGAGAGATTGGTGGTGGAAACAAATCCAATCTCCAGAGGAGAAGGAAATACAAGTTTTCAAAAATGCAACCAGTAGATGAGAAAGGTTGCAATAAACCCAAGAGGATTAGTCTCCCATGATGGCTGCAAAAAGGTTCTCCATTCTCAAGGGCAAAATCAGAGCAGAGATGTCTGAAGAGCAGAGGGAGTGACCTTCAGCCCCACGTGGCTGTGACTGGAGAATGGTGAGGAGGAAGAGAAGAATTAAAAGCTGCTGTCTTCATTCTTAATCTCACATAAGGCCACTGTTTGACCCTTCAGTTAATTCTTTGTTTTTAACCCCATTTCTTGGAGGTAGGGACAGAATCTCAACACAGAAACAAAATAAGCTTTTCCTGTGATTTCCACTGGAGCAGATGTGGAGCTCTGGCTTCCTTGTGGCTTGCCAGGAAAACACTGGCAGAAATCTCTTTACCTGAAAGTTTTTCCATGTAAGAAACATCACAGAAAAACCTGCAGGAAAAACTGCATGCTAAGTATATAAATGAAGAGCACTGAAGCCTGGGTTTAGGCCTTGAAGGGACCTTTAAAGATAATCTAGTTCAATCCCTTGCTGTGAGCAGGGACAATTTCACCTTGATCAGGGACAATTTCACCTCAATCAGGCTACTCAAAGCCCCATCCAGCTTGACCTTGATTATTTCCAGGGATGAGGCATCTACCACCAGCCCAAATTCAGTCAAAAAATCTAAAGTAAAGCCAGCAGAAATAATCTGAGAAATCATCATTATGCATCCCAGTTTGGCTTGGTATTCCTGTGTCTATTGGAGGCAGTAGTGTCAGGCTGTGTCTGCACTATAAAGAGTAAAAAAAAAATAAATTATTTTGGCAAAGATGACTTGTAGAGAAGATGTTCTAACTTTCTTTTCCTGGTCATCTCCACATTTAAGCATTAATCCCTTTCAGTGTTCTGCATGTGGAAATGCAGATCTCTAGTCTCAAAAGAGGCTGTAATGAAAAAAAAGAGAGATATGTTACATTAATTAAATACTATTAAGAAGATGCTGATGCTACTGCAATAAAGGCCATTTAGCCATTGAGGTGGATGGGATTAGGATTTTAGCCAAGGATACTCAGGGAAAAGGTTAAAGTCTTTGAGTGTTTAAAATTTTGGGGGGTCCAAAGTAGCACAGCAGGTGATCAACACAAGCACATGAAATATAGCAGCACCCAGCAGAGCTGGACAGGGATAAATATTTGAAAATAATTTTGCTCTTTACTTACCCAGTTAGTGTAAACTCAAATTTCCAAACAGATTTTGTTTAAATTCACCCAGTTCTGCAGTAACTCCTTTGAATCTCTGGGAAATAAATAATTCCAGATTTTTACAGGAATAAACAAGACAAGTGTCTGCAAAAGAAACATGAGCTCTAGGTCAGATATTAACATCAATATTGGCACAAAATTCTTTTTCATTATGGTCAAATTTGTGCTCTTACCTGAGGCAGGGAAGAGCTCTTGAAAGTGAAGTGGAAGGAAAATTAGGTTAAAGTATTCCATTTAATATTGTAAATGCATTTTTAATTTTCAGTCAATGCAGGTTTGGGGGAGGTTAATAAGGTTGATAGGTTTACTAAGGAGGTTAATGGAGCTGGGGTTTTCCTTGTGGAAAAGGGCAGTGGAGTTTTCCCTGGGAAAAGGGAACAGGGGTTTTCCTCGGGGAAAAGAGCATTGAGCTTTTCCCAGGGGAAAAAAAGCACAGGGGTTTTCCTCAGGGAAAAAGGCACAGGGATCTTCCCTTGACCAGGAGGCAGAGATGAGCATGTGGGTGTGTGCTCTGTGTGTGTGTGCCCCTCCCAAAACGATGGCTCCCCCAAAAGCCGGAATGCTCACCCAAACTAACCCCACGTGGCACCCTGACCGACCACAGCATGTGCTGGTGGAGTGTGGCTCCCCAAAAAGTCTCGTCCTCCCCGCCAACTCCACCCCTTTCTGCCGTCAGAGAGGAGACCATAACCACGGTGGTGAAGAGCCCAAGACAAAGGGGAAGGGTTTCTCCTGCACGTTCTCCTTCAGGTCATTCTCCTTCCCGCTCCCCGCGGGCAGAGCCGGTTCCAGAGCCGGTTTATGTCTCCAAGATCAGGCAACCTGTCCACAGACACGACCAGGAGGCAGCACCAAAGTCTGCTGCTGTTCCCAGGCTTTATGTCACAGAGCACGAGGAGATGCAAGGGGCAGCAGCGAGGGACGTTGTTGTGGAGAGCACAGTGGAAGAGAAAAAGCCCAAGTGGGTTGAAGTGGAAGAAATAATTGAATTCAAGGTGAAAAAATCACCAAAGCCCACAAGGAAAAGAGGTTCTTCCCCAGCAAAACAAGAAAAAGATGACTCAGGGGTGTTAACATTCACTTTTCCCAGCTCAAGGCCGAAGCACTCCCCAGAAGATGATCCAAATACAAACAACTCCAACAACAAATTGGTGGAACAGTCAAAATCTCTACCGAATGAGGGTCTCTCTGAAAGTGACATCCAGCCTCTGGTGTATACCACCGAGCAGGAAGGACCTCAAGTCAGCAGTGAAGAGAGAAACTCCCCGTGTGGGTCTGAACAATTAGGAAGTGATTCATTTATGGATTATGGAACTGAAGGAAAGAGCTGCCCCCAGGAACCCCGTGCTGACTACGGGTCAGATGCTGCCTCCCCTCTGCTTGCCTGCGGGGGTGAGCCTTTGGTGTTCAGTTTTGACACAGCTGCTGGACACCAGCATGAAGTTCTGTTCTCCCCAGCAAGTCCAGAGGACAAGGAAGGGGTCGATGAAGTGGATGTGTCTTGGCCTGTTGGAGAGGAGGTACCCGAAGTAATACAGGACATCCTTCCCGAAGAGGACACCATCATAGTGGATGAGCCAGAGGAGCCACACACGGACGACATCAGCACTCGGGACCGCAAGATTTTAACCCACAACGGCAAACCCTTAACTCTGGAGGACCTGGAGGATTACGTCCCTCAGGAAGGCGAGACCTACAGGAGCGTGGATCAGAGGCAGGCGGCCGAGAAGCCCTGCGAGATCTCCGTGCTGCAGACGGAGATCAACGAGCCCACCATCGGCAAGCCGGTGCTGCTGAACCTGGTCAGACCCATGGCGCCCCAGCCCAGGCAGAGGTTCTTCAGCCAGTATGAGGAGCACGTCCCCAGGGGCGTGTTTGTCTCAGCCTCCCGGGTGGGGCCCTCCAACATCTCGTTCCGCGTGGGCGGCGATCCGCGCGCGGCTCCTCCCGGCCCCTCCTTCAGCGTGAGGCCCTCGTTTTGCACCGAGGTCCAGCGCTCGGCGGACAGCGGGCAGCCCAGCTTCAAAACTGAAGTTTCCACCAGGACCCTCAGCTATGGGACTGTTGGTGAGCCCGTCACCTTGCACATCAGCACAGAAGACCTCTCCCAGAGCTGAGAAGAGGCAGGACTAGTTTTTAACGCCCAAGAAAGCAGCTTTATTTTAAAAAGTAATAATAATAAAAATTGTTGTAGGCGAGGGGAATTGGTGGCGAAGATTACGAGGTAGCAAGTACAAGGGAATGCCTTAGAGGGAAATGTATTTAAATATGATGTGTCAAGCTTTTCCAGTCTTAAAGGGAACAGTCTGTTGGAACAGTTTGTAACATAAAAAGCTTTGATCTAGGTGAACATGTATCATTCCATAGCGGAGCAGTGATGGGAGGTTTAGGAAAAGCCTGATTCTTCTACCTATGACAGAAACAGAGATGAAAAAGTGTGGTTTTTGTCCGTGAACTTAATAATTGTTTCATGTGCCAATTTATGGTGTGGCAAGGAGGTGAAAGTATCTAAGCTTTTCAGCATCATTCAGTAGCCCGGGACAGGGGGTGTCTCCTGTCACCGTGTGGGCCCAAAGGTCATGAAGCTTCAATCTGCTTTGACTCTGCTCTACACTTGCGACACCAATTAGCTCTACCAAAATTTCTTCATAAACCTTTCAACACGCACAGTCTGGTTGCATTATTTTAATCTTCTGCTGTATAATGAGATATATATATATATATATTAAATATTACATATACCAGGGATTCAAAGGGCTGCTTAGGCCTTTTGGTTGAAATCCCAGTTTGACTCTAGTCAGTGGTGACAGTCCCACTGTCTCAAGGAAGCAAGAGTTTTGTTGCTCTCTTCTGCTTTTAAGTGAAAAAGACTGTATTTTCTAAATGACTGATATTTTCAAATCTGCTTCCTAGTTGCCTGATAATGTAGGTTTCATTATTCTGCATTCTAGTGTGGTGGATTTATAAACCATATCTTTTGAAATATAATTTAGTTAACATGCACTGAAAGATTAAAGTGCTGCACAAAACAATTTCTGCATCTGCAATCAAGATTTAACAAGTACAAAGGACCACAAATGTGGTGTTCAAAGGACCCCAAATGTGGTCTTTGCCAATAAATATGACTGGATGAGTATTTGTTCTCCTGAACATGCCAGTGGTGAAACATTCCTGCTAACAGATTGATCCCTTATATGTGATAAGAGGAATTTAACCACTGAGCTACAGCAAAGTAGCAGGAGAAAAAAAAAATTAAAAAAAAAAAAAGAGAGAAAAAAGAGCTTTACCATAAGTATTCAGCTGAAACATAGATCTGTTCCAAATGTATTGGGCTGCCAGTTGCAATTGCATCGTATTACTGTAAGCAGGAAGGTCGAGATGCCTCAAGGAGGAGCTGACTGTGGAGTTCTTCTGGAGCTTTGCAGTGGGAGTGCTGCGTGAGGGGGAGGCTGAGTTGCACTGAGCACAGCCCATCCCTGCTGGCTTCACCAAAAATGGACGTTGCCCAGACCTCCAACAAGCTAGTCTGAAAAGAGATGAGCTCCCAGTCCCAAATCTTGGTGCCAGTTGGAGTCAGATGGAGCTCACTGATTTCAGCAGAACCCTGCACTGGCCCTCTCTGGTGACAGAGATGTGGGGTGAAAAGTCCCCATACCCTGTCCCAGCTGAGCTCTGCAGAAATGTTCAGTAGAAACTGTTTTAATTTATGGTTTAGGGAAACCAGAAATGCTCAGGCACAGCTGAATTTCTAAGCAGAGTGAGCAAAGAAGTTGGGAGTGAGTTTCTGCCTTGGGAATGAATGGATGGTGTTGGCTCCGTGTTTCCCAGCCAGGTGATATTGAGGAGCTTGTTCTGGAGGCTTGGGGCAATATTCCTGCCAACAGGGGCTGAATTCACAAAAGGTGCTTGTAGAAAAGTTTTGGTTTTTTTTTTCCTTCTGCAGCTGCACCTTGTTCTGACTAAAATGAACATACTGATTTCACAGCCTTTCACTTTCAACATCCACTCAGGATGTCGTGTGTACTACCTTCATGATATAGGATGCTTTTCCAGTGGTGAAGGAAATCAAGCTTCCTTTATGGTACTATCCTGTTTTTTATAACATCTCCTTGGTTTATACTGTTTGTTTTATAATGGAGCAATACGATGGATATATATATTAGTGCTTTTTTCATATATTGCACTGTACATTGGAAAGTAACAGACACACAACAGGGAAATGCTTTCAAAGCTAAATATATTTCTTTTATTTTGAGCCTGATTCTGATCACAGTTATTCCAGTATCAATCTAGAATAATTCCACAGAAGGAAGTGGAATTGATTCAGATTTACAAAGATACTGCTGAGAAAAGAATTTGCCCTGTGATAGCCTTCAAAAAATTTAATATTCAAACAAAAGATAATGAGGATATGTAAAGGAATGTGGAGGTTTCCTCCTGGTGTGGCTGACACTCAGGTTTTTCTAAAGAAACTCTAAGGCTGCACTTCAGATGGTCATAGAAGAAATATTTATACTTTGATTCATTAGCTCAAAGCAATTAACATCTGTTTACATTTTCTTTTGAAATTTAAGCAAAAGAGAATCGATTGAAGGGAATTTTTAAAATCCTATGCAGGGCTCTGTTCAAAAAG
Source organism: Trochalopteron elliotii (assembly GCA_024734555.1). Lineage (NCBI taxonomy): Eukaryota > Metazoa > Chordata > Aves > Passeriformes > Leiothrichidae > Trochalopteron > Trochalopteron elliotii. The sequence goes on from JANPWX010000193.1 coordinate 457,486, forward strand.
TGAAAGGTTTATGAGAAGGTCATTACATATACTTTCAAAATATTTTCCTAGAGGTTAAAAATTACGCTTGTAAGTGATTAAGCTGTGTAGATAACTAATGAGATGTGTGGGGATTTATTTCCTGTAGATGAAAAGATACAGCTGTATGAACGATTTTAATACAATGAATGTTTTATTAAAATTCCTGGAGGTAAATGGGTATTAATAAAGTGGAAACTTCAGTTTGCTTGAGATACAAAAAAGAAAAAAAAACACACACAAAAAAAAGTCAAGTGCAAGATATGCTGTTAGATGCTGAGTTTAAATCAATAAATGTCTTGCATCAGCTGTCACTGAACTCGTTGGGTTTCTGTGTTCTTTGTTACAGCACTTGATATTCCATCAGCTCATCCTCTTCTCCCGCTGGCTTCAGCAGGAGCTGGGTTGCAATCCAAGAATATTAATGCAGTTGGGCTCTGGCTCCTTTTTAATGAACAGATTCAGGAGTGTTGAAGTGAAAAAACCCTGGTTTTAGGCACATTTCCAACTCAGGAATCTTGAATGACTCACATCCTCTTGGGTCCTTCTCTGAGACCAAACTGGAGCTTCAAAATATGTGTCAGTCTTGAGTTCCTGGGGATGGGCTGGAGTTGTGGGGTGGAAAGGCTCAAGGCTGAGATTTTAGAGCTGGGAAAGAGGTTTTCCATCACAGGGTGTCATTACTGTGGTGTTTGTTAGTTCTCTGTATCTTGGGGGATATTAAGGTTCCTCAGCCTGAATCAAGTGTCCAAAAGACAGAAGTAGTGTAATGTCCCCTAGGCAGGGTGGAAAGTGATGGTATCAGAGCATGGGGTAGACCAGTGATTATATATAACCTCTATATCTGTACACCTGTGAATATATTTCCTGAGTGTTTCATGCCTTTCCAATCATTTCACTCATTGGCAGCTGCTCAGTTCATAGGACAGCACCAGCTGGCAGAAATCACAGCAGGAACACCAGACAATCCTGGTATTTCTTCAGGAAAATATTTAATGCCTTCCAGTGGGCAGTCTGGGACATCATGTGAGCAAATCTTGCTTCTTTCCATCAACAAATTCAGGCAAGAAATATTTAATCACCATCGTGGTAATTGAAAACAAAAATCAAGTGAGATGTCTTCATCCACACATAGCCTTCAACTTTATTTTCTCAGGTCTATCATGGGGATCAACTTTCTTGAGGCCAGGAAAGGAGCAGAATCAAAACCCCTACATGTTTTGACATGCTCATTAATGTCAATGACATTAAACGGGTCAGAGCTGTTTATTCCAAATGCTCTTATTTTTCTTCTCAAACCATGTGATGGTTTGAATTTTCTCTCTTGCTTGGTGAGCAATCACATCATGAACGTGATCATTGTCTTAACCTGGCCTGCATTTTCTCTGTCTTTATGATTACCTGGGGGCTTCCCCAGGTATCATCCATCCCTTTGTTGTGCCTCTTCAGGATTTGTGGAAGGTTTATCAGGCAGCAGATTGGGTGACATGAGCTCCTGCAGTCTGTGATCCCATCACAGCCTTCTACATCCAAACCCACCAGAAATATTCAGATAATGTGAAATAGGACAAACACATCACCCTAGAGCAAGGAGTGGTTTTTCTGCCAGACTTTGAGGAAAAAGAACAGCTCCCCTTTAATTTCCCTGCCCTTCTCCAGAGTCACTGACGAGGCTGATTCCTGATCACTCCTTTTCCTTCCCTGTGAGATAACGTCTTCCTTGCACGTGGGGTCTGTATCAGTGCAATGGGTTCATTTCACTGCTCTTATCCAGTGGTTGGTTCTTCCCCCAGAGGGTGGTGGGCACTGCCCAGGCTCCCCAGGGAATGGCCACAATCCCAAAACTGCTAGAGCTCCAGGAGTATTTGGATAAAATCCCAGGAACAGAGTGGGATTGTTGGGGTGACTGTGCAGGGCCGGGATCTGGACTTAGATGATCTTTGTGGATCCCTTCCCATTGAGGATACTCTGTGATTCAATGATTAATAAAGGTATTTTTGGCAGACCAACCAATGTTGGGTTAAGGTGGGAGATGGATCCTTTGTTCCACTGTCTGGGAACAGCCCAGGTGTTCACACAGGTGGCACAGTGTCCCCAGCCTGCTGAGATAGACCTTTCCAAAGCCTTTTGCGCCAACCTTCATATTTTAACTCTCAGCTATATTCCCTCTTGCTGGAATAAGCATTTCTTCATCAACTCTCTTCCCTAGAAGGGGAAAACAACAAGGTTACAGATATTTCCATGGGTTGCATTATGGTTTATTTTATTTTCTTTTCTTCTGTTAGAGCCAGGATTAAATGCTCGAGAGACGGTGTTCGTGTTCAGACTCAGATGTTTATTATTTCATATCTATGTTACAGTCTCACAAGCTGTGAGTTCTAGCTAACAAAGAAGAAAATGGCTCTGTCTCTATCTCTTTACAAGGCCTTTTAAGTACAAACTGTCCAATTATGAAATACACTTAAATTATTTTTATTTTTAACCCAATAAGCAACCATCTATGGCCTGCAATGTGGATTTTTCTACCCAACTACAAAACACCACCCAGACCTATGAAGAAGGTGGAGAAGAAGGACTGGCCTAGGCCCTAAATCCTCCATCTTGCTTTATATATATTACTGTATTCTAAAACATTAAACTCTAAGTTTTGCACCCTGTGATATCACACACTTCTATTCAAACTCCACACCCATAATCCCAGTGCTGTCACTCAATTTTGGGAGCCTTTTCCATGGCCACAGGTCAAATGCAGTGTTTGCTTGGGGGTCAGTGCCTGTCAGCACAGAAAGTCTGAAATTCTCAGTGCCCAGGGTTCCAACACTGGATGGTGCTGCTGTTTTCCTTTTTGCCCTGAATAGAGAAAAGTTGTTGTTCTTGTCTGTAGGAATGACTCCCCCTCAGCCAGAGATGGAGACTACAGTGCAGGCCTCGCTCCAGCGCGCCGATAAGGAGATCAAGACAGCCCTGAGAAAGCTCATGGACTCGGCGTCCCTGCTGGTGACTCTTCCCCCAAGCATGAGAGCAGATGGTGGCCTTGGCCTTGGCCCTGCTGGGTCTGTCCCTCCAGAGCACCCAGGGGCAGCAGCTGGGCCCTCTGTGCCAGTCCATGAAGCCAGTACCCAAACCCAGGCTGCCAGCGGCCACGGTAGGTTGGGCATGAAGGTGGGAGATGTTCCCCCCCTGGGATTTGAGAGGCAGAAAAATATTAAACATGCCAGTAATATATTTTTGGTTTGGGCATGAAGGTGGGAGATGTCCCCCCCAGGAGCTGAGAGGCAGAAAAATATTGAAAATTCTAGTAATGATGTTTTTGGTTTGGCATGAAGGTGGGAGATGTCCCCCAGGGAGTTGAGAGGCAGCAAAATATTGAACGTGCCAGTAATGATGTTTGTAACCTCATTTTTCTGTGTCGTGTTTTTGAGCAGATGAAGATTAAGACAGGGCATTCAGACCCAAAGAAATGTGGAGGGTGGGCTGGGGTTGGGTTGGGTCTAAGTTTGGGGCAGATCTTTCTGGAAGCAGGAGGTGTTTGAAAAACACGTCTGAAATAGAGTTTGGTGCACCACCTGCCCAAAATTAAGGGATAGGGGATTTTTTTCCACCTTTGGGCTTTCCCCCTGGTCTTGCTTCAAGTACTTTTGGGGGTGAGATCCCTCCTTTACCTTCAGAGAAGTCATTTGGGTTTTGATTTGGTGGGGTGGGTAAGGGTGGTTGCTTTTATTTTATTGTTTGTTGTAAACAAGCTCAAAATGTCTTTAATCTTGTGGACCAACTGTCAGAGACTCTCCAGCAGTTGGGTGCCTCAAGTTCACCTGCATTTCACTGACCCTGGAGCCTGGACAGACTCCTTTGCAGCTTCTGTGTGACTAAAACCAACCGTGTATGTGGCTGTGTCTTGCCAGGAGAACAATTCCTTTGTTTTCCTGTTGTTTTTAAAAAATCATGGATGAGTGACAACCCTTCCACTCTTCCTCTGCTTCTGCCATAACAACTTGTCTAAGCTGTCTCTGTGTCAAGTCAGAATAACTTCTCCACCACTGTTAACTTAAAGGACAATGCCAAGTAGCCTTCAGCCCTCAAACTCCATATAATTCCTTAAAAAATGAATATTCTCACTTACAACTTAGCAAGAATAAAAGTTGTTCATGGAATCAGACCCAAAATAACAGCATTAAAAAAAAAAATGTCAGGGCTTTAAAACCTTATTTCCTTTCTAGTAGGAAATCATCTTTGGAAACAATCCTCTGGTAGAGTGGGATGACTCAAAAATCCTAAGTAAAAGGTCACCTAGAAGATAATTTCCTCAGTCACAGCTAAAGAGAAAATACAGTAATGAATGAGACAGTTTGGCAGGTCTTTCATCTGAGCATGTTATGGGAATTATTTTAATCAGACGGAGACTTGACACCTCTCTCTATGATCACATGCCTTAAATAAAAAGGAGGTAAATATTTCAATAGTGCTGGTGACAGGAAAGCACAATCCCACAGCCTGGGATCTCTGATCCAGTAATGCCTTGAATAACCACATTTTCCACCCCAATGGAGCTGTTCTATGTGATTTCTAGGAACAGCTGCTCTTTTCCAAAAACCAGCCAGTACCAAACATCCCTAGAGCACTCCCTAAAATATTCCTACCTGCTGGGTAGAAGAATCCTCTGGATTTATCCTTTTCTCCTTAAATGAAAAAGGAAATTATGCACTTTACCCTACGGTGTAATTCCAATGGTTAATATCAAAAGACAATTAGGTACTCTTGGAATGTGAGATCAAACCAGGTTTTGAAGCTATATCTGATAAAATAATTAATAATAGAAGAATAAAAATAACTGAAACATCCATCAAGCTGCACCATCTTCTGGTTTCATCAAGCCCCAGGTGCCAAACCTTGTTCTGGTGTAACTTACAGCTTTACAAGGACATCTTCCAGTGGAGGTGCAGTAATGTTGATGCTAAAACACCACCAGGTCCTCTGTAAGTGTCCATATCACCTCCATATCAATCACATCCTCAGCCAGGACCTGCTTTGACCAGCAGTTTACATCAATGTGAGCTCACTCATGTCCCTGATGCTGTCTGTGGTCACAGCAGTGACTCAGGAACTGTTCTAATACCAAGATGAATGGAAGAATTCACGTGGACAAAGCTAACACTGCCTTTCCCTGGAATGCATTTCAGTGGTGGACTTGACAGTGCTGAGTTGGTGGCTGGGCTTGTTTTTAAAGGTCTTTTTTTAACCTGAATGATCCTGAGATTCTATGATTTTCTCACAGCCATGAGCTGGAACTCAAACACAGCTAAATTATCTCTTATAAAGGCTGTGTGAACCCACACCATCCTTCCAGCTGACCTGTATTTCCCTGCCCCAACCAACTGCCTTTCCCACCTTTGTCTGTGTGTATTTCTTACAGAGCAGCCAGTTTAGCCCAGTCAGCTGAGTTCCACCACTCTGGTGCTGTCCAACCCCTTTGCTCCGTGTGCTCTTTGCGAAAGTGCCAAATTCTCCTCTAACCTTCAGTGGCTCAGCTGAGGTTGGGTGGACTCAGTTCTGGCACGAGGGACACCAGAGATGGCCTCAAAGGTCAGCTCTGGGTTTCAGGTGTGGTCTCATGGTGGATGTGACTAACTTTCCCAATTTCTGCTGCCAGCCAAAGCACAGAGGCAGGGTCCAGCTGAAGAACCTGGGGTGCCAAAGCCCAGCCCTGCTCCTTCCCAGGAAGAGGAGGCTGCTGGAGGGGAAAGCGCTCGGGAACGCACTGTTCCCATCGACAGGTAAACACTCACCTCCATATTTCCAGGTGATATGTGTGGATTTCTGAATGGGGCAGACTTTGGTGCAAGAAAAAGCAAGTCCTCTGTGGTGGACCCAAACAGCTTCTTGTAGGTTTGTCATTATTTTCAGAATCCTGGTGACAATGCTTTGTCGAAGAAGGGTAAAAAAAGGTTGGAGAGAAATTAATCTCCCCCGAGCCAAAATTCTTCCTGTGTTAGCTTTAAGCAAATAACTCTTTGTCTGCTGGTTAAACTGATCAATGGCAGGGTGTAATCCTGCACTTCTTGTATGTGGCTATGTCACGATTTTTTCTCTTGGGTTTCTTGAAAGGACCTCACCAGATGCAGGGGCAGGAGGCTGGTACAGGAGAGAAGGAGACGTGGTCTGGGATGTGCACAGTGAAGTTTATATTGAGACCACAGAAAGAACTCGTGTGTATAAGACTGAGGAGAAGACTCCAGCAAGTAAGACCAAACCCATTTTCCATTTCCCAATCCCATGTTTATCACTGTCTTCTTTTTTGGTAACAACTCCTGACTGTTTTTTTTTTTTAATATTCCCATTTTTTTGAGTGGTAACTGTTTATTGAACAACAAGTAATAGGTAAGTGTGAAGCTAAGAAACCTAAAAGTAATGCCAGCATGAAGAACCCCAAATATATTGCTGTTGTACCTCTTGATTTGACTTTAAACTACTGTTACATCCTAAATGGCCCGTCCTATAAATCCCATTGAGTAACTCCACCTCTGTCAGCACACTGGGAAAGAAGTTGCAGTGCTGTGCATGCAGCAAATGCCCTTTTCTCACCAGGTCCTCCCTACATGCAAGTGACAATAGAGGATGTGCAGGTGAACTCTGGGGAACGTGCCAAATTCCAGGCAGTCATTGAAGGAACCCCTCAGCCCACAGTTTTGTGGTTTAAGGTGAGTGCAGACTCTTCTCTGGCTGAGAGTGAGGACCGTGGGAGGGACTGTAGTGCACTATTCCACAGAGAATTCCTCCCACACCTCTCCCACTGACTCTGGATCGTGCCTGTGGGGTTTGTGGAACCAGCTGTTCTCACTGAACCACCACCTGTGCATCCCACCCTGGGCTGTCACCACATCACCCTGGATCCTTTTGCAGAGAGGGCAACCAAGACAGTTTTGGGGACTGAAAAGAGCAGGAAGAGAATTTGTTTCCACCTGAGTGCCACTGAGATGTGTGCTGCGGTTTGGGGGACAGGAATGGGATTGAGTGGTTTATACCAATTCTCAGTGTGACTTCCAGGCTCTGTACCTTCCTGCAACTTGGTAGAATCAGTGTGACTTTAGGACAATGAATATCCCATAGAAAGGAGGGAAATTATTTATAATTCCTTAGAATATTGTTGTCATATCTTGCTAGAGCCTCCCTTCCAGGCTGAAGAGCCCCAATCTGCTGTCAATCCTCATGCAGAAGCTCCTACAGAGGACACTGATGATGATGTACCAAATAGTACCACACTATGGGCAAACCAAGCATTTATCAAATGATGCTTTGTGTCTTATCCTTCATTTCTTCCCTTATAATTTCTAGTATCTGGTACCTTTTAGCTCCCACCAAGGACTGAGCTGGTGCTGCTTTGGAGTGACTTACTCAAACTTAAATTTTTGTTACAGTTTAACAAGGAAAAGCTCAGAAATAGAGATTTTATGTGGGAAAACAGGATTGCATCACATTATATTTGTGGTATTATATACATATATGTACATATTGAATTATATTTTTTTTTCTTGCATCTTACTGTCATAGGGACCTTTAGCAAATGTTCACAATCCGCCCTGTGTCACACACACCCCATCCTGCCCCTTTCTTCATAGCATTTATGAATACACAGAATCACAGAACCATTAAGGTTGGAAAGACCTCCAAGATCACTGAGTCCAACCTCTGTTTCCTGAACACTTCCAGGGATGGTGACTCCACCACTCCCCTGGGCAGCATTTCTCCCTGAGGTTTGCTCACATGAATAGTCTGTGTTGTAGCTCTGCTCCCGTATCTTGCTTCTTGAAGAGAGGAAATGTCTGTTTCCATCTCAGCTTTTCCAGTGCCAGAATGTCATTTCCTTCCCTCAGGGCACTTCCCTGCTGACAGACAGCAACAGGGTTCATCAGGGGAAGGAAGGAACAACATATTTCTTAGTCATGGACAATGCTGCCATGGAAGACGGTGGTGTTTATACCTGCGTTGCCAAAAATGCAGGAGGAGAGGTTTTGTGCAAGGCAGAGCTCGTTGTACGTGAAGGTAATGCCATGTTCTCACCTGTGAAAGCAATGCCACCCTCTCACCTGTGAAAGCAATGCCACTCTCTCACCTGTGAAAGCAATGCCATCCTTTCACCTGTGAAAGCAATGCCATTCTCTCTCCTGTGAAAGCAATGCCACCCTCACACCTGTGAAGGCAATGCCACCCTCTCACCTGTGCAGGCAATGCCACTCTGTCACCTGTGCAGGCAATGCCACCCTCTCAGCTGCAGGAGTTTTTCCCACTGTCATGGCAACATGTAATTTGTTGCAGCCATGTTCTGGTACCTGTGTGGAATCTGTTCTGTATTCCTGTGCTGCTTTTATACATGGCCAGTATGGCAGGACCCAGGACAAAAGCAAATCACAAAATCCCAAAATGGTTTGGTTTGGAAAGGACCTTAAAGATCCTCTAATTCCAACCCCCTGCCATGGGCAGGGACACCTCCTACTATCCCAGGTTCCTCCAAACCCCATCCAACCTGGCCCTGAACACTTCCATGGATGGGGCAGCCACTTATCTGGGCAATCCCAAAGTCCATTTTGACACGTCCTCTTATCAAACAACTCCACTTAATTCTCCTTAGAAGTTCAGAAGACCCCTCTAATTTTTCCTGCCTTAAATTTTCTTGTAATAACTTTGCACACTATCAGCAAGGCATTGTTGTCTGAATAATTACCCTTCTGTTTTCCTTCATTTCCAAAGCTAAGAAAGACCAAGAAGGAAAGAAGGTGGCCACCAGGAGAAAGCTCCACTCCCATTATGAGGTTAAGCAGGAGATTGGAAGGTAAATGAATTTTCCAGCATCACTTCCAGGGAATATCTCACTGCCCATCTGAGCTGCTGAAGCAGAGGTGGGTCCTGAAAAGTCTGAAAAGGTGGAAATAAAGGCAGAAGTGGGAGGTCATTCCAAGGTGTTCTGAGGCAGCTCCAACCAGAAAAAAGCATCTGAAGGCTCACAGATTAGTGCCTGGATGTGGCCCCTTGGCAACGGGAGCATCCCAAACCCATCACATCGGGTCTGTCCAAGGCATCCAAGAGCATGAGCCTGGCATGAATTGCAACAGCTTTTTTCCCCTTGATGGGAACACGGTGCTTCCCTTTGGAGACAGCCAGGAGAGGGCAACAGCACCTCACACACAGCAAAATGAGCTGCTTGTGCTGGAGAACTGAAGCACCGAGCAGCAGGGAGCTGTCAAAGGCCAGGTGTGGGAAAACCTCTGCCCAGGTCTGATCAGGGCTTGCCCTTCGATTCCTGCACAGGGGCTGCTTCAGCTTCGTGAAGCGGGTGGTGCACAAAGGGAACAGGGTGTCCTGTGCCGCCAAATTCATCCCTCTGCGGAGCAAGACCAAGTCTCGAGCTCACCAAGAGAGGGATATTCTTGCCTCTCTGTCCCACGACAGAATCACCAGGCTCCTGGATGAGTTTGAAACACGAAAAACACTGATCTTGATTCTGGAGTTGTATCCTTTTTTTTGTGCAGTTGTCTGAAGAGGCTGGGAAGTACTGGGTAGAGCTCATTTATTAAATATCTAAATGTTAATTAATTAATTTTAATTAATTAAATTAAAATAAAATAAATTAATTAGTTAAATTTAATTTTTTTGTTGGTTTTTTCCTGAGAGAAAAGGACACACACAATCCTTCCCTGCACTGCAGGATAGCACAGCTCTGTGAGAGCTCCACAGCAGTACTCAGCTTCTGCTGGGTGGGAAAAATCAGATTTGTGTGAAAGAGTTGTTAAGCACCAACATTATTTTTTGAAACATCTGGAAGTCATGACTCTGTTTCCCTGAGACCCAGTCTGGGTGAGCATGAGGGAAATGCACAACAGAAACCCCAAAATCAAGAGGCAGATTTTAGCAGAAATAATACTAGGTTTAGAGCAGCCCAGAGTTCTGCAGGGACTCTGCTGCAGCAGAGACTTTCATGATGATCCCATTGCCTGAGATCACCTTGTGAATTCTGCTGTTGGCTGGATGGAGGTGGTTCCACAGCCAAAATAAGCTTTTCCATGTGGCTCTGTTGTCCCTTAATGCCACTGCCAGATGCTCCAATGAAGAGCTCCTGGACCGTTTATTCAAGAAGAGCGTGGTCACTGAAGCTGAGGTAATTTCTTGTTTGAAAGCCCAGAGTTGGTTCTTTCTGCATTTTCCTTTCGGAATATGAGAAATATCTTTGATCCAGTGATAATCTATCAAAGCAGAATCAGCCTTTACAATATGTTCCTATCAACTTTGATTGCTAGTTGCATTCCTTTGGGGAATAACTACAAACAGCCAGGGGGTTTGACCACCAGCATTGCATTCAGCCTAAAAAAAAGATTATATTTGCTCTATTGTCATAATTTCTTTGCTATCTGTCATCTGCAACTCCTATCTCTGCCTACTTAATACCACTTTAGCCCCTTGTGACTGTATTCTATCTACTCCCTTTCAGTCTTTAAAAGAAAAGCTGAAGTTATGGTTTCTACATACAAGGTTTTTTTTTACATCCTTGGTGCTAAAAGTTCAAAATGTTTCACATCTCCCATCTAGTAGCCAGGTGTCCAATATTTATTGGTAAATTTTTTTTTTTTTTTTTTTTAGAAATTCTCAGGGGGAAACATCATAGAGTGGTTTGGATTGGGAGGGACCTTTAAAGATCAAATCTTGGTGAAATCAGGGACTCTCCTATTTACTCTCCCTGTTTACTGTTTATTTATTAATTGTTTAATAATTGACTCAATCCTTAGGTCAAACTGTACATCAAGCAAATTTTAGAAGGGATCAAATATCTTCATGACAACAACATCCTTCATTTGGACATCAAGGTAATGAGCAATGACCAGTCTGGCTTTTCCCAGCCTCTTTTTCCCCAGGGATTGACTGTTCTCTATTTGAATTATTCTCACAACTGAAAATACTCCCTGCTCTCGAGAAGAATTCCCTCTTTTTTTTTTTTTTTTTTCATTCAACAGCCACTGAATATCCTCATGGTTTATCCTGAGAGGGAAGACCTGAAGATCTGTGACTTTGGATTTGCCCAGAGGGTCACACCCATGGAGCCTCAGTACAGCAAATATGGCTCTCCAGAGTTTGTTGCCCCAGAAATTGTTTCCCAGTCACCTGTGTCAAAAGCAACTGATATCTGGTAATCTCTCATTTTCTCAAAAAGCTTTTCCAGGCCCTCAATGGCCTGAATTTCCATTAGCTGTTAATTAGTAAATGGAGCAGTGATAATAACACAGGAAACTGAAAGTAAATGCTGACAATCCAAAAACCATCAAGGCTCTTTAAAGCTCCTTCTGTCTAATTTTTTTCAGCCATAATTGAACTCTGACTGCTAATTAATGCAAAGGAGCATCTTTGAGGAGATGATCTCTATTCCAGGCATCAACTAGAGGGAATGAGCCTAAAGAGCTTTCTAGAAAAGGCTCACAAAATAAAAAAAAAAAAAGAAGCATTTTCAGTCTTTTCCTCTATCTGTGCTTTAAAAATGAAGGATTGCTTGAGAACAATTTTAAAAAATATTGAAGGGGAAAAATGAATGGAAAAAAAACAATAGCTTTTGGGATTTATTATCTTTAAAAGGTGAAGGAGAAGGTGATCCTACTGTTCCAGGGTGTCTAGTGGCAGTAAGAGGGGCTTGAGAAGGATGGAAAGATAGTGACAAAAATGACATTTGTGTTCCCTCTCTCCACAGGGCTGTTGGAGTCATCACATATTTAAGGTAAATAAATCTTGGAAACACTCCCTCAATAACCCTTTGTCTATCAGAGCCCTCCAGTACTTTCAAGTGAGGGATGTGAGTGGAGCATTCAGTCCTTCCATAATAAGAACAATTTATTTTGTGGTTTCCTCATTTTCTGGTTGCTCCTCACAAACATTGCAAGTCCCAGGCATGGAGCCCCTCAAGTATTTAAACCCCCAATTAAGCATTTATGCTTCTGTCATTTGAACAGAAAATAGAAATCTAAAACCTGTCTCCTTTCATTTTATGATGTTCCATAAATAAGCCTCACATGCAAGTCTCCATTTGCTGGGGAGAACGACAGGAAAACTCTCCTAAATATCCAGAACGGGGAAATTTCATGGACCATTCCTGATGTTGTTCACTTGAGTGAAGATGCAAAGGACTTCATGAAAGGGATCCTTCAGCAGCACCCCAAGTGAGTGTCCTCCTGTGCCTGTGCAGAGCTGTTGGTGTCCCAGCAGCCACATCCCAGCTCATCATTTGGAATGAAAAGGAGAAAGCTGAGTGAGATGTGGTGAATTTTACCCTAATTCTTCCTTACTGCTCCCCATCACCCAACCCAGAACTCGGGTATTTGCCAAATTGGCCTCTCTCTGGTGATGTCCTTGCTCCCTGCCTCCTCCAGGCTGAGGAGTTTCTGGAATGATGCAGATGAGTGGGAAGAGCACAGACTGGTATGGAGGGAGTTATGAGAGAATTAAATAAAATTGACCACATTCATTAAGCAATTTCAAGCACAAAAGCTGGCTTGAAGGCATATTTACAGGCACTTGGTTTTAATTTCATTTCTACTCTTTCTGCCTGCTGCCAAAGCTGTTTTCACTCTGGCCACCTAAAGAGGCAAAGCCACTCTCAGAGCTGCTCTGGACACCCTTGAACCTCTGCAGAGAGCCATGAGCTCTTCCTGAGCATGTGGGGAATGTCAGACTGAAAAAGGAGGATATTTTCCCCTCAGAGGAAGGAAACCTTGGGTTGGAAGCTGCAGTATCTTTTTGGCTTCGCTGCTCCAAATCAGCATCCTAAAGACACAGCCCTGAGTGTGTGTGGGTGTCTGCAGGCAGCAGCATCTTCAGGAAGACCATTGATTGCTGTTGGAGGTGATTTCCTACTAAAATGTCAATTACTCTCTTACCAGATCTAGGCCGAGTGCTTTGGACTGTCTTTCCCACAAATGGTTCATGGTAAGTTTGTCCTGGTCCTTTATTAGTCAATTTTTAGTCAATATTAATCCAATATTAGTCAATATCCAACCTAAACCTCCCTGGTGCAACCTAAGGCTCTTCCCTCTTGTTCTATCATGTCAGCACAGGAAGGAAACTGGCCTTGCAGACCAAAGTTATGGTTTATACTCCAAAGCCTTAAATCACTAAGGAAAATAGTTAAAAATTAACGACAGCAAAAAGGATTTAATGACAAGTATTGACAGGGCTTAATTTAATCACTGAACAGCTGATTTTGTCTGCAATGTAACTATGAAAGGGCTTCAGCATTTGATCTACTGTAACGTGCCTAAATTAAACAATTGTGTAAAGAGAGAATTCTAAAAAAAACCCACAAAAACTTCTGAAGAAATGAAATCAGGATTTTTTAACCAATGGTTTTCCTCTCATTCCACCTGGCAGCACAATGTCCCTCTTGAAGCAGCTCATTTCATCAATACCAAACAGCTCAAATTCATTGTGGCTCGGAGCAAGTGGCAGGTGAGTTGCCCCTAATCTGTGTTAATTCTGTTTAGTTATATCTATTTTCAATTGCATCTGAATCTATGAAAATCTTTTGGACTGGGACAGCAAGCTCAGCAGAGATCTGAGCATGGCTGGGAGTTGGGAAAAAGCCCAGGAGATGTGGGTATGTCAGGAATTAATTATGTAGGCTTTTACTTTCTGGAAACCCATGCAGGTGCCTGTAAGACACAAGGTTGTGTCTAAGTTGGGTGCCCTCAGCTGCCTTTGCAACCGGAGCTGAATTACAGACAGGGGCCAAGAAAATGCCTCTTTTCCTGAAGTTCTCTCAAATAATTGGGTTGATTGCCTTCTGGACATGCCAGCTTCTCTCTGCTGGCTGGAAGGAGAGGCCCAGCTTCAACTGAGATGCCCCACATGGCAGAATTTAGAGCAGAGGAATCCCATCTCCTGCACTTGGTAGGTCTTCTGCTGGTGTAAATCACTGTAGGTTGCATTGCAGTCAGAGGATTTAAAGCCATTTACTCCAGCAAGTCTCTGATCTGATATTTTCCATCAAAAACTCCTTTCCATCTGTTTTAAGGGGCCAGATTGACTTTGGAAATCTCGAACAGAGTCCTGTTCCTCCAGTCACAAGGGCAAGTGTGTTCCCTGAAGTCAATTTAATTTCATGTCTGTGAATGAGGGAAGAGGAAGATTTGGAGAGAAAATGAAGCCTGGATTGGTGACATGATAGGGGGTGGCAGTGTCTAATTAGAGCCATGGGTGTGGTATTTAGGGGTGCAGGAGTTCATTTTGCTCTGTTTGCTTTCCACACTCCCACCATGTGCTCATCTCCTTGTGCTGTGCCTTGTTTTCCTTCTCAGCGCTCCCTGATGTGCTACAAATCCATCCTGGTGATGAGGTCCATCCCAGAAATCCTGGAAAAGACCCATGACAACAGTTCTCTGGCCATCTCCCGACACCTCATTGAGGAAAGCACTTCCTCCAGCACCAGTGGCTCCTCTTCAGACAATGAAAACTCCAGTTTCCCCGAAAAGAGGCATTTTGGCTCCACCCCTGAGCTGCATTTGCCCACGTTTGATGCCCCAAGCCATCCCGAGCCTCTGAAACATGCAAGTGAACGGGAGCACTCTAAAGCCTCCATCCCTCCAGTGAAACCCATGAGGAGGAAATATGCTTCAGTGAAGGCTGAGGTGGGGGACAGATCACCCACAGAAAGCAAAGAGCTCATGGCGAGTGCCTTACAGGAGAAAGAGGAGAGGCTCCTTCCCAGCCTTCGGGCAGAGCCGTCCCAAAAAAGTGTCTCTGCTGAGCCTTCACCCCTGAGGGCTTCCACAGAAAGCACTTCACCTGTGCATCAGAAAGAAAAACAAGGCACATCTTCATCTGAAAAGGACAGAACTGAAGAGGCAGGGGATGTGACAGAAAAGCCATCTGCCTGTGTTCCCAGACAGAGTGTCATTAAAAGCACCTTCTACAGCCAGGCGAGTGAGCTGCCTGCAAGGCCGCCTTCCTCACCAGGCAGGGAGTTCAGGAGGCACCTGGACAGAGCCAGAAGGACATTCCGGAAGGCTGGGTATTCCAAGGTGCCCCTCAGTGGCCTCCGTGAACCCCTCCTTGAGCAGTTTGAGCTGGAGGAAGAAGAAGAGGAAGGAGGAGATGATCGCAGAGAAAGTCTGCTGGGATCCTTGACCAAATCAGCGTCCTTTGATACTGCCAGGAAGCCACCACACCCTGCCATTGCTGGGGCCAGCCGCAGCCGGTCCCTGGATGACTACAGGCTGAGAGCCTCCAGATCCTTGAGGGAACAAGATATTCTGGAGGAGGACTGTGATGTGTTGTCCCAGGAAAGCTGCCCTGAAGGCAGTGATCACTGCGACATTTCCGCAGGGCCTGGCAAGGGATGTTCTGCGGACACAGCAGAGCGAGGGGTCGCCAGGAGAGCCAACAAGGATTGCTCAGGAGAGAAGTCCTCTCCCTCCACACACTGTGAGGGGAATGGGTGCTCACCTGCTGTTATACAGGTAGAGGCACTCCCAGTGTCACCTCACAGGAGTGAGAATAGGAAGCATTTACTGAAGAAGTCGAAAGCAACCGAGATTGAGGAGGATGTTGAATGTTTGGAAGGCAAAAGGCCCATTCCAAGTGCCCAGTGCTCAGATGTAACAGCACCATCAGCTCCAAAACATGAGAGCACGGAGGGTAAATCTGCCTCTGACTCTGCTTTTCAGGAGGGCAGAGAGTCCATTTCAACCCTCACACAGTCAGAGAGCACCCCTAAATCATCTCCCCCAAGTAAGGGAGGTGTGTGTCTGCCCCAGGAGTCTGTTTCCACTGACACCTACCCAGATCTCACAGCTGGAAACTTGCTTATCAAAAGGACAGCCCCAGCCCCACCTTGGAAAGACAAAAGGCAGAAACATTCAGATGAAACGACTTCTGCTCGTGGCACTGCTGAATCTGAGCTCATGGAGCATGAAAGCTCTGCTGTTCCAGCAGAACAAACAGAAATGGATTCACTTCCAGTATGTAAAGACAAAAGTGAGGAAATTCCTGGGAAAAGTGTTCCAGCAGCTACTGTCATGCTGGGCAAGCAGCCAGGTACCCTCACAGCTGATGAAGGTGTTTTTCAGAAGCTGAAGACCCATAAAGGTGTTAGATCTGCTGTCCTGGAAGATGCAGAAGCAGCTGTTACAGGAATCACTCCATCATCAGCCCATGGTGATGAAAGCCAAGCACACAAGAAGGCTCCTGTTTGCTTAGACACAGCATCAGCTGTCCTGAAGGGAGAGCAACTCGCTGTTCCCAAAATCCCACCACCAGGATCAGGGCCAGCTCTCGTCTCCGATGGAGCACCACAGGCTCTCAGCAAGGAGAAACTTGCTGCTCTGAGGAGTAAAAGCTCAGGTGTCACAGAGGTTGTTTCCAGTTTGGCCCATGAAGGAGCTGAGCCCTGGAAGGTTCCTGAAGGCCATGGCTCAGAGACTGCTGCTCTGGAGAGCAGACACCCAGCCAGAGCTGTGTCCTCCCAAAGCACTGCCCTCCCTCAGGTCTGGGAGAGTGAAAAACAACAACATCCAGAGGTGTCAGCTCACAGCGAGATGAGATCTGTTGTGACAGCAAGTGGAAGTCGAGCAGCTGGACAAGCTGTGGCTGCTCCTTTCCCCAAGGCTGGACACAGGGTGCTTGAGCAGCACAGGGCTGAGATTTCACACGGTCTGAAGAGTGGCAGTTCAGGTGCATCAACTGCTTCACAACCAGAAGTTGCTCCAGCTTCAGCCTATGAACTGGAATATGAGGACTATCCAGAGGTTTATGGTGAGGGTGGAGGCATTGCCTTAGAAGGTGGAAGATGTGATGCTGGAAAAGCTGCCCCATCGCTGCTCCGCAGGGATCACAGCCAGGAGCTGTCACACCACAGATCTTCTTTTTACAGCGACGAGGAGTCTGCTGTGCTGGAGGGCTTAGTGGATGAGATGGTTTCCCTCTCTGAAGAGATGAATGTTTGGGCAGAGTCAGTTTCTGGAGAGAAGGGAAGCAGGAAGCCCATTTCTCCTCACAGAGAGGTGTTCTACAAAGGCAGCCAAGCACACATGGACACCTCCTTCCCTTCTGTCCAACAGGGTGGAACAGGAGAAGTCTCTGAGCAGGATGACCTTACTGAACCCTACCTTGCTGTGAGTGAGGAGCCAGGAGTCCTGGAAGAGCAGGGAGCACAGACAGTTCCTCATGAATGTGAGCACCTGGAGGACTTGGCATTTGAGACCTCCCCTTCCAGCCCAGAGAGCGTTTCCTCCACAGAGAGCTTGGACACTGCAGAAAGACCCATCCATGTGCCAGTGATCAAAGACACTGGGAAACACCCAGAAGTTTCTTTGGTGAAAATCAAAGACCTGTCAGATGAAGCACCCAGTCATGGCAGCGGCCCCCAAAAATTCGACATCTCGGAAGTGGAGCCTGCCTACTTGAATTTCTCAGATTTGTATGACATTGTTTATTTTCCATTTGAGTTTCTGAGCTATAAGAAGCCTTCACCCAAACCAGTCCCTAGACGGTTTATGCTGCTTGGTGAAAGGGCAAGGTCTCCTCCTGCAGGACATCTCCATAAGGATAAACGACTCTGCATCAGGGAACAGGAAGACAAGAACAGGAAGAACCGTTTGGAAATATCTGAAGATTTAAAGGCAGCTAACTCATCAGCCATGGGAAAGGGGGCAGAGAGCCATAAAGAAATGTACAGCTCCCAAAAGGACTCCAGTAGGAAGCAGAAAAGCTCCTTCCACACCAAGCCTGGACTCTTTAAGCCATATGCAAGGTCTCATTCAGCGGAGCAGTCGGTGGAGCAGAGTCTGAAGAAGAAAGTAAAAGCTTCTGTTGCCCATATTTCAAGAATCCTGAAAGGAAAGACATCTCCTGAGCCAGAGGAAGGTAATTATTTCCCTCTGTTCCTTCACAGATCTGCTGCCATAACTGGGCTCTGCTACAGCTGCCCTTTTTTGTCCCCCAGGATATTTGAAGCTGTGGTTAGACTGGAATTGCAAATCTGGCTGTGGCAGGTTCTGAATTCAGTAGTCTCCACCATCAGGTCTCTGTTACTGGCTGACTTCAGTGCAGTCAGCTGGGTTAATCCACTGATGGAAGGGGCTCAAGTTCCCTGTCTGAGGTTGAGAAGCAGATCAGGTCTGGGTGATGCTTTCCTTGCTGCAGTTGTCATCTGCCCATGGCAAATCTCTCAGGTTAAAGTGACTGGGAGTAGCTGACCCTGGCTACTGGACATGGGGATCTGTCCTTTCTTCTCAGCCATCCCTGGATATTCCCTGTTCTCTGTTTGCAGCAGCTGTCACAGGCTTCCCTGTAAATCCAGCTCTGGTTAATAAGGGAACCTGTGACTATTTATGTGTGAAGGCAGAATTGTCACTGCCAATGGATGCCACGGGGAGAAGGATGGCCTTGAATGACTTCTGATCCTTTCTCACAACAGAGTTTGGTGAGCTGGGAAGTGAGGCAGCAGAAAAGGAGCTGTTAACAGGGGCTGAAGGATCTCTGAAGAGGAAATCAGCACTCTCCTCATTCAAGCTACCAAGCCTCACCCCAAAGGAGAAAGGTATTGCTGTGGCAGGAGTCACTGGTTTGTTTTACCCTCAGAGGAGAAAATTCAGGAAAGAATTGCTTTTCCCTGGCAGGTTTCCCCTTGACTTCATCAGGAGAATTTTCTGAGGTCATGTTACTGTCCCAGCATTCAGCAGAGCCCAGAAAAACATTGGGAATGGGAGCTGTGGGAATCTGGCCACTGTGGAGAAAACCCCTGGAGGAACACAGAAGAAAACCTGAGTTCCCCCTTTCCCATGGAGATAGGAGCAGATTTGATGCTCTATAGGGTTTTTTCTTCTTCAATTTCCATCTTTCATGTCTCCTTCTCTCTTCTTGTGCTGTCTTGATCACACAGTCATTTAGTTGGCAAAGACCTCTAAGTTTACTGAGTCCAACCATTAACCCAGCACTGCCGAGGCCACCACTAAACCATGTCCCCAAGTGCCACACATCTGTTAAATCCCTCCAGGGATGGTGACTCCCTGGGCATCCTTCTCCAGTCCTTGACAACAATTTCCATGAAGATATTTTCCCTAATATCCAAACTAAACCTCCCTTGGGGCAACTGGAGGCCACTTCCTCTGGTCCTATTTGATCCCTCATCCTTGAAATTCCATAATTAAATTTTGCCCCCACATTTAGGTCTGGCCAGAGGAAAACCCTTGCTGTGACTGGGTCACTCTCTGCTCTGAGCTGTTCTGCTGCTTTAGCAGTACCAGGGCTGGGCAATGCAGATATTCCCCATGGATTTTCCAAGATCTACCTGGATCTGCCACACTACACCCATGGGTGAACAAGGTTCCTTCACCTGTTAACTCTGTGCTAGGGGGATTCTCCAAATGGATGTCAAAGGAATGGGAGACCATGAACCAGAAAGGCTCTTGACCCCATTAAAAATGTTTTCTGATGTCCTGCAGGGGTTTGTATTCCACAAAGCTCTCCAGGCTATTCTGAATCACCCTGTCTTAGTTTGGAAAGACATGTGTTTGCCAGGGAAAAGCTGGAGCTTCCCTTGGAATGGAGAATGTAAACCCCCTTCCCTCTGAATTATTACAGTTTTGAAATTAAGGGGGCTTTAATGCAAAGATATGGGAATAGGAATAACAGTTATTTACTAGGAATATTAAAAATGTANCCTTGCTGTGATCCACAGCCTGTGCAGGGTTCATTCCCTCTTCTTCACTATTTTCTCTCCTGGATTAAGAGACACTCCAAGACAAATTCTTAGTACTGAGTTTAAATTAGGAATGGTAAAATTGCTGTTCCACTAGCTGTGTATATATGTATACATAAAAAAATACATGTTTCAAATATATATATATATATATATATATATATATATAATATCTGTAGCTGAGACATGCTGGGTGTAGAGTTTTGTATCACAGCAGTGCTGCTGTAAACACTCATGAGGTTTGTGCCCCCTCTCCACAGAGGTTCCCTCCAGCCCTCCACCCCCTGACATCGTGGAGGTCTACAAGGATGGAGTGCAGGTGGTTTGGAAACCTGTGGAAACCAACACCCCTGTCCAGTACACTGTCCAGTGCAAGACTGAAGGTAAAGTGCTGTCCTTATGTTTTGCAAAGAACATCTTGGTTTGTAGGATCTCTTCACCAGCTGGATATTTTATTGTTATTCAGGAACAGTCTGATGTAACTCCCCAGTTTAGAGTTAGGAATGGGATTCATACAGCTCTCATTTAACCATCTAAAAGTTAGGGGTTGTGCTGGTTAAATCAGCTTGGGATTTGCATATTCACACCAAGGCTTTTCTAAAGTGTGAATCAAACAAGGTTGCAACCAAAAAGTGAGCAGCTACAGGAGAAAATGCCTGGTCTGAGACACAGCTCTGAGTAATCTGACAAAACTAGACACTAATGAAACAACATCATCCCAGGCTCAGACTTTGTGTACAGTCTTGGAGAAAGATAATTTATCAAACAGGCAATTTATCCTCTGCTGAAAAGCTGTGCTTTCTTTTCCCATTGACTGTGGAGGAATCTCAGGGCAAACAGCCAGGACAAGGTATCCAAAGTTTGACAAAACTGCATCAACCCTTTGATATTCTCTTTTGAGCCTTGGTCCAGAGGCTGATTAAAGTTAGAGGATCATTTAATCATGGAATGGTTTGGGTTGGAAGGGACCTTAAAAACCATCTAATTCCAGTCCTCCTCACATGGGCAGGGACACCTCCCACTATCCCAGGTTGCTCCAACCTGGCCTTGGACACTTCCATGGATCCAGTGGCAGCCCCAGCTTCTCTGGGAACCTGTGCCAGGGCCTCCCCACCTTCTGAATAACAAATTCTTCCTGACATCTAATCTAAGTCTCCCACAGTTTAAAGCCATTCCCACTCGTCCTATCTGCCCTTGTCAAAAATGGATGTTTTTCTGTTTAGTTACAAAAGCTTTGTATCAAATCCCCAAGGCTGTTCTCCCTCTCCTGGGATGGATTTGCTGTTGTTATTATGAGTGTGACATCTGAGAGCAATTTCTGCTGCAGCCACACAAACACAGACCTTCAGATTCAGCCGCTCCATGTTCCTTCACTTAATTCTTCAAACAAACAAACAAACACACCAACACTCCCTTCTGGATCAGCATGGGCAGCAACTCTCTGCCCTTTCCCTCTGGAGCTGGTGTGAGTCACTTTTCCCTCCCAACAACACTTTCTTCATCATTATTCCTTCTGAAACAGCTGTAGGAGAGATTTTGGGGAGGATACAAACACAAGTCCTCCCAATTAGGAAGAAAAATGGGAAAACAGCATCTACCATTTTCCACTGCGTTCTGGCAGTTCAAGTGCATTTGGCAGGAACATGCAAAAATCTGCTCTCCTGAATGCAGGAAGATTAAGACAATCAGGAATAAATTCTTTGTTTTATCCATTATTTGAAAACAGGCTTTTCTACACTGCTTCTGCACATATATTTTCTCTTTTTCTAAGCTGTATCTGCTCCTTCTTGCACAAACAGCCCCTAATTCAACCAGTACCCTGTAAAATCGTTGATACCTTGGGTTTGGGTGGGGAATTGTTGCTTATCTAATGGTTTGAGGCTTTTTGCCAGAGTTTATTTGAATGGAAGGATGGGTTTAATCTCAGGCAGTTGCAGGGAGTTGGGTTCAGCCTTGAGCACAGCAGCAAAATTTGGGATGCATCATCATGGGGGAGGAATGCTGAGTAAATGTTTGCTGGGGATTTTCTCCTTCCTAACTTAGTGCCATGAATAATGAGTCCAGAATGTACCTACAATTCCAGTTCCATGAGAAATCATCTGAGTTTCATAGAAGCTGAGTAAAGCCATCCATGTTTCAAACACTGGGTTTACTGGGATGGTGTTAGTGGATGGTTCTGTCCAGGAATCGTGCACCTCATGGTCTCAACTGGATTCAAGACAGGGCCAACAGGAAAAAAAATAAAATCATGATTTATGTTTTGTTTAGAGTTCTTGATGTGTATTTCCAGTAGACTTTGCTGGTATGAATTAGATTAAAAATACAGCAAAATTTCACTACTCCTCTGGAACAATATTGGCACAACTTGGAATTACCAGATAGAAACCAGCTGATTTTAGAGGAGAATAACACAGGTACAGCCCCAAAGTTGGACATGGTGAGTTGGTTTCTCCACATTCCCAGCACATAAGTAAAGCTGGTGGGAAGAAAAAAAAATCAACCAACCAACCAACAAACAACAACAACAAAAAAACCACAACAAAAATCCCAAATCTCAAAAAACCTCCAACCCATTGTAACCATCTCAAAATGAGTCCTGATCTCTTTTCTCTCTTCTCTTGGTTAAGATGGGGAGTGGACAACTCTTGCTTCTGACATCACTGACTGCTGCTACTATGCCAGAAATCTCCCCCATGGGTTCATCTACCACTTCAGGACAGCCTGCACCAGCAAGGCAGGGATGGGTCCCTACAGCGAGCCCTCTGCCAAAGTGAAAATCACTGGGAAGGATCAGATGGGTAAGACCAAACACCAAGAAAACTTTGGGATTTTCCTGCATCAAACCCACTGCATCCTTTTAGATGAGGGCCCAGAAGCCAAGAGCAAGTGAATCAAGGCCAATTCCACTTGGTTTAGGGTTGTTTGGGGCTTTTGCATCTAAAATTAAATTATTTTCTAATTGTTTTCTAATTCTGGACACAGGGGAATAAGTATAAACATTAAAAACCCCAATAACAACATCATGTAAATATAAACAATGTGTAACTATAAAAAATGTAATAATAAAACAAAAACCTGGGAACTGTAGATTACCTGTTGAAGACACAGTTTTGATTTGAAATTATGAAGAAATGGGTCTTGTACAATAAGTGTTTTACTGTAGGCATTTATCTACTGATATAGGTCTTGCACTGGTGAAAACTCTGGACTTGCTTATATTATGGACTAAATCCTAAATTCAGTAGTTAACTTGTCTATTCTGGTGTTTTCCCCTGGGAATTATTGTCCTTCTGTGGTGAATTTTCCAGCTGTCTTTTGTCTCTGAAGTTAAGAAATCTTGATTTACTATTTTTGTCACCTGTTTGACTACTTTGTACTGCACACATGTTTTTAAAGTTAAGAGATCCATGGGCCCACAGCAAACATATCCTCATAGCAGGGGAAATGTCCTTTCTGTAAAGAAACAGGAGGATGGTCTAGCTGGAATTTCCTCCCAATGGAGAAGATTGCACTGTAAAAATCAGTTCACAGAGATATTTTTAACTCACCCCAAGTGCTCTGCCTTCCTTTTCTCAGGATTTGTTATCATATCTTAGCGTGTCCAGCTTTTCCAATCAGATGCTTTAAAGGGATGCTTTAGTATTTCAGGGAGTGCTGGGACACAACCACACACCAGAACCAGAGTGACACATTCCAGCTGCTGCTCTGAAAAGCCCAACCACAGGAACTTTCTAATTTCTTGTTTTTACCATATCCTGAGGATTTGTTGTGTGAGAGAATAAGAAACAGTGGCTGAGATGTTTGATACCATAGCACACAACATAGAATCCTCTAATTCTGTCTGGACTGGCCACACCAGGGAATTTTTGGGTGGACAGAACAGAATCTGTTGCATTCCAATAGCACTGGGTGCCACAGCTGGAACACAGAGTCACCTGGAGGAAGCCCTGCTGACATCAAGAGGTCTTCACTGAAGACCAGAAGCTGGGTAGTTGTAAAAGCAAAGTCCTTTATTGCATTGTTAAAATCAGTCTCAGGAGGGAATTGGTGTTACAGTTCATGCCAGTATGCCAAAAGCCTTCTAGCATGAAGTCCTTAAGTCCCCAGCAGAACCAGCAGGAACTTAACAGCAGCAGTGACAGCACCTGTAATCTGTGTCCCCTAAGCATGCTAGCATCCTCAAAGCAGTGCATCTTTATTTTATTTTTATCCAATCAGGCTTAAACAAGAATTTTCTACATCCTTGTTGGACCTATCCTAAGCCAAGTATGGAAATATTCATAATTTCCTGCATAAATTCTATGCATATAGCTCTACCTGTTCTATCTAGGAATGTTTAGTAAGGCTACATTGTTTTTGTTATGTCAAGAGCTTAACTATCTTTGCAAAAGGCAATGCCACTTGAACTTTAAACTAGGTTTTAGGTCCTTTGCTTACTAACTAATTCAGACTCTTATTTGCTAAGGCACTTAAAAAAAATCTTCTACTCATTTAAAACTAAACTTGGATTTCTACCTCATGTCAGTGTGGATTTATGTATCTTAGTTTTTCTGAAGTTAGTTTCTCCCTCACATCTTAGTTTCTCCCTTACATCTTTGGACACCCCTGGGCCTGTGTGGATGGGGCCCAGGGGAATTTTGCATCCCAATATTCTACTTGTCGTTGTCCATAGGTAGCAGGGGAGACTCAGAGAGGCTCCAGTTTCCACACAGAGCTGTTTTCCCATGTAATCCCTGTCCCCTTCTCCCTGCAGAGCTTTGTGCTGCCACACAGGAGATCCCATCAGCTGCCCCTGAAGAAGAGAGTGAAGTGATCACACCTCCTGAGCCCTTCCCAACCTACCAGACCTACGCCTTCCAAACTGAGATCAAAAGGTAGAGAATCCAGCTGAGTTCTAAATGACCCAGAGGGAAATCCTACAGGTGATGGAGCAGCTCTTCTACAAAGAAAGGCTGGGAAAATCGGGGTTGTTCAACCTGGAGAAGCTTCAGGGTGCCCTAATTGCACCTTCCAGTACCTGAAGGGAGCCTACATGAAAGATGGAGAGGGACTTTCTATAAGGGGATTTAGGGACAGGGCAAGGGGATGGATTCAAACTGAATGAGAGTAGGTTTAGATTTGGTATTAGGAAAAAAAAAATTGTTCCCTGTGAGGGTGGGGAAGCCCTGGCACAGGTTGTCCAGAGAAGCTGTGGCTGCCCCATCCCTGGAAGGGCTCAAGGCCAGGTTGTTTTACCACCCTTACTGTAAAAAAAAAAACAACCCTTCTTCCTCATATCTGGTCTAAACTCTTCCAGTTTAATATTATCCCTCCTTGTCCTGTCACAACAGACATGCTGGGTAGGGGGGCAGCCACTTGATTTATCATGAAACGAGCCCAGACAAAGTTTCTTGTCCTTGCTGCACCAACCTTTGCAGAAAACACTTCAGTCAACTTTCTCTGCCTAGAAGAAAGACACTGATTTCTGTTGCCCACAGGGGTAGGTAGTTCTCTTGCCCTCTCCTCTCTCTCCAGAGGAGTTAAGCTCTCACTCCTGTAATTTAAAGTGACTGTACAGTTTAAAGGCACAGGAGGATGTGCAAACTGTGACAGCAGATGCAACAACTCCCCGTCAGGCACAGATGAAGAACAGCCTGGGATCCTGGTGGTTTTAAAGAACAGAAGAGAAGCTTAAGGTGCCTTTTGTGTTCCTTTGTCCCAGGGGCCGATTCAGCATCGTCCGGCAGTGCCGGGAGAAGGTGACAGGCAAGGCTTTGGCTGCCAAAATCATCCCTTACTGGCAAGAGGACAAGCAGGCTGTGCTACTAGAGTACCAGGTGCTGAGGAAGCTCCACCACACAAACATAGCCCAGCTGAAGGGTGCCTACGTCAGCCCCCGGCACCTGGTGCTGATCCAGGAGATGTGTGTGGGGCCAGAGCTGCTCCACTCCTTGGCACTACGGTAAGAACAAGAGGGAAGAGTTTTCCAGTCAGGGCTGCTGCTGGGAAGATACTGATAGAGTCTCACATGTGCCCAGAGTGTAATGAGACCCCTAAAGATGTATCAAGTCTGAGGGTTGACCTGCAGCCTCCCAGAGTGGTTCAATAATATTGCCAGACTTGCTCCTTGGGTGTGTTTTGTAAAGCAAAGGTTTTAGTAAGAGAGTAAATAACAAACAATACAGAAACAAAAGAAAAAAAGCCGTGTGCAGGTGCCAGAGAAGCATCTGACACCTAATTCACCCAAAAAGCACTGAGTACCTCTGTGCTCCTTCTTAAATACTTAATGTTTTAGGAGGGACTATTTCTGGCTTGCTCCCAATAGAATCTAGCTGCATTTCTGAGAAACAGCCAAAGAGACCGACCAGTGTTTTTATCCTGGCATTGAGCCAATTACTGTCAGGAAAGCAAGGAGGTTTCTGGCATTCTTCTTTTACAAGGTCCTGGGGTGAAACTGGAACCCTTTTCCTTGTATAGAATCATTTGCTTGGTGCAGTGCACAAGATACCTGTTGCTTTCTCCTAACAAAGTGGATCATCCCTGTCAATCTGTTCCAATGTGTTTTCATTACACACGGGATTTGTAAAGCGTTTTTTCTGCATCTACTTGTGAGATAAAAAAAATTACTTGAGTTCCCTGCAGCGGGACAACTCAGGGCCACCCAGCTGAGATGCTGGAAGCAGTTTACAGTGGTTGATATGAAATTCTATCTCCCATAATGTGATACATGAAGGGTTTCCTTACACCAACACCTGTTAACCCTACCACCGTAACATGGAGGTTACTGTGGGTCAGGAATTGTTTCTGGTTGGATTATGCTTTTTTTTGACTTAGAGATGGGGCAACTGAGAGGCATTTTAAGAACTTTTATTCCATTTTCAGTCTCATGTGAAGGGTGAGACAATATAGGTGTTCTAATTCACACCATCACAATCAGAAGCCAAACTATTTCCTAATTACAATACATTATAAGTGTTTCTTGGCCTATCAGCTTTTGCTACACAATGCTGTTAATGCCTTAAAGCAAATCATCTAAAATTGCCCCTTGTGGGTCCTACTACAATACCTCTTTCATAGTTCTATTTCTCCAAAGTATCTAGTCTTATTTGCAAGGCCATCCTTTGAAACTTGTTTCCAGTTCCATTTCTCTCTCAGCAATGTCTGTCCTATCCCATGGCATTTCTAAGTCAGCATTTCTTATCTCAAAGTTTGCACAAAGATGCACATTATGTGAGCCTTCTGTCAGGCTTTGAGAATTCTCCACAAATCCATTTCCCACAGTTTCTCACAATGGCAGAAAACAGATCTGCTGAAATCCTGTCATTAAAAAAGAGGGAATTGTGGGCATCAAATCTGCTTTCTCTCTTTCAGCTCTACAACATCCTGAACTTGTTGCATTTGTAAACCTGATTCACAGGGTGGACCAGCCTCTCCACACAGAGCTGATTTGCTAGTTTTTTCTTCTTGACTCTCAGGGGTCTGATGGGATCAGACACCCAGGGGAGGGTGACAGTGGGTGCAGAAAGGTGTTTTGTGGGCATGCAGACAGGACACCTGTGTTTTCTATCCCCTTTCTCCCACCAGGACATCATACTCAGAGGTGGAGGTCCGAGATTACCTGTGGCAGATCCTCAGTGCCACTGAGTACCTCCATGCACACAACATCCTGCACCTGGACCTCAGGTCAGAGAACATGATCATCACCCAGCCCAACCTGCTGAAGCTCCTGGATTTTGGCAACGCACAGTTCTACACACCAGACAAATTTATTACCATGGACAAATGCTCGGACTATGTAGAAACCATGGGTGAGTAGAGCTCAGTCACAGCCATTTGGGGCTGATCTGCAACCTGGGATAAACAGAAAGACACAAACATTGGTCAGGGCAGCAGGTGGTCCCAGCAAGAAAAGCCTTCCAGGTGCTGCTCTCCAGTGACAGTGTGAGTTTGTGGGAGCAGTGAGTGGTGACAGCTGTCCCAGTGCAGACCACAGGGGACAGAGCTCACAGCAACACCACTCTGGCTGGCATCCATGTGTCCATTTATCCAGGGATACAGCATTGCTGCCATCTGTCCAGAGGTTCTTATGGTTTCACTGCAATCAGCATCCATGTGGAAGCTCCTCAACCAGCTCCCTGTCCTGGGAGCTGCCTCTTCTTCCCTCTTGGGAAGGCAGCAAAGCATAAAAGTGCCTTTGTGCTGCTCTCAGTGTGTTGGAGAGGAGCTTGCCTCACACCAGTTTACTTTTCCAGCTCCAGAACTGCTGACAGAGCAAGGAGCCCTTCCCCAGACTGATATTTGGTCCGTTGGAATCACAGCCTTCATCATGTGAGTCAGCTAATTGTTCCCTACCCTGTGAGTGGCTTTAAAATCACAATTTCAGGGAGTTAATCTCAGCTGTGCCCCTCCTTTGGCTATGCCATGGAAAGCTGGGGGATGGAGAGGATGGATGGGCAACCTGTCACAGGGAAGAATTTCTTCCCAATATCTAATCTAAAGTTCTTCTCTTTTAATTTAAAACTGTTCACCCTTGTCCTGCCACTACAAGCCCTTATCCAAAGTCCTTCTCCAGCTCTCTTGGAGCCCCTTTATGTACTGGAATGGGCTCTAAGGTCTCCCTGAAGGCTCCTCCAGGATGAACAATCCCAATTCTCTCAGCTTTTCCCCAAAGGAGACATGCTCCATCCCTCTGCTTGCCGGGGTGGCCTCCTCTGGACTCGCTCCAACAGCTCCACATCCTCCTCATGCTGGGAGCCTCAGAGCTGCAGGCAGCTTCATGTTTTCAATTCTCTTCTCCTGGGGCAGGTTGAGTGCCAGCTACCCCATCAGCTCAGATGTACCCTGTGAATTCCTGAGGACAGCCAGGAAGGGAAAGCTGAAGCTCACACGGTGCTATGCGGGTCTGTCTGGAGGAGCAGTGTCCTTCCTGCAGAGCACTCTGTGTGCAAACCCTTGGTAAGAGGCTGCCTGTCCTCCCAGCAGCACAGCTGGGGCAGACCCTGGGTATTTCTCCTTCTCTCCATTTGCAAGGAGCAGCAAATGGATCCCTGAGTGACCCCTCACCTTTGTCTGTCCTAGGGGAAGGCCATCAGCCTCCGAGTGCCTTCAGAGCCCGTGGCTCCAGGAGACAGGTCTGGACAACAGGCAGCAGGCACTGGTCACCTTCCCCACCACCAAACTGAGGAATTTCCTGATGGAAAGGGAGAAGAAGAGGGGCCTGCTGTGCTCCAAGTATGGCCTCATGATTGCACAGTGACATGGATGTGGTGACGGATGGGAATTGCCTCCCTGGGCCTTCCTGCACCGAGGGTTTGGTACCAAACCCTCCTGCCAAGCTGTGGTGCAGCAGCTGAGCTGGGGGAGCTGCTCTCTGCCCGACCCCTCTGTGTTTTATCCCTGTGTCCTCCCTGCCAGGGGCTGTTTCTGTGTATGTGTGACTCGTGGGGGGAACTGGGACACAGGGCAGTGAAGGCAGCAAACCCAACAGTGACCTTGTAATGTGCAGATTTCGTACCACTAAGAGACTTTGAAGCTGAGCTGCTCTTCCCTGGGGAGCAGGGACACATCTACCTGGAGATGGGGCAGCAGTGTCCCTGGCAAAGGCTGAGTGTTTTAATTCTTTCTAAAAATCCTGAAATGTCACGTTCCTCTTTGACCTTCAAACCCTGCTTTCCTCTGCAAAGGATGGTTTTGGCTGTGTCATTGCTTTGTACTCATAATTCCAGTGTTCCTTTGAGTTTCTCTGCAGTGATTGATGTATCCCTCGATTTTCCATATGAGCAGCAGTAAGAGGAGGCTTTCTCAGAGCTGTGTCTGGCTGTGTTTAGAGGAAGGAGAACAGGAAAACAGTTCCTAATGCGTTACAGTTCAATACTAAAAGTGAGGCTGTTTATCCAGGAATGCTCTTTTCCAACAAGTTTAACCCATATATTGTTCCAAAGCTGAAAGATGGAGCATTTTGACTCCTTCCCTTGCTGAGCATGCAGAGCAGGAATTGTGACTGAGAGCAGAGGAGCTCTCCCTGTGCTGTGGAGAGCAGGCACCAACTCAATAGACTGTAAAATTTGGAATGTTGAAGTGATATTATCTTCACTGTGTGCTACAGGAGAGAAACCCAGGGCCAGTCTGGCTTAGGGCCAGATTCTGCTCAGTTCTCTGGGAGGAGAGGAGAGTTACACGAGACAGACACTGCAATGAGGGCTGCCCCCCAGGAAACCTTTCAAGACTCTGGATCCTGTCCAATTTAACTTCTTTCACAAATCCAGTCAGGTTTTTGTTGGCACAGGCTGGTTCTTTGCTCTTGCTGGTGCACTTTGGGATGGAAAGCTCAGTGCCAGGGAAAAACCTATCTAAACACAAAACTTCATCGTAGATTAACTCACTTGGAGCTTTCATACTCTTCCATATATGACTTCTTTTCTTTTCTGCTTCTCACAACTGCATGCATTTGAGCATGTCTGAGCTCTTTTATAGACTCAACACTGTTTGGTTAAATAAACAAACCATTCTGATGAGCAAATAAAGCCAGACTTCTCTGCTAAATCATTGTTGTTACTTTTACATGCCTTCCCCACTCCCAATCCACATTTCTGCAGCACACATCCCTCACCCCTCAGCTCTGACCTGGCTCTTTGTGATAACCAGTACCCACTGTCTATTAGCTGGGAACAACTTCCATGCAAGACATCCACATGAAAAAATCCTTTTCCTAAAGCTTTGGAAGGAGCACATCACTTGGTCAGGGATGTGATGATGGCTCTGAGCTGCCCAGCTACCCCGAGGCATTCCTGGGCATGGTTTGGAGCTTGCACTGACCAGAATGTGAGAAGGGCTTCAGAGGAGTGAACGCATGGGTGACAAAAAAATAGGTGAGAGCTGTGAGGAAAACAGCATGGAAGGAGTGAGAAGGTGCTGGAATTACTAATGGAAATAGCAGCAGTCAAGCCTTACAGGTAGCTTTTGTTTTCCTTGGTTCTGCCACAACTGCATGATAGTGTCTGCCTGAATTTCCACCACCACCACAAGGTCGGGGCTAATGACCAGTCTGCCAGGCTGGGATGGTTTGCCCTTGACATGGAGTTACAACATCACCCTGCCCTTTGCAGAACAAAGCAGAATCTGGATCTGATGTTTGGACACGTGTGAAAATGTTTGAGTTTCATTCCTCGACCACAAATAATCGCCAAAGTTCAAGGTTAGTGTCAGCATTAAAATCAATCCACTGCTCTCCACGCAGGAGAGGCTTGGATTTAACTTCTGTAAGGAAGTGGTGAGAGCCCTAATTGTTGAAGGGTAATAAAGCAAAGCAGAGCTTGTTAAGCAAAGTTTTATCCTGCACTGATCCAGCAGATAAAACATATGTTTGTGGGCTATAAGGTCACAGTGGCTGTAGCCCATAAGGGATTGTGTTTGCTCTGTTTGGAGGCCTCATCAGATACAAGAAGAGAACCATAACCAAGAAAATCTGAAAAGCCCAAGGAAATTCTTACATCACTGGAGAAGATATTTGCTGTTCTCTGACCTTTCAGGGGTTTACCATGAGCTGATGCCATCCTGCCAATGATACTTCATGTGGAAAATAAATCATCAGGTGCAGGTTGTGACCAGACAAGTCTATGGACCAGTCACCTATTTGCACCCAACCAGCCCTTTTCATCCCCTTACATCTCAATTTTCCTCCCCAAATCACCTAAATCCCTCCTTTCTCCCCCTTTGGTGCCTCCCCCAAACACTCTATTATAAGTCCTGTGCAATCCCAAATGCTCTTCCCCTATACATAGGATGTCTGCCCTGCCTTGACACAATCCCCTTTATCCCAGGCAGTGATCCAGAGAGCTGTTTCCATGACATACCATGGGAGTCATGCTGGGACTGTGGGTCTGATGCTCTGCTGGTGCAGCCCTGGGAGGAACTTGAACAAAACCCTTGTTCCTTGGAAGCCCTGAATTTGGGTTCCCACTTGTCAATCTGACCTTGTGCTCCTCTTGCCTTTCAGTGGGCCGATGGCCCCTGATGGGGCCAGGAGTAGCCTGGCAGGGCATGTTTTATCTCTCTGTGCAGATTAACTTCTATCCCATAACCAACAGAACAACACAGCGCATGAAGAGGAGGTAAAAACAAAAGCCATGATTAACATTAAGCAAACAATATCATATCAGTGTTGGCACTGCACAGATCTGATAACCACAGAACCAATTTGTCCCACAGGTGACACCAGAACAAACACCACCAGGACTCCCCAAATTAAAAGCGTGGCCGGTATCTGAACTGAATGTCGTGGACAGGATGCATTGTCCCGAATCCCCAGCGTCTGGTGTCTATGGCTGGCATCTCCTCCTCCTCATTGACCAGCTCCAGCTCAAAGTGACTCAGCATCAAGAACACAAACAATTTCATTTCAGCAGTAGCAAAGAACCGCCCGGGACAGGTGGAAACTCCTGCCCCCCAAGGCATGTTGACAAATTTCAGCTTCTTCCCGTTTCTGTAGAAATCTTTCCTGGTGCCGTCTGGGTTTACGAAACGGTCGTACTTGAATTTGTGAGGCTCCTCGTGGATTTCTGGGTTCATCTGCACGGAGATGTGTGGGAACAGAGCCACCCTGTCCCCCCTGCGGAGGGTGAACTCTGTCCCACTGCTTGTCCTCAGGCTGGTGTCCTCAAGGACAGCTCTGACCAGCAATGGGGCCGCCACCAGCCTTAGGGTCTCCTCCAGGGCACTGTCCAGCAGAGGAGTCTGGTCCAGCATATCCCTAGTGACAGTAACTGGGGGGCTCCCTGCTTTTGCTTCCTGCCCACTCTCCCTCGAGACTTTATCCACCTCATCTCTCACAGCCTTCAGGGCCTCTGGATGTTTCAGCAGATACAAGAGGAGCCAGAAGGCAGTTGGGCCCGTGTTGCCTTGGGATGCCCAGAGGAGCATGAACATGAAACGGTCCCGCATGTACTCGGGGACACCGTTTTCTGCCAGAAGCTGGACTTGATCACTTAGCCAGCCACTGATATTGTCCTTGTGGCAGACCTTCTTCATAGACAGCATCTTCCAGAAGTGTCTCTTCAGCCGCTCAGCTTCTCTTTTGTCCTTGGGAGGCAACAGAGCAAAGGCCAGCTGAGGGAAGAGGCGGTCATACTTCCGAAACTCCTGGAAGAGCTGGTTGGAGTGGAGGCGATCCTGCTCTTCAGCTTTCTCCTTGCTCCCTGCCCCTTGGGGTGGCTCGGTGCCATACAGAGCCAGATACCCGGCTCTGAAGACAATATTGTAGCAGTAGTGGAAGAGGTTTTCCTCCTGCCACGTCCTCTTCTCTCCTGAGCTCAGGTTGAAAAGCAGCAGCTTCCGAAAGCTCTCCATGGTGGCTCGTATGAGGACAGTGAGGCCATCTCCCATCAGGTGCTTTACACTAGATGCATGAACTATTGCACGAGAGGCTTCAATGGGCTTGTAGCCAAAAACCCTCATGACCAGCTGCATTGCATTAGTCCTAAAGTCCAGTTTAGATCTCGATTCCTTCACGATGCTGCCAAAGCAGAAGGGATCCATCACAAAGGTGAAGTAATTGCCACCGATCAGCACTGTGAAAACATCCCCGTGTTTCCTGTGCATCCTTTTGAGAAACTCTGAGCTGTCCTTTCTGAATTCCAGCAGATAACCCAGCCAGGGAATGGTGCCTTTGTCCAGGGGCGGCTCATTGGGTCTCCGTCTCCGAAATACACCCAGGACATAGAGCCCACCTAGCAGTGATGATACCAAGGCACAGAGGAGAATCACCCAGAGCACCATGAGAGCTCTGTGCCTGTCTGTGAGCTGGCACCAGAGACAGGCTGGGGAGGGAATGTGCATTTTATCCTCACCCAGCAGCTGATAAGCAAATGCAGAGCTGACAACACCTGTCCTCATTGGCTGCGAGTGTTTACCTTGCCCCTGCAGTGTGCTCCAGAGTGAACTTGTCCCTGGATGAAACAGGGATTTTTAAGGTGGAAGGTATGTTGGAATCCCACTGGAGTATCCATGTTGTGTTAGGGGGATGGGTTTTGGCATGAGGCAAATTCCCTTCTCTAGGCTGCACGGAGCCCAGCTTTTGTAAGGAAAATGTTCAGAGAAACCCACTCTGTGATTTCTGCCTTTAAGACCAGGCTATGAACACCCACTGAAAAAAAAGAAACCAAGAGTGGATGTTGGAAATGCTACTGGAAATGAGCACAGGACCAAGGGAAGGGGTCACAGCTGAAGTGATTTGGTCTCAAAGGCCAAGAGAAGGGAAAATTTCTGACATTTTCATGTTCTCCACAGCACATGGTGTCCCAGGAGTGCTTTGCCAATGAACAGTGCAAATGCTACTGCTCTGTCTGAGTGCAGAGCAAAGCAGCTGAGCTGGCCCACGAGTGAGGAGAGCCTGAGTCACTGCATTTGCTGGGCATCTGAGGAGCCCAGAGTCTCCCAATGTCCCACCCAGCCCCTGGCTGGGGAGCAGTGCCCATAGTGACAACAGCACTTCTGCTTTACCCACTTTCCCTTCTGCTTCTTGATCCTCCCTGTTACCTCTCTCTAGATGGGGTTTGGGGACAATGTCAGGGACCCCGTGTCCCACCTGGCACTGCTCCTCTGGGTGCTGCCACCCTGATCTACCCAGACTGTCACCACAGTCTGTCCCAGCTGCTGGTGCTTGGACCTCTTCTCATGGAGAATGGAGAGTGACATTAACTCCCCTCTATTTCCTCACCTTTGCTCTTCCCCAGAGCAGCCCATCATAATTTTACCACAGTCCCAAGAGGCTTCCTCTGTCAGGGATCACAATCTTCTTTTTAGCTTCCCAGCTGCTGTCCCTTTCAATGTTCCCTCAAGTGACCTGACCCATGGAGTGAAGGCCACATCATAGAATCAGATAAATATTTCTTGTGGCTTTGTTTTTACTAAGGAAAGCTCCCAACCTTACCATTCTGGAAAAAAAACACTCTAGCAATGTTGGGAAGAAAAATAACAGCCATGATCAACTCAAAGCCCTTCTCAGTCCTGTAACCTTATGTAGTAATAAAATAAACGTGATGAGTGCTTTCTCTTAAATTAGTAATTTTATTTGTACAACTCTAGGCAACTTCCAGACTTAATAGGTTTTCAGGATGGAAAGGGACCCTTTAAGGTTCAGGAGCATTTGGGGTGAATAGTGCCTTTAAATAAAAGTCAGCAAACTCAGAACCTTGAACTTCAAAGCTGCACTGGGTAATTTGGATTGACCATCAGCTCCCTGTGCTCTTCTGTTCAGCCCATGCTCTCACTCTGTGGTGTTTCAAA
Organism: Trochalopteron elliotii; assembly: GCA_024734555.1. Classification (NCBI taxonomy): domain Eukaryota; kingdom Metazoa; phylum Chordata; class Aves; order Passeriformes; family Leiothrichidae; genus Trochalopteron; species Trochalopteron elliotii. Next base: position 492,488 of record JANPWX010000193.1, read on the forward strand.
GCCAATATTTATGTCACAGGTGGTATCCATGGATCTTTTTTATCTTGTCAAACCTGATCTTGGAAGACAAATACCTCCACCACTGGTCTGCTGAGCCCACTTTTTATCTCTTTCTCACTGATTGTCACTGGTTTGAACTTTGCTCTGATCAAACTGGTCTCAAATTGAACTGACCTCTAGCCAAGGCTCTGCCCCTTGGAGAGCCACAGTTCCCTGTTGCAAGAGGACATGAAATAAAGATGCTTGACTCCAGTCAGAAGGCAGGAGAAATCAGAAGGGTTTATTTACAATTCATTCAGCTCTTTTATAACATGCTGTGCTAAGAAGACACGTTATTGATCCACAGGACTGACACCTCTCCCATTGGCCAAGTAACAGAAATAGCAAACAACACCTGTTGTTATGAGAAAGGGATATTGTTCACATAAGGTTGTTCTGGGAAAAAGAAAACTGTTGAAAAGTTTCCCTTGGGAAGAGCTCAGCAATTCTCAGGCTCAGAAAATATCGGGTCTACAGTTCCCTGCTCAGCAGGTCTGAGTGTGGCACAGCTCATAATCATAGAGAACATCTCAGCTTAAAGGTGTCCAGTCCTTCCTGTAGAAAATGAGATTATCCTGGTTAAATCACCTGGCAGAGGGTAAGATCCAGGAGAAGCAAAGCTATCCCCTGGCAGTGTTTCTGGCCTGATGGATGAGCATGGAAATCCATTCCTCAGCTCATGCCAGGGAGGAGGAGAATCTCTTCTCAAGTTTCAGTTTGCATTTTTTAAGGCACAACATTAAGACATTTGCTCCTTTATTTGCTACTGCCTCACATACTCCAGATGGGAACCGAGTTTCTTCCACTAGATCCAGGACAATCCTTTCATAATAATTCCACTTGCAACAGAAACAGATCCCACATGCACTTTTCCAATCCCAGTACGGAAAATCCTCATCTCCAGGCTGTTGCTAGGATGAAATATCTGGTTACACAGTGCTGTGGGCTCACACCAACTCCATCATGGGCAGGACTGGTAAAATGCAACAGAGAGGGCACACACATAATGCAAATAATGTAAATAATGTAAATAATGTAAATAATGTAAATAATGCAAATAATGTAAATAATGTAAATATTTATTGTGCATTTGTGAGGCTCAGCATTTCTATCTCAGCTGCGTATCTGCTGCAGGATGGGCTCGTCTGGGAGTCCTGGATGGAAAAGAAAGTGCCTCTCCTGAAAATGGCCTGAGGGATCTTCCACAAATATGCCCTGAACCGTTTCTTCACAAAAGCATAGAGCAAGGGGTTGAGACAGCAGTGGACAAAGGACAAGCTCTCCGTGATCTGCAGGGCATAGTCCAGTTTCCTACTGCTTTCACAGCTCCTGATCACACCGACGTCTTGCAGGGAGTGGAGGATGAGCACAACATTGTAAGGACACCACAGCACAAAGAAGACCCCCACCAGAGCAAGGACTAAGCAGAGAGCTCTCCTGGAGCCAGGTATCTGTGAGGTGTTGAGGACACACGCGATGCGGGAGTAGCAGACCGTCATAAAGAGGAAGGGCAAAAGGAATCCCAGGACGTTTTGAACCACCCGAAAGACAACTTTCCAAAATAAGTGTTCCTGCCCATAATCCTGGGTGCACGTGATGGTTTTGTTGTGAATTTGCCTTGTGCTGGTGAAGAGGCCATCGGGAATGGAGAGAGCTATGGAAAGGATCCACATCACCAACAAGACGAGGATGGAATTCCTCCACACCCTGGAGCTGTGAGGAGAGCAAGCATGAACTATCTGCAGATACATGTCCAGGCTCATGCAGCTCACAAAGAAGATGCCACTGTAGAAGTTCAGAGTGTACATGGCGTTTAAGAATGGGCACAAGATGTCCCAGCTGACCCACTGAGAAATGTACAGAGCCCAGAAAGGAAGGGTCAGTAGCAGGAAGAAGTCTGAAACCACCAGGTTCAGGAGATACAGCTCAGTCATCTTCTTCTTCTTCTTGATGTACATGAGGAGGACAGTAAACAGGAGGGCATTCCCAGCCATTCCAACCAGGAAGATCACGGTGTAAAATGATGGCAGGAAGACCCTGCTGAAGGACAGCACCTCCTCTTTGGTGCAGAGGCCATAGAGCCCATAGTCCTCCTCATCCAGGTACTCATATGGGTACTCACTAAAACTGGCAGCATCCTGCCACGTGTCTGTGGTTGTTGTTGCCACTCCTGAGGTTTTGTTTGACCAGTGGCTTCCTAGAGCAAGGAGAAGGGATCAGAGTGTTGTTCCAATTCACACAGGAAGCAAACATCACATCACAGAGGATAAAACAGAATGGTTTGGGGTCAAAGAGACTTTCAAGATCATCTCATTCCATCCCCTTCCATTTGCAGGGACATCTTCCACTATCCCAGGCCGCCCCAAGCCCCTTCCAACCTGGCCTTGGACACTTCCAGGGATCCAGGGGCAGCCACAGCTGCTCTGGCCAACCTGTGCCAGGGCATCACAACAAAGAACTTCCTCCTAATCTTTGATCCAAACCTACCCACTTTCAGTTTGAAGCCATTCCCCCTTCTCCTGTCACTCCATGTAAAAAGCCCCTCTTCATCTTTCTTGTAGGCCCCCTTCAGGTACTGGAATTTTACCAGTTTAAATTTCTGTCACTCTCTGGTGAGTATTTTGTGTCCTGAACAACTTGGCCTTTGCCTAAGCATGGAGATAGCTGTCTACATGTACATTAAAAAAAAACCCAAAAAAACAAAAACCCCAAAATTAATTCTGCTTTCCTTACTCAGTCACATCAAAGTTAAAAATGAATGAGCATGGTTTCCTCTGACATGAGTCACTACTTCCTCTTGACACCACCACAACCTTTTAGTGAAGTTTCTGCTCCAAATTACAGGAAATCCACCACCACAGCTCACTGTGAACTGCTTATATTCACCTGGGTCACTACTGAGAAAGCAGCATCTCAATTCTTGGTAAAAAAGAACCTGCCACCAGCACCTTTATGTCAGTAGGGCTGTTCCCAGAGGGGAAATGCTGAACAGCTATCTCTCTGCTCCTGGGAGGACACTGACCCCTCTCCACACCAACTCTAGGACAACAAGACACGGATTCTGGTAAAAGGCATTAGTAAGTGGAAAATAGAGAATTCATAGGATCCCAGAATGGTTTGGGTTGGAAGGGACCTTGAATATCATCTTGTTTCAACCCTTCTGCCCTGGGCAGGGACACCTTCCATTATCCCAGGCTGCTCAAAGACTCATCCAAGGTGAGGACATGGAGGCACCAGAATCCAGTCCTGAATTATGGTGAGAGGGAAGGATTCAGCTGGAAGAACATTGCTAGAATCAATTCTGCACAAGAAAAGGAAGGAGACAACCCCTGCAGTGGTCACTCCCTATAACTGTGGGCGTCAGTGTTTAGATAGCTGCAGCCCAGATTTCAGGAAATGGTGAGTGATTGGGAGCCTCCTACTTCTGGGATCTGATTTTCAGGAAAAAAAGCTGGTGCAGTTACTTAATGTTGATCTTCAGATTCTGACAGCAAACCAAAAACCGGTTTTGCAAAAAATTGTGTAAACACCCCTCCACCCCTAAACCACACATTTTTTGAGCCATGGTCAAAGCCACCCATATTTTCCCTGAGGCAAATTTTCCAGTAATGCCAAACAGGCCTGGCTGTGTAGCTCCAGTCTTTCCTCGAGGACTTGTTTCTCCCTGCAGACATCTGCAGCCACTCAGAAAGGAGAACATGAAGCTGTTGGTCCCTGGCTGTGCTGTGCATGCCAACGAGGACATATCCCATGGTGGATCTGCAGGTTTTTAGGGATGGTTCCCTCCCCACAAACACCCAGGGAAAGGGGAGCCCCTCCACCCCACAGGCTCAGAGAGGGTGTGCAGCTGTAAGGGGTGAAGCTCTGGACGTGCCTGCTGTGGTCCCATGACTGAAATTGCTTAAATACCCATTCCAGGCAGTTCCAGGCAGCTGAAAAGAAAAGAAAAATGGGTTTGAGCTGGACTGAAGTGTTTTCGTGCCGTCTCACAGTTCTTTGCCAAGGGCTGCAGAGAACTTCAGAGTGAGCAGTGGGAGAGAAGGGATCTGCCATGGGAAAGTGCTACAAAAAGACTTGTCTGGGAATGAGCTTTTTAAAATTTCTTTTCTATATCATATTTTGGAGGAAATTCCCTCTCAGCTGTGACTGCAGGCCTTGGAGAGGAAACCAAGGCTGCCCACCCTGCTGATCACAGCAACACCCGAGACTCCTAAACACCTTCCCCCTCACACCCCCTCTGCCCACACCAGGACAAACCATTCCCAATATTTACATTTGAGGTCTCTTCCAGCCCACTGAGATGCCTTTTCTCCCTCTGCCACATCCTTCTCCCTCCACATTATCCCTGCACTGGCGTCCACATCCCCATTCCATAGCTCAGAGTGCAAGGGAGGGCTGAGCTCAGGAATTCATCCCAATCCCAAACTGGCTACCTTTCAAAAACAAACAACAATCTTGCCAGGTTTCTTGTGTAGCTTTGTCTACAAGCAAGAAGCAGAAAATGCACTTACAGGAGCTTCTCCTGTTTCCATCCTGCCAGAAGCTTGAACCAGGCTTTTAGGAACTTCTTTCACTTGTGTACGAGGACAGTCAGGAAATGTGAGCTCCGCGTAACTTCCCTGATTTTGTTTTGTTTTTCCTGGTGTTCATCATTCCCTGGCAGTGCTGGAAGAATGATCTCCACCCTGTGTTTGCGGACATCTACAACAGCTCGCAGGGCTGAGACCTTGCTGTAAAAATCCACGTGCTTTCCAGGAAAACCAAACAACTCACATGTCACTTGGATGCTGCAGGATCCTCATCCCCTGCTGCAGCAGAAATGGCCTCTGCCAAAGGTGCTTCTGATGAAGTGGTTTATTGGAGGAGTTTTGGGGCATCAGCATGGGTGAGTGGTTACACTCCTGCTCGTTTCCTCATCTCACCATCAAACAGGGCCATGGAACACCCTGGCTGTGCCAAGGCTTCCCCTGTGCCAATCCCAGTGTATTTTATACACCCCCAAACCACCTTGGTAAAAATAGGAGAGCAGAGCAGCAGTGATGGCCACAGCTCCACATCCAACCTGCCCTGTGGGAGGTGGATTCACAGACAGAAATTTGTGTTATTTTTACCCATTTCCATGTTTGCTACCATCAGCTGCTCCTGCTGCACTTAAAATATACCCTATAGTAAATAAATATTATAATGTGTGTGTAACACACACAGCAGAGAGTGAGTAGACACTCGTAGAGCTGAGACACTGAACACACACACAAGGAAGCTGCAGGTGACAGAGGTTTCATTAGGCCAGCATTTAAAATGAAATAAGTTTTTGTTTTTAATTGAGTTTCTGCCCTGAAGCAGAGAATTAAACGTGCCTCTGAGAGTCACTGGACAAAGTGGCCTTCACTGTAATTTATTACAAGATTTTAACTCAATTTCGGGGCTGCTAATTGCATAGATTTTTTTGTTTCCTTCCAGACTGCAGGACCCTAATGGCTTTGGCAATTAAGGTAACCAGATTAGGGGTAATGGGCAGCCCATTTAGAGAGATGCAGTGCTTGTCTGAGCCACTTTATTTTGTGCTGCCCAAAATGCCACATGTCGGTGGCAGAGTGACCCTGCAGGAGCAGCAGCTCTGCCTTCCCCCAGCTCAGAGATGGGGAGGTACAAACACCACACAGGAGCACTGGGCTTAGGGACAAAAGGATTTATCTTTGCTGTTTTGCTCTCAGATTAAGGAGGTTTTAGGCATCTTTGGAATCCCAGTGGATTCTTCTTCCTGTTCAGAGTATGGTTTAAGTCAGGAGCAATTTCTAGGTTGTCTTTCGGCATCAAAATCCTGGCACACAGTGGGGGTAAAATGAGATCTGCTTGACAGCTGAAATATGGGAAAACAAAGTCAATGACATAATTCAGCAGCAAGAAAATCAGACTGAGGGAAAGACAGAGAAGTTGTGGCTGTCCCATTCCTGCAAGTGTTCCAAGTTGGACAGGGCTTGAAGCAACCTGGTCTAGTGGAAGGTGTCCCTGCCCATGGCAGGGGGTGGAAAGGGATGAACTTTAAGGTCCCTTCCAACCCAAAGCATTCCATGGTTCTGACATCAAAGGGAAGCTCTTCAGCAAAGGACAAAGTAAGAGCCCAAATTTCACAGCATCTCAGAAGGGTTTGGGTTGGAAGGGACCTTAAAGACCATCTCATCTAATAGGGAAGATGTGTGCTAATGTCTTTAACACAATTCCATGGGTGAGGGAATGGCTGTAAATGGCTTTGAAATGGGGCTTAATGTCTCTACCCACTCCAAGCTGCGGGTTTGTCACAGAACCCAGACAGTTTGACTCCTGAAACAGACAAATGGGGCCGCACAAGCCTGAACTTCTGAAGTTTGGGGTGAAATGACAGGTTCAGGGGGGAGGTGTGGTGGGTGGTTGGGGACGGCTGCACCTTCCTGGTACCTGGGCCAGTCGGGGAAGAAAGAGGGCAAAGAGCCGAGTTTGGGATAGAAGGAGGCTGCCCCCCTCCAAAACCTGGAGAGAGACAGAAAACCCCACGGGGATCTGCCCCAGTGGCCTCTGTCCCTCTATCCGAATAAAGTTGCAGGACTCCTCTGTCTCCTTTATGGACACTGGCTTTTCTCAGCTGGATTTCCCCCGCACATCCCACCCCTGCCATGGGGAGGGACACCTTCCATTATCCCAGAGTGCTCCAAGGCCCATCCAACCTGGCCTTGGGCACTTCCAGGGATCCAGGGGAGTGGATTCCCACAACTTGTCTGGGCAACCTGTGCTGGAGCCTCACCACCCTCACACGGAACAATTTCTTCCCAATATCTAATCTAAAGCTCTTCCCTTTTAATTGAAAACTGCTCGCCCTTGTCCTGTCACTGCACGGCAGACAAGCTGCAGAAGCCACCCGCAGCCTTTTTTCCGCCCGGCAGACGGTGCCAGACGCGCTGCCCCGGGGCTAAACCAGAGCCCGACCCCCGCCCGGCTCCCGCTACCGAGAACGCGCGGAGGCCGCGACTGAGGCAGGGCTGGGCCCCGCAGCGCCCCCTGCCGGCCGCCCAC
>JANPWX010000193.1:504523-545711 GCA_024734555.1 Trochalopteron elliotii
GCTGTGGCTGCTGCTCTTGGCAGGGAACGAGGGGGGAGAAGTGAACTTTGCTGAGGTCAGAACTGCCATAAAGGACCGGCCTGTGAAAGCCAAGCAGAGCAGTGAGGCATGGAATTCCTAAAAGGAAAGGCAGGCACTGACCAAAACTTTCTGTGACTGCCTGTGGGCATGGGGGGGTCACGGCGATCTGTAATGGTGTGAAAACAGACGGTAGAAATTTATTGCTTTCCTACTTTATTTGGTTTTTTTTGTTCTCACCTCTGCTGGTAAGAAACAATCCTGCTTCCCAAGACTTCACTTGACTTAAACCATCTGTCCATGGTGCCTGTTCTTATTTGTCACTACCTGGATATTTGTCACTGGTGGAATACAACAAGGGACTTTCTTTACCTAAAGATTCTCTTTATTTGGGGTTTCCAAAACCTGAAGGAGGCTCTTTGTCTTCACAGCCACCATGTCACCCAGCCAGGAATCCATTTACCCTGAGTATGAGACAGAGACCAGCCAGACCACGAAGCTGATAAGAAAATTTAAGGAGACGCCATTTGTGCCCATTGGTGAGTTCAGAAATGGAGAAATGTGTTTGCACAATCGATGTCAGAAACACCATCACTGTTTACCTTTTCTCTGTGAGCAGGAAATTACTTAGAAATGACTTCCCCATAATAGTTTTTCTACAAGAAAGAGGGAAATTAATGAGGTCTGTTACCTTACATAAAAAACTCAGAACCTACAGCTATAAGAAAAAGCCCCAAACCAAGAGACTCTGAAAGGCTTTTTTGGTGAGGCTCGAAAACATGTGAAGGTGATGATGTCAAGTGGTTAAGGAGTGTGCTGTGCAGCTGTTCTGGAGCTCAGTTCCTGGGAATTATGTGACCACTACAAAGTGACTTAAAAACTATCAAAATACAAACTGGAAGGATTAAAATGACTGTCTGGTAAACGTTTCAGCCCTCTGCTGCTGTCACTTGGTTTAAAATGCCATTTTTTTTAGTAACTTTTATGTTACCCCAGCTTGAGGAAGTTGTTAAAGCCCTCAGCCTCTCTGTTGAGACTCCCAAAAAGCTGCTGAGGAGAGCAGGGATCAGCTTTTGTCTGACAGGAGACACGTTTTGACTTCCAGCCACCTTAAATGGAGAGCAGTGGTGTCACCCGGGGTGAACTGTTCCCAGCGTTTGCCAGCACATTTCCGTCACTGTTTCCGTGGTCACTGGACTTTATCTCCACCTTGCTGGGCTGTACCGTGAACTCCACGAGTTCCAGTTCCCTGAAGTAGATTGGCAGAACTCACCTTTGACCTGTGTCAGAGCTGGGTTGAAGGCCCTAAAACTCTTAATTGGTGTTTAATGAGAATGAGTTGAGTGTTTAGTGGCACTGGTATTGCCTCAGCTCAGGGAAGACAAACTACCCATGCTCTGCTTACTAAAATATACACAGCACTTAAAACTTGGCATCCACCTATGAACTGTGCAAATTATCCTAAAAATGGAATGAAATAGATGGAATTGGAAATGTCTGTGCATTGCTGCTGTGCATCCTGTGAGAGCATCAGTGTTGGAGCTGGCAAAGCTGGGGCTGTTTGCTCTGCTGAAGGACTGTTGGTGAATTCTGACCCTGGGAAAGAGACCTGGAGGAGCCTCCCTCCTCACAGCTTGGGGACAATAACATGTGACTTGTCCTGTCCTGGTGGCACCTGGCCAAATGTGACAACACCCAAAATAGCAACTGCAGCAGGCCAGTCTGAGCATCAGCTGAGTGGGGGTTTTGGGTGTGAATGTCTGTGCAGGAAAGGAGGTGCGAGGAGCCCTGGTTCTGCCTGAAAAATATCCAGGGAATTCTGACACCATGAGCTGCTCCTTTGGCATTTTAATGCTGGTGGAAATCTCTTGCTTTTCCCTGCACTGACTTGTGCATTGAATGAGGTGGCACTGGAGTGAAAGCAGGGCTGGGATTTACCACTACACAAAACCAAAGCGATTAGACAAAAACAGGCTTATTTTAAGATGAGAGAGAATGGCCTCAAGTTGTACCAGGGGAGGTTTAGACTGGATATTAGGAAAACTTTCTTCAAGGAAAGGGCTGCCTAGGGCAGTGGTGGAATCACCATCCACGTAGGGATTGAAAAACTCTATAGATGTGACACTTGGGGACACAGATTAGTGGTGACAGTTGTGGGGGAATGGTTGGACTCAATGATCTTAAAGGTCTTTTCCAGCCTGAACAGCTCAGTGATTCGCAGGCAGGTGGGTCCCTTCTCTCCTCCTGGATCTCCCCTCAGAGAATTGCTCTCCTTGCCTTGCAGGGATGGGTGGCTTTGCTGCCGTGGTGGCCTACGGGCTGTACAAGCTGAAGCACAGAGGTGACGCAAAAATGTCCCTTCACCTGATCCACATGCGTGTGGCAGCCCAGGGCTTCGCCGTGGGAGCCCTGACGTGTGGTGAGTATGGAATAATGGGAGCTGTCCTGGGGAGTGGCAAACCATGGAGAGCCTCTTGTGTCTCTCCCAGGGGATAATATAGCTGGCATGGCTGGGTGGAAGCATCCAGAAGGTTTATTTCAGGATGTTTGTGCTCCTTATTGGTGCTCAGTCGGTTTTTTTGGAATTACCTGATATTATGTACTTGAATATCTAATTTCAGAGTAGCAGTTTTGATTATGTCTGGACATGGAATGTGCATCTCTGCCTCTTACAGGCCAAGAAAAACCAAACATTCATCTGACATTAATATTTTCCCTTGTAAATATGCTACTGTTTCTGAATGTAATAACTGTAAAATCTACAGCATGTGTAGACCACGGTATTATATATATATTTTATATATATTTATATGGATATGTATTTTTTCAGGACTGGACTTGTGCTCCTGACACTGTGTTGACAGGGACACTGTGCTACTGATTTTTATATCCCAGGTCTCATGTGTGTATAAATGTACATCCCATGAAACACTGTCTGTCCATACCACATTCCCAGCAGGAACAACAGAAAAGCTTGACTTTGGCCACAAAATCAACTAGAATTAGCTCAGGGTCTGCATTTTCATGAATTGTACATTTTCATACTCAGTTTCTCTGTATATGAAGAATTTTGTAGTGTTCATCACTGCTATTAAAAAAGTGCAGCTGAGGAGGAAGGGAAATTCTGTCTTCCTGAGAACTGCTCAGATTTTAAAACCCATTATTTCCTATTTAACATTGTTGTTTAATTGTGGGGTTTTTTTGTCTTGCAGGCATGCTGTATTCCTTGTTCCGGGATAATGTGGGCAAGCCCAAGGAATAGTGGGAAGCTGTTTGAAATCCCTGTCCTGGTGGTGGCCTGTGTACTGCAGCTCCAAACCTCCTATTGAGGGGTTCTTGACAAAAACAAATAATACATGGCATTAGAGAATTGTTCTATTTTGTGTGTGGTACACTGTTCTGAACCTGGCAGCCTCAGAATGTGCCCTGGGGGAGCGGGAATTGGGGTCTGGGTCTCTCTGATTGACACCACCACATCCCAGTTTTTAGGGGATATCGTGGAGTGCAATCTCTCTATCTTCCCCTTCAACTCAGTCCTAAAACTGGTGGCTTCTTTTGCTGCTGTTGTCCAAAACCACGATGTCTGAACTGGCTTCTGTCAGGAACGCCTTGCTGTCATTTTCTATCCTCTGCCTCCAACTTTGTAATTTAGAAGCTTCCAGTAGCACTAAGTAAGTGACTTCTAAAATATTGACAGAGATATATAGGCATCTATTTTTTTTATTTAAGGCATGAGATAACTATGTTGCAGCTATTTAAATGTTATATTTATTCATTGTTAACGAAGACACAGGCTCCCTATTTTTGCTATATCAGACTCTTGGATTATGGTATTTTGTAACTTTATTTACAGTGTTCTTCTGAGTAACATCTAAATGTAACATTTAAAATATATATTGTGAAAACTAAACCTTAATTTGGTGGTTTAATGCTTTTAGAGTGTATGATCTAGCTGATTTCTGCAGAAAATTTTCAACCATTTAAATCTGAAAAGCCCCCCATCACCTTTGAGGTATTAAAGTCCTTGTCTGTGAGTTACTTTACACTCAAACTCCGTGTACTTCCAACAGCAGTCACAAAAATAAAAGCCGATTTCTAAAAAAGCACATATTCTCCTGTGATCTGACATTCCATGGTGGCAGTCTCAGATGTTACAGATGCCACAAGCTACAAATTGCACCTGTCTGTGACCTCTTGTACAGAGCAGGGGGAGGTTAAACACGAATAAAAGTGAGCAGTGGAGGTAACAATTGTTTGCCTATGGATTTGTTGTGTGTGGGGAGGGGGGTCTCCCATCCCATTGCAGAGGGATGATTTTTAATAAAAATCATCTGAGGAGGGTGGAGCGCGCCTGGAACGGGAATTCCCAGCCGGCGCTCTCCTTGATTCCTAGCTAGTATCATCCTGCTGCCCTTGGCTTCTCCCGCGCGGATGGAGATGGGAAAGGGCTCCAACGCCTTTTCCTGTGGGAGGAGGCGGGGAGAAGCCGCTCCCCGTGGCGCCGAGGGGCCGGGGTCGGTGCGGGAACTGCGGGAATTGCGGGCATGGCGGTGACGGGAGCGGCGGGAGCCATCATGGCGGCCGCCGTGAGGGGAAGGGCGCGCGCGCCGCTCCCGTTGCCATGGGCACCGCTTGGGGCCCGGAGCGGGAGCCGGGGCCGCATCTCCGGTACCGCCACTTCTTCCAGGAGGAAACCGGGACAGCCTGGGGCACCCTCCCGGTGTTCTCGGGAAACGCGGCTCGGGTAGGCGGCAGGAGGTGCGGGAAGCGCGGGCAGGAGTTTCCGGGAGATGGGGAAACAGTGCGGCGCTGCCAGGACTTAGCAGGTCCTGGCAGGTTACGGGGCGCGGCGAGAGGGTGACAATTACAGTTACAGGTTTGCAGTTAAAATATATAAATGTAAACACAGGAAGTTCCGCCGCAAAATGGGCAAGAAATTCTTTCCTCTGGGGGCGGCAGAGCCCAGTCTCCTTCTCTGGAGACTTTCCAAACCTGCCTGGAGGAGTTCCTGTGTCACCTGCTCCAGGTGACCCTGCCTTGGAGCCCTCCCGGTTGGAACCAGGGATGGTTTAAATGAATTATTCGGGAATATTTCTTCACCCAAAGGGTGGTCGGGAGTTGAAACAGGATGCCCAGGGAAGTGTTGGAATCACCATGCTTGGAAGGGTTCAAATCCCACGTGGATGTGGCACTTGGGGACAAGGTTTGGTGGTGGTGTTGGGTTAATTGTTGGATTTGAGAGGGCTTTTCCCCTCTCAGCATTGTGTGATGGAGCTGCACCTCGAGTACCATGAACATTTCTGGCCTGTAGATAAGTAAATAACTCATTAAGTTATAAAATAATAAATAATTCAGCAATGCAGTCTAAGTAAAGAAAATTTTGAGAAAAATCACAAAGATGATTTAAGGCCTAAAATAGTTACTCTAGTAAGAATTCTAGGATATTTTTAGAACAGAGACAACTGCTGTTTGAAGATGTTCTTGCTTATCTTTGCTGTCTTTAAGGTCAGTGGCTAAACCTGTCCAGAGGTCCAATCTAATTATAAATTTAGTTATCAACCCAAAGGTTACTGAAACCAGAAGAGCTGTCTAAATTTTATATCCAGTTCGCTTAAGTAAATGGAATGGACTCCTTATCTCTGTAGGCGTTTTTCCAAATCTCAAAATCAGCTTTAATCAATTAAAATTAATTTTCCAACCTCAGTGATTCAGTAAATGCCCAGAGCCCTATGGGCTGTGTAGAGGCACCAGACTCTGCTCTTTGCACTTGTCAACCCTCAGTGCACCTTGTCCAGGTGACTCTTTGCCCATAAGGTACACAAAGGGACACTCTGCATTTTGGTGCATTAATCAGCATAATTTGATTTCCCTCAGTGTGGGAAAGGCCCTGTGTTAATTACTCAGGGCAGGGCGTGCCTTTGGAGATATTTATGAATTGGTTTTCCTAGATCAAAGGTGCCATAGGGTTTTTTTTCTGACAATAAATGTCAAACAGAAGGAGAAAGGGACTGCAACTTATCAGAAGACTGTCTTTTGTCATCCTAAGAAAATGTTTGGGTAGCAATATTATTATTTTAAAATATCTATTAATAATACATTTTTATAATTAAATATACTTAATTATTAATGTGTTATTATTTAGTTATTTAATGTTATCACTCCGTGATTAGAAATTTGGAGGAAAGATGTAAGCCACACTTCCTGTCTTGCCCAAAGGGAGCATAAGAATAAAAAAACTTTTTCTTCCTCTGTCAGTTCCCCATTAACCCAAAAATGGGGGGATTTGCACCTTTCCTGGATGTGGGCAGGAGGTTGGATGGTCCCAAAACAGTCCATGCTCCCTTTAGCCAGTGTGACGTGGCTGCCACATTGGATTTGGCCCCAACCTTCTCCTCTGTTAAAATGTTTATTTAAACAGGTCTGTTTAAGAACATTTGGAAACATTGCTTTTTGAGTTCTGGAGTGAAAAATACCCGACAACTTTTTTTTTTTTTTTAATTAAGGGCTGTTTAAAAGCCATTTATGGAAAAAGGTGCTGGAAGCAAGGCCCTGGGGCTGGAGAGGAGGAGGAGGAGGAGGAGGATGAGGATGTGGTGGGAGACTGGGCAGAGGTCAGGGAGGAAAAGCTGCAGAGCAGCTGCCAGGAGGGGATGTTTCTCAGAGCAGCTCTGATCTCTGCTCTCTGTCACTTTTTATTTCCCTCTTGTTATGTTTCTAGTAAACAATGGAGGCAGACATAAGAGTGAATGAAGATTTCAAAAGCCAGTTTAAGGCTTATCAGGAGCAACAGCAAAGGCGGCTGCAAGGTTTGATGGAGAAGAAGAAGGAAAAGCACAACAGGCAGAAGAGCACTGGCAGCACAAAGGAGACTGTAACAGCCCTGAGTGATCTAAACCTGTTTAAAAAAGAGTCTCCTGTAAAGGAAGATGCCAGCAAAAGGTAAAAGTCTGGAAGCACTGTTCCTTCAGGAAGTCATTGGAGTATATTTTGCTTAGGATTTCATGGAGCTCAATATTATTAGGCTGACAGGACATTTTCTGTCTTCACACACTGGGCTTTCATTATCCTGTCCATAATTATCCTCAGGGCTCTTTAATATCAGTGTTTTACAAATGAAGGGGCAGCCAGGTACTACCTGACAAAATCCAGCCTTTTGGGATCACTGGCATCCTCTGAATTGCTGGTTAGATGCTGCCTAGCTTTAAGCAAATAGGTTCCCTACATGAATAATTTCCAAAGATGGACAGAGGCAAAGCAGCTAATGGGAGAAAGCCACAGACTCTGCAGTGCAGAAGAGTGTTCACTAGGATTTCTTTGCAATATATCCTGATTGGGTGGATCACAAGATTGCCAGAACATTGGGCATTTTGGTATGGATCTCCCTTAATCTTGTTTTTTTTTTCTTTTGAGCTGAATTCTGGAGCGGAGATTTAAAACCCCAGCTGAGATGATTTCTCTTCCTCACAGGATATGGTCAGCCTTTCCTTCTGAGGAAGGAAATAATTAATACTTCTTTTCCTGCCTAGAACAGGTCTGGGGTTGGACACACCCCAAAGGTGTCTGCAGTGCTGGCTGTTCAGGGCTTTGCTCTGTGGTAGTGGTGAAGCCAGGTGAAGAAATCCCTTCACACACTGGTGCCTCACCAGAGCTGTCTGATTTGCCAAGTTAAGCCCTCAATCTGACTTCTACCAGCTGTCCTCTTCCCTTCAACATTTTTTTTCTGATTATCTGTAGAAGATTGTGATGGAAATCTGTTTTTTTTTTAAAAATCTCTGTGAGGCTGATTCCAATGGTTCAGCTGTTTGGCAGAGGAAAGGGATTTAGGTGCTGCCATGGCACATCATGGGCAGTGTGCAGAGGACAGGAAAGCCCAGGAGGTCTCTGCTATTTAGAGTCCAGTACTTCAGGCCTGAGTAATCCCAAGTTTTTTATTTACCTCTGTTTCTGTGTCACTGACTGTCCAAAGTCCCCATTTGACATGGCAGCTGTGGCAGGTATCTCTGGATTGTCCTTTGCTTGTGTACCTTCAGCAGGGAGCGGTTGTGAGCGATCAAACCCAGGCAGGATTTGTTTCTGGAAGGGATTTCTCTGGATGTTCTCTGCAGTATTCCCATGACAACCCATCAGAGGATTGTTCCAGGAGCACAGGACTCCACATGGCCTGCAGTGACAGTGATTTCAGCTTGTCACTGTTGTTTATGGCAGCAACTGGAAAACATTCTCCTCTCAGAAGTCTCCCTTCCTCTGAGCCTTGGGAATTCTTTCTTCATTCCTCCCATCCTACTCCCAAATCTTGTTTAGACAAGTGTTTAGCTGATGTTCTGTTATGTTCTCTCTGTAACTTTATCCTCTCTTCTCTGTTTGGAGTACTTGAATGTATCCAAGGGACTCTCCCCATCACGTGGAGAATTTCTAACAAGACTTGGGAAAGACACGATTTGACAAAAGTTAAATTCCTTCCTTTTCTTGCCTTGAACAAGTTTGGGAAAGCACCTGAATTCCAGGCAGAGCTCTGCTCATAAGCTCCACCTGGCAGTGATTCCTTGAAGGAGAGTGAAAAGGGGGCACCTTTTGCAGCCCATTTCTTGTGGCTCATTCTCTGTAGCTGAGGCACTCGGGTGGATCTGCTGCCTCTACAGGGAGAGTCACTCTGGGATGGGGTGGGAAGTTCCTCAGAGGAGACTCCAGCTCTGTGCAGTTGGGATTTCTGTTCATCCTCCTCTAAGTGCTTTTCCTCAAGACTTGGACTCCAGCTCTGAGAAGACTTCACTGCTCAGGTGTGTTAAGAGCTTAGAACTCTTTTTTTCCATGTTATCCTCCAACTGTTCAAAACCTTCTGGTTCAAGTGTTTCTAATTGGATCTGAGTTTCATTGCTCACTCCTCTGAGTGGATCTTGTGGGAATAACTCAGTTCTGCCTTTCCTCTGCTCACATTGCTCCTTGCTTTCTTCTCCTTTGTGAACAGCTGCCTTTGATCTCCCTTTGATTTGCAGCTTTGAAACACAAGTGCATTTCTTAATTATGCATTGTGAGTCCTCTCCTAAACTGCCTGTGCTGTTTATGGCAGTGCCTTAAGGGGTCATTTATTCTGACATGGGTAGATGGAGGGTGCATTTAAAAGCTCTCAGGACCAGTGGGTGCTAAAAGCTTGCTAAAACTTTGGAATTAAAAAAAAAATGAGGTTATTATTGAGACATCTGACTTGGCTGTGTCTACAGGTACATACTGTAACAACCAGGCTTTATCCAGATCACATCTCTAAAGTGTAAACATTTAGAAAATAAGAATCTAGGAGCCAATTCATCCAGCTGATTTAGGTGTCTGGATAACTGAGATGCTGTAGATTATCAGGAGCTTCCACATGGGAATCACAGGGCACTGGAGACCTTCATCTTCCACCAGCAGCAGCTGGGGTCAGGTGGGCAGCTCAAATGTCACATGTGTGTGGATAATTGTATTGATTCCCAAGTTTTATCAAGGACCCTGTGTCAGGGAGCTCAGATAATTCTGAACTCCCACAATTGAATTGAGCCCCTGAGGCCACAGCTCCTGGATTTTATATTTGAAGGGCCCAACACATCAGGGCAATAAAGAGATTAAAGTTATTAATTCTCTGGATGTCTTAGAGAGATGAAACCTTTAAATGTTGCTAAATGTCCTGAAGAACAGGAGAAGCAAGGCTGTTTCTTTCCATTCACAGGGCTTTTTTTGGATATTCTCTGTTCCTAAATGAATTCCAAAAGGCACCATTAACAATACAAATGGATGCTCAGGGGTTCCCAGAGAATCAGCTGAGGACACAGGAAATTGATCTTTTATGAATTGCTCTAAAACACTGATTTTTAAAGGACCCCAGGGGCAGCTTTGTAGTTGATGCTCTGTTGGCTTCTCTTGGCTTTGTCAAGTGTAGAAAAGACAGCCTGAATGTCCCACATGCTGAATGCTGCCTGATTTCCTCTGAAGAACCAGGTAAGTACCACTGAGATGACACTATTTGGTAACCTCAGTACACCTGTTCTGTGATGTTTTGCCCCAGACAACTCAAGAAAGTGCAGATTTTATTTATTTTTTTTTTTTAAGATGAATAGATCAGATAATCAGCTTGTGTTCTTATCTGAGGTTTAGGATATTCTGCCTAATTCAATAAAATCACTCCTGGTAAGCTCAGCCCATCGATTGTGCAGTTGTTTCATTATTTTATTTCTAGGAGCACCTACTTGCACTTTATTTGCCATTATGGGTTTATTTTTTCCCAGTTTGCTTGAGGCTGAGAATGAGCAGCTGCAGGATCAGCTCCGAGAGGTCCGGGATGAGAACTGCAGGCTCTACAAACTGGTGTCAGAGAAAGATTTTGAAATAACACAGCTCCAGAAAAGAGTGCAGGGTGAGAGGTTGGCTCTGTCAGGTAAACACAGCACCTCTGGATTCTCACTGTGTTGGTTTGCTTGATGCTGGTGACAAAAAAAATGTTCCTGAAAACAATGGTGCTCTTTTAGGGTACACAGTGATTTTTGTTCCTCACAGAACTATAAACTTGCTGTTGTTGGGACAAAAATAGTGATGTTTGTAGAAATAATATTTTGGAAATCTCCCTGTTAGTGTCAAAGAGCTGTGCTGCAGCTTTCACTGCTCTGTAGGGTTAAATTTCTTATTCAGGCTCTTTTTTTTTTTTTTTTTTTTCTGCCTGAACAGGGCACAGGCAGGATGCTGGATGAATGCAAAATTCAGCTTCTCCAGTGATTTTGGTGTCTTTTGAAAACTGAACCCTGCAGGCTGCAGCTCCTCCACTGGGTGCCACTGTTGGTCAGGGCAGCAGTGATGACCAGGCTTGAAAAGAAGGGGGAAACCAGCGAGGAAGAGAACTAAATAACATTAAATTACACCTTAATCCTTGAAAAGCAGCTGTGGTTTGTGTGCAGGAGAGGTGATAAGTTCTTCCTGGTCAGGACCAGGAGCCAGATGTGCTGTTGCAGCTTCTCTGGCTGAGGCCAATCCCTTGCCTCTGTTTTCCCTGTCTGCATTGTGGCAGTCCCCACATTGCTTGGGAATGAAAAGCCTTGGTTGGTTGTGTGCACAGTATTTGAAGAGCATCAATTTAACATGGAAGCAGCAACCTGGCTTTGGTTAATTCAGTATTTAATGTGATTCTCAGCAGCCATTATTCATCCTGAAAACTGAGGTAAAAGTAGCTCCTAGATGGGAGGGGTAACACAAACCACATGAAGGAGTGAGAGCAGTGGAAATGCTTTTAAAATAAATTCCTTTAAAACAATAAATTGTGTTCTTTATAAGCTTTTGAAATAGTGGGTATAGGAACAAATTCTGTTCTCAGCTGTATTCTTTATAGCTCCATTAATGTCTCTGGAGGTGTATGGGCCTCAGCATTCACTTGTGAGTGATCTCTCTCACCTCTCATCCCACCCCAGTCCATGAATATCAGAGAAAAGTGATCACTGCAGAGCACTGAAGGAGGGTGAAAGAGTTAAGAGGAATAACAGCAGCCAAGTTCAGTCTTCACACTCCCCACCAAGGGTTTATTGTTGCAGGCTCCTGCTCCTTGCTGAGCTGGAAGTTTCTGTGGACATTGTCTGCCATGAGTTTGGTTTTGCACTTGTTCAAGAGCTTTCCTTCACCTGTGTGGTGTTAACCAGAGCCAGGCCTGGGGTTTGCCTTGTTTGTGGCACTAATCAAACCCTCCCTGATGAGGGAGCCAGTGACGTGGCTGTTTAAAAGAGCAATTAGGAGTCATCCAGTAAAGCTGCCTGCCCAAAGGAGTTATAAATAGGCACAATGAAATTTCCTGGACCTTGTCCAGGACCCAACTGTAATATTGTGCCTGACCTTTTGAGGGCTGATGTCTAGAAATGTTCACACCACTGCTCTAACAACTCCTCCAGTAGTAAACAACCAGGCAAAGCAGGGTGTTGCCTTTTTCTGTGATAATGCCAAAAAATTCTGTTCCCAGCAGTGAGAAGGAAACACCACTGCCTTCTCTAGGTAATAATGTTGCTGCAACCACTGTTGTGGCCTTGTGACACGTGGCTGTTGCCACAGTGGGAAATGTGGCCGTGGGGAGCTGCTGAATCAAAGGATCAACCCATCCAGCTGGCACCTCTGACATCTCTTCCCTCACTTGTTCATTGAAGTGCCTGGCACAGCTCTGAGAGGAAGGGATGGGGACAATGAAAGTCCATTGTGACAGAGAACAAAAGCATCATCCATTCTGAATCCTGCCTGTAAGATGTGCCCTCTGCTTTCATGTGTTCTTTGCAGGGGTGTCTGGATTAGCTGGAGACGTGGCAGCCACTAAAATAGTGGAGCTGGCCAAAAAGAACAGAGAGATGACTGCTGAGTTTGAGAGTGAGAGAGCCAGAGTGAAGCAGCTGAATCACAAAGTCAAGGAGCTGGAGAGAGAAGTGAGGCGTTTTTCTTGTTCTCTTTTGGCACCCTAAAACATGGAAATCCAGCCTTTGGGATAGAAAATGGGTTTGATTCACGTTCCCAGGTTGAATTTGCTCTTAAATCCACGTTTGCATTGGGTTGTGGTCATTTCTGTCTGTGATGTGTTCTCTCTGCAGACAGGAGGAGCTAGGGAAGGATATCCCCAAGTTATAATGAGCCAAGGAATTATTAAACAGCAATTAGGAATGTTCATTTGTAGAAGCACAGAGACTTTTCTACTAGTTTGGCAATGATATTTTTCCTATTATTTATTTTTTTTGTGAGGAGAAGCAAATTTCACACATTTATGTCTTACATTCCCACCTCGTTAATACCAGTCACTAATTAGTTCTTTATTCTTCTAAGCTTTTGTCATCCCTGTAATGAAAGCTGTTTTCTGGAAAAAGTACTTACAGAACTGAGACAACACCAAACTATATCATATCAGACAGCAAATCTTCACTCAGGCAGATTAAATTTTCTGGTTTACTGTGACTTTTTGCCAACCTTTCACTGAAGTAATTTTACTCAGGTGGCTGATGAATTGAAAATGAGATGTCCTGATGTCAATATTTGCTTTGTCCTTTGCCTACTGCTCCTCTTCCTTACCCACTATTGGTGACTTTTTTTAATATAATTTTTAATTTTTTTTCCCTGAACTTTGCTTTCTTTGAAGACATCAGTGAAATGAATCAATAATGCTGATAGATGCATTTTGACTCAGTTTTTCACCATCCCTTATTATCATGAGTCATGCATCTACCTGAATTGCACCCCAGCTACCTGAAAGATCAAGAAGTTGTAGATTAAATTAAATTTGGGAGAACTCCTGCATAAATCCACAGTGTTCTGGTCAGAAGGGTCTTGTCAAACAGTTGGCAGGTTGGCAAACAAGTATCAGGTGTAGTTTGGGACCTACAAAATCACACAAGTAGTGGAACAATTCATGAATAATATAAGGAAAAATCAACTTGGTTCTGCTCCCCTACTGCAGAAGTGTAATGACCATTATTCAAACAGAAACATTAAATATTCTCATTTTTTGACCTAAAAAGAATGGAGCACAAACACTTCAGGAAGAACATGAAGATGTAAATGATGTGTAAATTAAAGCCATGTTTGACACTAGGAGATATCTGTTAAAAATGTGGAGTGATAAATAACAGAAACACTGTTATTTTACATATTTTTAGCTCTTTCCTTGCCTGAAAACTGAAAAATCTGTAAATCATAAGTATTTCACCATGATTATGTTCCCCCCAAACAGAATGGAAGGTGTGGCCACTGAACAATCACTTGGCAAAGGGTGAGCCATGTAAGCAAAGGGATGTTTGCAGAAAATTTCCTCAGAATCTGAGCCAGCAGCTGCCAGCTCCAGCTGAAATTCCTCATTCTCAGTCCATTGACTACAAAACTTTATGAACTGGGTAGAAAGAGTGGCCCTAACACATGAAAAAGGGTGAAATAAGAGCTGGCTCTGAGTTAGTTTTTCCCCAGATGCCCCTTTAATGAAGGAGCTCAGAGCCTTCTTTAATTCAGGCAAATAATCAAGATTTTTTCCACCCACCTCAAAGAATGAAGTCCCAAACTTTTAAAGCAACACTTCCTGGCCTTTCCAACCCCAAATTCCTGCACTCTCATCCATTTAGAAATCTTTGCAACAGCAGCATAAGGCATGATTCAGAGCAGGAGGGGTTGTATGTCTGTTTTCTTTTGCTGTGGTAAGCAAGAGGAGACAGAATCTTTATCCTTCCTGGGTTAAAAAAATGCTACTTTAGTGCTCCCAGCTAAAGAAAAAAAGCCTTAACACCATTAAATCTCAGTTACAGAGTATCAGGTAGATTTCTCCTTTTATATTCCTCTAGTGAGTAGAACTATTTGCTTTTTAGGAAATATTCTGGGCTGGACAGGATTTGTGTTTATGTATTTAAACATTAATTTGAGGTATTTTTTGGTGACAAAATGTTTCAGAAGTCTCCATACTTGAAATTTGGTCCCACCTTAGCAAGTCAGAGATGTCTTCTGAAGTTATTCCACAGTAAAATAGAACATGATTCTTTGGGAAGCATTTCAGAAAAAAATAATTATGCTTTCCTACTGATTGTGTTAAAAAACAAGGGAAAATTAGGGGGGGTTGGGTTTTTTAGAGTAAATAAATATCCAGGTTATACTTTCTTTTGCTAATTAATACTCCATGGAGTGATGCTAGTCTCTGCATCCATTCTGCACTAACACTGGGGTTCTTTTCCAGCTACAGGCAGCCACAGAAAAAATCCATTCCCTTGGTGGTGATGTTGCAGGAATCAAAGGATCCACTCTGAAAATCCTGGAAGGAAACTTGGTAGGAATTGTAATTGAAATGAGGAAATCAGTAGCTGATGCTCAGCTCCTTTGTACAACAAGGACTGTGTGTCCCTGTCACCAGTTTTGGGACCAAATCCCCCTGTACCTCCTCTATGCCCCAAAAATTAAGTCTGGAAAAACTAATTCAGTGGTCCTGATGGTTCTGTGGATCTTATTCAGTTCAGTTTTTCCCTGAGGGTTCTGTTCTCACTGAGTACATTCCTTTCCTCAAAGGCTGAAGGTCCAGAGGTGAAAGCTCTGCGAGACAAACTGAGCGCGGCCAACGCGAAAGTGACGGAATATCGGAACCAGCTCCAGAATGTGAAACAGGAGCTGAAGCTGACCCAAAAGGTACCACTGCAGGGAGCAGTCTGGGGCTGGCAGCCCTGCAGGAGCTTCAGTCTTAGGAAACTGGGAGGCTTTTGGCCTTTGGTTGACCCCCCATGAGTGCAGGACTCTCCTATTCCAGTGGAGCAGGGAGGTGAGGAAGACACAGGCTAGGGGTTGGAATTGAAATTGTGCTCCTGGAC
Source organism: Trochalopteron elliotii (assembly GCA_024734555.1). NCBI lineage: Eukaryota > Metazoa > Chordata > Aves > Passeriformes > Leiothrichidae > Trochalopteron > Trochalopteron elliotii. Next base: position 519,856 of record JANPWX010000193.1, read on the forward strand.
ACAGGGATCTCATGTTTTGCCCCCAGTGGACACAAATCCTTTTGAGTTTTAAAATCCCACATCAGCAGAGCTGTTTGTGACATACATTCAGGTTCATTCCTCCTTTCCCATATATTTAATTATGTACTTACTTTTAATGTAGGTTTCCAGTCCCATGGGAATCAATGGGATTAAAGGCCATTAAATGCTTGAACTAAAACATGTGTTTAAAGAGTTTGTTGGAATGACATCCAGAATAACCTTTTCCTCTGATTCGTGATGGATTTAAGTGTTATTATGAGCTCTGATTCTCTTTGGTTTCCCTACTTTTGTAGGAGACCTGCAATGCAGATCAGAGTAGAGAATATGGTCCTAAAAATAGAACTCTGCTGACCTTTTTATAAATAATTTAAATGCTCTTCATCCTAAGTTTAGCTGTGTCAGAATTTTGCAAGGGAGATTGGCTCAATTCCTGGTGTGTATGAAGACAATAACTCTGCTCCTGGTTAGTTATGGGTAAATATTCATCATATCCAAAATAATTGTATCTATTAAAAACTGCTTGTGTTCCCTGTTAGAGAAAGCTGCTATTCCTCCCCTCTCCCTAACACATCCTTTTAAAGCCTTATTGTTGATGTCAATCCCTTTTCCCAGATTTTAGCCAAAGAAGTTGGGGAAGATGTGAATATCCAAAGTCTCTTGACCAATTTTGGCAGCTGGCGTGGACGAGCTCAGCAAATTCTTCTCCTCCAAACCAGGGTGAGTTACAGCCCTGCACAGTGCCATTTCAGCTGGAATTCTCTTTCTAAGTAAAGATATCACCTCAATTTAAAGTAAAAGTACTGTCAGTTCTTCATTAATTCTTCACATCCCTGTGTTGATGTGTGCACACCATGTTAATGACTCTGTTGCAGCCGTGCAAGCTTTGGTTATTTCAGCTGGGAATCTTTCACATCTGTGTCAAAGGAAGGAGTTCAGTGACCTTGGAGAGCTGTGGCAGCCTAGTTCAAGTCCCAGGGTGTTTTGAAGGTGTCTCTCCACTGAGAACAGAAGGAGCCCTGTCAGTGCCTGTGCTCTGACTTAGACACCTTTGTTCAGTGCTTGGAGTCAGAAGGGAAGAATTGGGGCCAGATCAGGTTTTCAAGTTGTTCCCTCGGGAGCTTCAGTAAGATCTTTAACTCTTGAGTCTTCTGAAGGGCAGAGTTTAGCTGAAATGTCAGCAGGAGGCAGGGAGGCAGTTTTGTCTGCATCTAAATAAAACTTCTCTCAGGCAGTTTGACACATAATTTTCCTATTTTTCTGCTATTCAATTACATGCCACCAAACTGTGATTTTTTTTTTTGCAGTCTGACTGAGATTTTTAACCTCTGCTTTGCCTTGAGCAAATTCCATTTCCCCCTGTTATATCCCCTGCCTGGGGTTCATCTGAACATTGTTCCTACTGTTCTCTGCTCTAATTTACAGATTTCTTTCTGATCCAGACTCCTCAGGCCCTTTCTGTAGTCAGTGGGGATCTTATAAATCCAGTCACTGCATCAAAAGTGAGGCAGGTTCCTCCAAAACAGAGCAGAGGAACTGAGCTGTGGCAGTGCCCAGTTCCTTCTGCTGGCTCTGAAAGCAGCCTGCAGTGAGCAGTTGACAAGCTGAGTTCACTTGGATTCACACAGCAGCAATTCCAAATACTCTGGAGTGACTGTCTGGCCTCCAAATGTGGCTCCACAAAGGCACAGATCTCCCATGTGTCCCAGATCTCCTTCCTGCACAGATGCCCTAAAATCTGCATGTTTATTAGCAGCTCAGTTTCAGTCTGAAAGACCAGACACTGCTCTGTGTGAATTAACCATAATGATATCAACAAATAATCTGAGCTGCCTTTGGCTGTGTCCTCTTTGGAGTGTACCCCTGGTAAAACTGTGGGTGAGTTGTCATTATTGTGCCACAGGTTAAAGAGCTGGAGCATAAACTCAGTCAATACAAGATCAGAACTTCACTGCTTGAGATGGGTGAGGGATTTCTGGCGTGTCCTGACCCAAGGAAGTTGTCAGCCCAAGAGAAGAACTTGCTGAAGATTCGCAGCTTGCAAAAAGAAAGGAAGGACTCTTTGGAGGTAAAGCCCTGTGAACTGACAGAGTTCTGTTTAGGTGTGGAGCAGTGTGTAATAACTTGTTGTCCTGCCTTCAGGGTGTGTTACACCCTACCTAAAACCACTTCACAAACCCACCTGGTCTGCTGGAGGAAGCTCTGCCCCACTTCACAGCCAAGCCCTGCTACAGCTGCACCCAAACTCCTTAACACCCCTCTCACCCCTTGGCCAGGTGTGCATTCCTCATCCCAAATACAGACATCCCCTCACCCCTCCTGCATCTGCAGGGCTCTGGGTTTCTCCATCTGAACAGAATAATGGAGAATCAGGATCCAGAATAATGGGGAATCAACCCAGACCACCTGGATTCCTGAGCAGACAGACCCTTTTTGGATGCTGCCAAGCAGGCAGGACGTAGCATTTATAATTTCTACTTCCTTAGGAATAATACAGTATTCCAGTTCCATTTTTTAGATTCTACCCAGGTAATATGTGGTTCTTTTTGCTCACCACAGCACCTGAGGCTTGGTGATGAGTTTATAACTTTTATTTCCTTTTGCATTTCTGCAGAAACTCACTGGGCAACACAACACTCTCCAAAAAAACCATGAGGAATTGAAGAAAAAATGTGATGCCTCAAAAGCCAGGAACCAAATGCTGTGTGAAGAAGTGAAGATGCTGAAGGCACAGATTGGAACCTTGCTGGAGAAAGGGAAACACGATGATGAGCTCATAGATGCCTTGCTGGTAACAGTCTGTGTCTGTTGGTCCTGTTTCTATAGGTGATAAAACATGATGTCACTTCATGGCACACACAGCCTTAGGGTGTACAGGAGCCTGATGGATGCAGCTGTGACAGCCAGAGGTTTCCTTGTCAGCTGAAGCCCTTCTGCATTTTGGATCAGGTCATGTAAGGGCTGTGGGACAGCACCAGGTGTGACAGTTACAGTCAAGTGGCCCTGAGCTGCAGGGACTGGCACAAACATTTTGCAGAAGGATTGAAGCAGGTAGAGGAAGAGCTTCAGTCCTGATCCAAGGTGCTGGTCTGTGTTCTTTGTTCTGCTTTCAGCTCCACTGGTAGATTTTTTTTTTCCCTTAGAATGCCTGCAGTCCTGCAGGATTTTTTTTGTTTGTTACAAAACTTCCATTTATTTTGTTACACAGCCCACAACGCACAAGCTGAACTGTGAGTGCTAAACCATGTTCACACTCCCTTGCAGTAGCTGGAGCTGAGAGGATTTGGCCTCTTCAAAACCAAGAGTTTTAACAAAGGCTCAAAGATGCTGAGAAAGAAATAAATGGCTGCTGGCTTGGTCCTGCCATGGTTCTAGACAGCCTTCCTCAATTAAAAATTGCAAGTACATTAGTGAATATGCCACCTCCTAGCAGGGTTAATTCTGTGTTTCCTGATCCAGCTCCTCACTGGTTTCAAACCACTCAGATTTCCCTGCTGCTGTTGGGTAGGTTTTAGCTCAGCTGGCATTCACCCTTCTCCCACCAGGCACTATGGGTGCTGACCAGCAGATTTGGGGAGCCAAAGAACTCTTGTCAACTTGTCACTTTTTCTGAGTATTCCCACTAAAATTAGTACAGAAAGATGCAAGTTTATTTGGGAAGGGATGGTTAATCTCTTTTATCTCTTCTATCACAAAAGCACTTTGCTTGCAGGTTGTTGGCCTGACAGAACAAACTGCCTGACAGGTATTGGATTTGTCAGTGTGGAAAAAAACCCTCCCAAACTACTGGTGAAACAGCCTGACCTCGTATCTGTCACCCCACAGTACCCTCAGCTTTTAATATCAGACAATCTGATCATGTTCTAATTCCACAAAAAGCACATTGAAATCTTGAGTTTCATTCAGTGTATGGAAAAAATCACTTCTTTATCAAAGGCCAGCCTTTCTTGCTCTGTTTTCTGCTACACTGAGCAGCAGAGCTGGCAGCAAATTGAATCTGACCATTGCTCAGGTCAACATAACAAATCAAATTGCCAAAGTGGCACCAGTGATACCAGTGTGCTCCCACCAAGGAATGGGCTTGGCAGGGCAGGGGCTTGCCCTACCATTCCTAAATGGATATTTGTCTTGAGGAGGAGGTTTAAAAGCAATCATTGTGTATAAAATAAAGATCTCACCTGTTTCTATTTTACCAGAGCCAGCAACAGCAAATGCAGGAGATCTTAAAGGACCTGAGCACGAAGGAGAGTGAGATGATGAGGCAGAGCTTGAACAGTGAGACACAGAAACAAAACAGCCTGATAGCCCAGCTTGGGAACATGGTGACTGAGAGAGAAACAAAGATTAAAAGGCTGGAGGAGGACCTTGGGCAACTCACACTTCTGGTAGGCAGAACAAATTAATTAGAGGAGCACACCCGGTAATCATTTTAGATCTGCTCTTCCACTTCCTTGCCCCTTGTTATCTGAGATGGTCACTGCCTCCAGACAGTGATCCCTGTTCTACTGACAGTCCTTCCTGATGGGATAATGAAGCAGGAATTCTCTTTTGTAACTTCCTCAGTTTCTTTGTGCATGAGTTCATTGTTTGCTGTTTCAGCAGCAGCAAACACAGAAATACCAATCACATCCACATATCAGGGCTGTCACTGACTGACAGCAGGACTTGGGGCTGCACTGGGGCTCCTCCTTGGCTGCTGGAAGGAGGAAGCAAACAAATGTGTCACACCAACATCAGCAGGTACCCAGGCACTGCTGTGTCACAGTCAGGATTTGTGAGGAGTGTTTGGGTATCCCATTCTCACTGATCCAAACCCTTCCTGGGGTTATGGTGAGGTTGTGAATCTGCCAGATGCCTCAGGAATGGGGGCTGGAGCATTGAACCCAGCAATCAAACCTGGGTTAGGGACACAAACCAGCTGTGCTGGCAGTGATGGTGCTGCCCTGTGGGTTATTAGTGCACTCTGATTTCACATGAAGCTCCCTTTTTTACTGATTTCTGCTTTGTGTTCATCCTGCAATGGATAGGAATTCAAGCAAAGTTTCTGAGGAGGTCCTGTAAATCAAAAGTTCTGGCTTGCTTGTAGCAATAATCAAAAGCTGCTGATTTGGCATTGGTGCAGCTGTTTTCCTCTGAGCTATGTAATTGGTTTTATAACATGCTCCCCCATTAGCAGCAGAAATCTGCCCATCCATGTGACAAGTTGGGAGCTGCTCATCCACCACGCCCTGGGGACTCAGGATCAGGCAGCAGCCAGGCTGGAAGGACACAGTCTGCCCGGTAAGAAGACCAGAAAGTCAATATTTCAAGTTGTTTGAGTAAATCCAGGAGCCTGGTTTTCCCTGGGAGTTTCAAACCACACCAGTGCTTTGTGCCAACAGCTGTGGCAGCCTGTTTGCAATATAAGGGAATCTCTAATCACATTATCTCTTGGGCTTTTGTCCTGGAACTGAGAAGGATGTACAGACTTGCAGACGTGACTAGATTTGGCATGGTGGCAGTGCAGCTATTTCTCCTCCTGCAGCTCAGATAATGTTTATGTGGTCAGCTTAAGTGCCTGGGAGTCTTTTCCCTTATGAGACACGGGGGTTCTGACAAGCAGATTTCTGTGAGCAGGGTGGGGAATGAATGCAAAGGGCCTTTTTAGGTGAGCACTAAATCACCAGTGCATTATTTAAATCAATAAATGCTCTTGGAGTAGGATTTACATGCAGGAATGTTGAAAACCCACCACATCATTTGTCCTTACCAAACACCCTCTTTAAAGCCTCACTGAGGACTGTGTAAATTACACTAATCTTAGTGCAGCAATAAATCTGATTGCTGTTTACACTGATTTGACTCTGGGTCACTCTGGCTGTGTAAAGGAACCATGGTACCACAGCAAGTTATATCCTTTCCTGTTAAATTGCTGCTGAGTTTGTTGCTAAAGAGTTCATGGTCTAATTGATAGCGAGGATTTGAGACTGTTCTGATATAGATGGGAGAAATTTTTCATCAAGTTAAAGTTAAAACTGATCTCTTCTGTGTAATTTCCTTCCTCATTACTTTAGACACCAAATTTGGCTTTTAAAGCAGCTCAGTATCCCTGAGTCTAAGTAGAGCATTACTATAAAATTTAAGAAAAATTCTGTGGTTTTGAGTTAGAGTTTAAAAAATTTAATTTGAAAGTTTCTGCACCCTTCTGACTGTTTTAATTCTCCCCCTTCTAACTCTGCACAAGTTGTTGTGCTCTCCTGGACCAAACCTATAATTTTATCCCCCCATTTTTTTTTTTAAACCTCACATGTCTGCCGATGGTAAGCAGGAACCAAAGCTGGGTAATGGCTTTGTGCAAAGCACTAAGTGAAATGCATAAATTATTGCTTGTGTACAGGGCCAAGGGCTCTGTCTTGGAAAGAGCTGACGTGTCAGGTGGGCAATGAATGATCCTAAAAAACTCTGAGAGCTGTTAATAACTTGGTCAGCAAGGCTCACTCCTTCCATTAACTTTAATATGCTGATGAACTCTCAATTCTGTCTCGCTGTAGTGAATCATCTTTTCCTATCAGAAAAGGTGAAATGAAAAATGCTATAAATAGATGCTGAACCCTTTGGAGGTGGCAGAGTAAAAATCTGCATTTTTAGGCTGGGACAAGGCTGCCAGTATCAGCCTTAACTTGATTTTAGGATTAACCACTCCTAGCCTAGAAGGCCCATCTGTCATTTCCACAATATTAAGGCTTTATCCTCTTATTAGCTGCAGCTAAACTAAGGAAACATGGGGTATGTCTGCAGGAACTTGACTTTGGGCAGCTGAACTCACGTGGAGGAAACAAACACCCACTGAAATGGGATGTCCCAAACAAACACCCACTGAAATGGGATGTCCCAAACAAACACCCACTGAAATGGGATATCCCAAAGCAACACACATCCAAATGGGATGTCCCAAAGCAACACACATCCAAATGGGATGTCCCAAAGCAACACACATCCAAATGGGATGTCCCAAAGCAACACACATCCAAATGGGATGTCCCAAAGCAACACAAACTGAAATGGGATATCCCAAACAAACACCCACTGAAATGGCACGTCCCAAGCACACATCATTATACATAAAACTCACCCAGGCTGGCAGTGATACTCCAGTGTTATCAGGTGGCTCCTCCTCTTACAACAGTGAACCTGACAGATCTTCCTGAGGGTTTTCACCAAGCAGATTTCATAGAGCTCTGTAAAATATATTTTTAAAGGGCACTGGGAAATACAAGTTGTGCGCTCTGTCGCAGAGCAGAGGTGGCTTTGTTAGGAAAATCTGTGACATGCAAACACCATCAAACTGCAGATTGTCTCTCTCAGTGCTGGGTGAAGCTGTGAGGTGAGGGAACTCCTCCCTACAAAACACAGACTTTGGGAAAAGACTAGAATTCTGGGAAGAGTGCCCTGTGTGAAGCCCCTAACACAGCTTTCCTCTCCCCAGCGTAGTGTCCACCATGGGCCACACACTCGTGGAGTCAGCAGCCACAGAGCCTTTCCTCCTCAGTGATGCCACCTCATCTGGAAGGTGGGTATAGGGACTTCATAATCAGCAGGGAGATGCTGGAAATCCTTGTCCTGCCTGCCTTGTTCCTGTAATGGAAGTTTCTTGCACCATCCTTCCTACCTGACTGTGTCCAAGAGCTCTGATTTCTCTCTTAATTTTGTAATTGATTGCTTGTTTGACACCAATCTTTTCCATTTTTACTCCCAACTACTGAGATTTCTCCTGCTTTTTTTTTTTGTTATAAAGAAGATCTTCCTGAATACAGAGAGGTCAGAGAAGTAATGAAGACCATAATAATGGAATACATGGGAAAACTGCCCCTTCCTTTCAGCACATATTGGACACAAGAACTGCCATTGTGCAAGTGCTGCCTTGAAGCCTTTCAGAGGGAGAAAATCAATAGCAGGGCATTTAATAGTTTAGTGTAGCACTTGGGAGATACAATCTCCTTTTACTTTGGCAGTAGCAGTGGGAGGAAAGTCAGGGGTAATGAATTGATCAGAGGTGGAAGTTTGTTCTCAGGGGTGATGGGGAGGGGAAGCAGCTTTCCAACGACGCTCCCTGAGACTTTATATCCAAATATTTCTGTTCTGTTTATTGCAGTCTAGAGATGGGTGCTGGGGGGAGGTAGTGAGCCTGACTCTGCATTCTGCCTTTCCCTTCAGACAAGTGTATGGGAGAGAGTGCTCAGATCCTGCCTTTGTTTCATTTTCTTTCATTTAAGAAGTGGGGAACAGACTGTCTGTGCCTGTGCTTTCCTCAGGTCTGCTGGCACGGACAGCTCTGGCTGGGAAGTGCTGCAGGGAGAGATCACAGAGGAAAAGGTTCTGGACCTTGGTGCTGAAGTGGTGAGGAACAAGCTCCTAGAGCTGGTGGATGTGTTGAATAACAGGTACAGCCTGATGCCAGCAGCATCCTTTGTGGGGTGCTGGGCTCAGGGAACACTGCAGAGTCTGGGTCATGCACTACAGCACATCACACGCTGCTATCCTTGCCTTAAATAGGGGCTTTTCCATTTTTTTCTGCTCAATTTCCCTGCCTGGCTGATGATTCATGCTTTTTATTATTCTTTTAGAACAAAGGGCAGAAAGAAATGGAGCCATCTTCCAGCTTGCTGCACCCAGATAAAACCAGAATTGCTGTATTTATATATGCATGGCCTTATTGAGGCAGCAATATTATTCATTGGTAGTAAATACTATAATTATTGTTATAATATTCTCTTCCAAAGCTTTTCACATTCTTTTGAAGTTTCATTGTATCCTTTTCTAAATGAATTTATTCTGGTTTAACTGAGGCATAGCAGTGAGTTTTTTTAAAAAAATTATTTTCTATGATTCAATTCAATGTAAGATGATGTTAAAAGCCAACCATGTCTTAGGAGAGGAGGGAAAGCAAAGTAATTTTTTTTTTGGACACCTTTCAGCTACTGGATTTTTTTTCCCAGTATGTGTTATTTGATTCCCAAATCTGTATTCCAATATTGGATTATTGGAATTCCCAAATCTGTTTTCCAATACTCCTGTCTGTGTGCTTGTCAATACAATAAGCACTCTTTGTTCTCTTTGTTACTTGCTGTAATTTACCACAGTTATCATTCTCACTTGTATAACTTTTGTCCTGCATGATTAATCACAGCCAGAGAAAATAGATTTTTTTTTTTTCTCTTAGAACTGTGAGAAAAGTGCTTTTAAAACTAAATTCTGAAAATACATGCTGGGAAAAATATTTTTCATGTTGGTTAGCCCAGTGACTTTAATAGAGCTGTGCAGCCAGATGAGGATGGGGCTGTGAGTGGTAACTGAAGTGTGGCCACCACCAATATGGGATAATGAAAAACAGAGTCAATGAAATGCACAGTTGCTTGTGAAATGTGCCATAAACTGATGATTCAGCAGCTCCACAGTTATCACACATTTATCAAGCAGGTAACATAAATTTTGTGAGACTCTGTGCAATAGCTCTCAGAAGACCTCAGGGTAATATAGCACCAGTCAGATTTTCAACGTGAATGTATTTTTAAAAATCAGGTTTTTCTCCTCTTTCCTCCACTGCTGGGGTGTAACAAAGCTCAAGTAACAGAGATAATGCTTAAATCAAGAGAAGAGCCCTGGGAATTGTAACAAGTGGGATTTTTCTGCAGCATTTTAGTTTAGATTATTCCATTTGGCAGATGATTCCATTAAAAAATGCCACAGATCTTGCCATTTTCCTCCAGTTTTTGTGTAAAGTGGATGCCAGAGGAACACCAGGGTCAAATGAAAGTTTAGTGAATGCAGAACCACTGAGAGGAATAAAATGTCTCAGAGCACATCACCAGCCTGGGAATTCACTGCTACAGGAGGTCGAGCCTTGCCTGTAGCTACATTTTTAAACCAGTGATATAATTTTATTAGAGTTGTAATTTTTTTTTTAGTTATACCAGCTAGGAGGGAAATAAACTAATCAAGTCTCTTGATTCAGAGAGTAACCAACTTCTACCTGTGGGGTCAGGAGGGAAATTCTCTTTTTCAGTCCAATCCAGTGAATCAATCTGTTTCTTTTTTACCTTTAAAACCCTTGGAATCACTTGGTGTCAGTCACTGCACCACTGGCAGCATCTGTGGGTGCACATCAGATTTTTGCAGTTGATTTTTCTGAGAGGTTATGCAGGATGAAGAGAGGAAATTTGCTTTTTTTGTGATGGAACCACCAGTTTCTTTTCCACCCTCTCCCCTCCATGGTCGTGTCCAATGGCCAAGTTTATTAAAAGCAGCCTCAAGTTTCTTTTCTTCCTCTCACACAACTGACGCAAATGTTTGACTGTGTTTTTATAAACTGTTTGCCTTCCAAGCTTTCCCAGAGTGTCTAAAAAAATGCAGTTTATTATTCCTGTAGTACAAGATCTCCCTGTGCTCAGCAATCTGCAGCTTTCCTGCTCATCTGGGGGGTGAATTCACACAGAGAGCCAGAATTAAGGGATCTGAGCAACCTCCATTAACAAACCCATTGTTTCCAACTGTACTCATTAGTTTAATTCTCTTTTGCATATTTAGAAGATGTCACCTGATCCCAGTTTCACTGGGATTTCTGCCTTTGGATGCATGGAAAATTCTTCCCCTTCTATTGGGAGCTCTGCAGGAAGAAGCAGGATTCAGTACCAAGACTGATTTGACAGTGACACTGACATGACACAAATGAGCTGAACTCCCTTTTTTGGTTGTTTTTTTTTTTTTTTTTTTGCCTGTCAGAGGGGAGGAAAGCAGCCACAAAGTCTTGGAAGCTGAGAAGAATCTTCAGGAAGAACGGTGGCAGAGAGACATCTTGGAACAGCAGCCTGATCCAGGGAGCAGCACAAGTGCACAGAATCCTTTTCTAAGCAGCACAAAAGGTGAGGGAGAACCTTCAGCCACAGCCAAGTCCCCCTATTTCACCTCTGGGCTTTACAGACAGCAACAACATTCGGGCTCCACGTGCCAAACCCAGCCCAGGGCTTGACCTTGGTGATGGGACCTGCTCAGGCCACAAGAGCAAAGCAAAATCCTGCCTCTTCTTAATTGAAGAGGATTTTCCCACAGATTTGAGTGGGATTTTTGAGTGGGATAACTCCAGGAAGAAAAAAAAAAAAAAGCTTTCCCCTGCTCTGTGTTGCCCCCTGAGCTCCCTTTGCACTGGTGCCTGAGGGATTCAGCTGAAGGTTAAGAGCAGAATTAAAGGACGTATCCCAATTTAAGGCCTGTCAGTGCCTTAGTGAAAAACTATTGCTGGTGATGAAGTAATTAGATCTGGTGTAATTTATTATCCCATGAACGTGATAATCTCCTGCTATAAATATGAAAGCCTCCCTGGCGTAGTTAAAGAAGAAGAATTCATGGTGGATGTTAAATTTTTATTTCCCTGATCAGATCCTTTTATTGCTTGAGGACTCTGATTCTGTAAAGTGTCTAAACCAATAAAATGGCACATATTCTTAAGGAAAATTTTCCAGTGGTTTCTCTTTTTATGTGTATTTTCATAAAGTAAAAAGGCTTCAAATGCCAGAGGATGAGCAGCAGGGAGGGGAATTTCAATTTGGCAAATGTTGGGGTGGTGTCAGGCTGAGTTAGGGTGACCACAGGGCTCATCAGAGACCTTGGATGAGCCTTTCAGAGGAACTTTTATACTGAATGGGGACTGAATGTGTGCTTCAAACCTACTCCTCTCTGTAAAACAAGGATTTGTTCCTTAGAGCAGGATTGCTGTGTCCTTGGAAGGGGCTCCAGCCCACACTGACTCACTCTCATGTGGTTTTTTTATGAGCACTCATTCTCAGAGTTGTCTCACCTGTATTGACTGAGAGCAGAAAAATTTAGATCCCAACAGTGTGGGAGCATTTTGGTGCTGTTTTAGACAGAATTCAACTAGTTTCTGGGTGCTCAGACTTTTACACTACCTGGTGCAGTGTTGATGTGTTCTGTGATCAAAGATTCATTCCCCTTGCAAGCTCCAGGAGAGACAAACTCTCCAGGTCCTGAGGCTTTTTGGTCAAGTTTTGTTGTGCTGTAGTAAAGTTTTAGTAACTCCCCTCTGGTAGCTGGCATTTCACAGCCAGAGGAAAAAGCTGTTTTCACCACTGTGGCAGATCCCTTCTCACTAAATATTTAGTTCATTAATCTCCTCTGCTTAAGGACTAAAAGCAAAAGTAGAAAAGGATTGGCAGTAAGGCTAATAAGGAGAAATCCTCTCTAAATCCACGAGATGAGTAGGTAACAATCTATTTCACTCTCCTGCTTTGATGAGAGCTTTGTGATGTGCCAAAACTGGAGTTTGTATGAGAAACCAAGACTCCAAGTCTGTAATACACTTCTTCAGCTGAGCATGGAGGTTATCTCAATGCTTTCATGCCAATGGTTGAGGAAATAAGAAGAAAAGAAAAGCTTGAATACAAAATAGAGACTAGAGAACCTGCTAATTAACATAATATTTTCCTTTATTTCTAAAAGTGCAAAATTGGAGAGAGCTGATCTAATTGCTAATTTAATGTTTCTGGTTTCCCCAGTTCAAGGGAAGTAGATAATGATGCTAAGGAGCTGGAAACAACTCAGTTGTGTTTTAAAATTATTCAGGCTTTTCATTTTCTGTGCTTTTTTTTTCCTGTTTTATCCAAATTCCAAATTATCAAAGAATAATCCCAGAGGAAGGAAAGGTGAGTAACAGGTTTTCCTCAGCCCTGTAAAGCACAGCCTCAAGATCAAAAGCATTTTTTAGTCATACAATGCAGCCTTTTCTTCTCATTTGTTTTTGTCAGAGTCCAGTATTCTCCAACCAGGTTCTTTCAGATAATTCCACACGAGGAGGATTTAGTATTTTAATACCAAATGTACTTATTTGAAGATATTTGATACTATGAGGGATATGAATTGGGAAAAGGGATCCAGGAATGTGCCAACATGACAACACAAACATAGACCAGCAGTTTCAGGGTTCAGTAGAATCACAACACAGGTGCCAGCCTGGCTGTTCCCTGTCATGGTGCTGTATTCCATTTATAAGGACTGCAGCCAGCTCCAGCCTGTTTTCTTCATTTAGCTGGTTTTTTTTATTTTTTTATAAATTATTTGGGACTGATCCACACAAATCCTTCCCTCATGTTACCTGACTCCAGGTAGGTGGTGCTGGCTATTGATTATTTTAGATTTTTATTGATATTATTGATTATTTTAGAGAAAGCCGTTTATTTACATTTGCTAAAATGATTCAGCCTTCTATCTCCAGCAGAGATCACCCTGCAGTCTCTCATAATAAATTCAGCATCCTCTGCAATAGCTGTGCTCACTTTCTGCACTCCTTTCTGAGCTCCCTGAACATTTCTCTGGTCCTCCTTCCACTGGAGGGATTCACTGGTCACAGGTTTTGCTTCTCCAGTCCCAGCTGTAAATTTGAATTATATTTTCTCCAGAACCCTGAAAAAGCTCTTTGAATTTTTTTGGAATGACCAGAGCTGCATGTTTTGGGTAGACCTTTATTTAGGAAAGCATTCCTGAGTTAGAACCTTGGTTTGAAGTACACCTTGAAGTACATTTAACCTACATTTTGTTTATGCTGAGGATCAAAGTGCTTTACTAAAGTTGTTTCAATGGGTGCCACGTGCAAACTTTGTCCCAGACATTCAGGAAGCAACATCTATCATAATCTGAAACACAATTACAAGATTAACATCAAATTAATCCTTTTCAGCTGTTTGTCACCTCTTGTTTTGGTCACTTCAATGTTTTGGATTCATTGTTTTCCTACCTACATATGTAGGCATGTATTTAGCCCTGAAATCCAAATTCATCATGTTTTCATTTTGCTGGAAGGAAATTAAAATAAGTCTGTCATATATTTATTATATATTATGGAGATTAAATATTTATTTAATATATTAAATATATTATTTAAGAGAATATTTATTCAGTGATTCTTGATATTGACTCAGTGTGCTGCCAAAACTGATTTGCTGTTTTACTAAAACTCCATCCTGTGATTGAACCTGCAGCCCAGCCAAGCCCCCCCTTGTGTGTGAGTGAGAGTGAGGAGCTCCCTGCAGCCCTGGTCCAGCAGCTCCTGGGATCCCAGGTGGAGGAGCTGATCCTGAGGTATGTTCTCCCTTCCTCCATGCTGGGATCACTCTTTCCTACCTCAGGGAGAGGAAGAACAAGTGCTCAGTCTGCTCTTTCTCAGGGCTCTCATAAAATCACCTCAGCTCCTGGGTTTCAGTGTTTCTTCCCCAGAAAAAAATATTTTTTCTTTGTTTGTTTTCCTTGTTTCTTTTGTTTCCTTGCAGGCTTGGGATCCATCTGGATGAGAACAAAGATTTGAAGGCTCTTCTGGAGGAGATTCTGAGACAGAGAGGGGATGATTTCAAACTCCATCAAGTCTTAGTGGAGCAACTGAGGGATAAGTTTTCACAGGACATTCAGCAGCACAAACAAGGGAAAAGTTAAACCTGATATTCCCAGTCCTTTGGGCTGCAGAGCAGGGAGAGAGCCCAGTGTCATTTTGCAGCCTCAGATCCTGTTATTTCTTTCACATTTGCAGCAGAGGAGGAGAAACAGAGATGAAATACAGAAATTGAAGGGTTTATGTGTCAGCAATTTGTCTGTGAGGGTTGGCAAGCAGGGCTGGTTGGTGCAGTTTGGGGAGCTGCAATTCTGCAGGGGGATTTTGGGCAAAACCTCCCAGGTTTCAGCACAGTGTTCCCTGAGAGGCTCGATATTCAATCTGCTGCTGCCTTTATCAGCTCAGGAAGGAATTTGCTGTACTAAAGTTAGGCCAACCCCCTTCCTTAGAACAAAACAAGCTCTGTTTTTATCCCCACACTGCTACCTGCCTGTCTCAGGCTTTCTGCAGCACTTCAGTGCTGAGGCACAGGATTAGCCTGACCTGGGACTATCTGCAAATCAGCTTTGGGTGGGCTCCTCTCATCATTCCAACCTCTTTCTTTGCTTGAACACACTGGCAGCAGTTTTCTAAAACTCCAGTGAGTCTCCACTGAAAAGCAGGTTACCCCTGCAATGAGTCAACCTACCTTCAATCCAGCTCATTCCATACAAAACTCCCCATCCAGGTTATGAATTCCCTGTTTCTGGGTCTCTGCATTCATCCATCAGGCAGATCTTGTCCTCTCTGGGAAGAAATGCTACAAAATGCAGGCAGCTCTTCACTGCAGCAGTGCTGGGACTTTTGGAGCTGCTCCAAACCCTGCCAGACTTGTCCTTCTCTCCTGCAGCACAGTGAGGACACAGAGTGCAAGCTAATCAGGCATTGCCATGCAGACTGCCAGTGCAGAGCAGCCTTGGGGATTCCAGGCATAATGGAGAGCCAGGCATTTTTGTACACTGCTGCTTTGTCTCTCACTTGAAAGTCTTGAAAGCTTTTCTTTTTTTTTTTTCCTGCTTTGTTTTGTCAGCCTCTTTTTATGAGCCTGAAGTTTGTCAGGCTTTAACCCCAGCCAGCACCAGCAGTGCAAAGTGGATTTGTGGGCATGAAAACCACTGCTCCCTTCCCCAGCACGGGGATTTCATCCTGTGCAGAGCAGAAAAAAAAGCAGAGCAGGAGTCACTCCAGATGTGTTGTCCCTGTCTTTTTTTCCTGCTTTGGTTCAGAAATGTCTCTCCTCAGGAAATGTCTCTTTTCAAACAGTTCCTGGAGTCCCTGATGGAGGAGGTCAGGGAGCTGGAGATAAACTCAGCACCTGGGAGTTAACAGGGAATTAACCCTCTCTATGCTCATGGGGCTGCTCCACTCCCCCAGCACTGCCCTGGAGCTCAGCCCCTCTCACAAAAATCAGGACCATTCATTGTAATATTTTTCCTGCCAGTAGCATCAGGGGGAAAAGTATCTTGCAACCCTCAATCATCTCTGGACAACTTGAGGAATAAATCCTGGACTGAGAGTGAACCACAGTTTTAGTTTCTGTTCAGCTCCATCCTGATGTCTCTGCAGAGGGGAGGGATCCTCTGTTTGGGATTTTAAGGACCTGCAGGAGTGAGCAGATCCCGTGGAAAAGCTGCCTGAGCAGGAGCAGGGACTGTGCTGAGCAGTGGCTGCTAAATTCAGGCTCTAACTTGGAGCTGCAGGTTCTGATTTCACTTACACAGGAGTGTGAATCAGTGATATTTTCCCAGGAGCAGAGCAGAGGCATCTGCTGCCCTTCCTTGTGCCCTGTCCCAGGGAAGCTGTGAAGATCAAACCTCTCTCCAGGAAAAGGGCTCTGAGTCAGCTCCTGAAGCACAGGAAAGAGACTGGGATGTCACAGAACACACATGGCTCTCCTGCAAACCTCTTCTCAACTGCTGCAACACTCATTTCTTTAACCTTGTGCTAGTTTGGAGCTGCACAGAAGCATTTTCTCCTTTTTTTTCTGCACCATCAAATGCCTTATCAAAAAAAGAATCCAACCACTATAAACCAGTTTATTTAGGCAGCCTGTACCTGAAAGCAGCTGCTCCTTATGGAAATGTGCAATTTGTCTCCTATCACAGAGTGGGGGGTTCACAGAATGTCCAGGGTTTCTCAGTATTTTGAAATACACTCCCTCTGTACTTCTCCACACTGACCTGGATTGAATTCTCCCTGTGCTGGCTCTTGCTGGTTCCCAGTTTGCAAGGGGTGAGACCAATTTTCTTGCAGCATTTTGCTAAATGTGAGAAACCCTGGCAGACCTTAGGAGCAGCATCCCCCTGTACCCCAACCCACCACTCAGAGAACAAAATCAATGGCAATATTTTTCTCTCTGCCTGAAAAACCCCCACACTGCAGATCCTCAGCCCCAGGATCTCTCCAGAACACTTGTGCTGCTTCAGCTGCAGCATTTCTTTCATGGATACAGCTATGAAGGAAATACAGCTACAGATATGAAATCACCATGATCCCCTGCTTCCCCTGGAACTTTCAGTGGGTTTGTTTTTTTTTTTTCCCTCCTGGATAAACACCAGCCTGTTAAAATCCCATATTTCAATTCTAATTTGAATTTCTCTGGTTCCAGTTTTGCCTCTCTCAGATGAAAGCACTGTGAGTACCCAGCATTTCCTCACTGGGACAACCCTCACCCAGTGAGAAGTCGTGTGCCAGGCAGCTTTTTTGATAAGCTCTGAGTTTTTTTCAGTCTCTCACTGCAGCTGATGGTGGTGACAGACTGAAGGTGACAATGCTGGCAGGGGCTGGTGGCTACAGTTAAGGTTAATTTTTGCTGCCAGTAGTTAATTATGGGCATTCCTTGTTAGGATTTGGCCAGTTCTTACCTCCAAACACAAGTTCTCCAAACACTTGGGCTGAGCCAAAATTTGTCTCCTGCCCCTGGAGCTGGCCAGAGCTCTTCCATGGAGCAGCCATAAAGTGCCTGATGGATGTATCCCATTTTACAGTACAGCTGAACTGCTGGGAATAAATGATCTTTGATGAATTGTGCTCCTTTCCTTTGGGCCTGCTGCCAGGAGTTTACCTGCAAAGAGCTTTCCAAAGTGGCTGTAATGTGAATTAAGTTGAATTAGGGTGGTTAAATGTAAAAATTATTGACACAGGAGGGATCTCCCTGCCCTGGGATCTGCTTGGACAAGGGGCACAGGATCAGCTGGGGGTCAAATCCCATTCCATGGGAATTTGGAGCTGTGGACTGGGGCTGTGGGTGGCTCCTGCCCTCCCTGAGACTCCAAAGCAGGACAGGGATGGCAGGAGGGGATGGATTTCAGCCCTTTATGTGGGAGAAGTGGGGAGGAAGCTGGTGGCAAAGGGGAACTGAGTTGGAAACCGCTTTGCTGAACCCCCCAGCAGCCCCAGCCATCAGCTGCCACTGCCCTGCAAGGCACAGTGCAGGACAAAAGGGAAGAGCTTCAGCTTTAAATGGAAAAACACTCTGGCAGAGCCCCTGTGCTCTAAATTAAGCCACGACAGAGCCAAGGGGGGTATTGGGTTTCTCATTTCTCCCTTCATCCTCTCCCCTCTGGGCCCAGCTCCTGAGCTGGACAGGGTGAGCCTCACTCAACAAATACCACCTAAATCCCTGGGAGTCTCCACTTACAGCTCCCAAACCATCCCAGGCAGGGGCTGAACCCTGGGCTCAGAGCAGCTCAGTGGTCAGGGACAAGAGGACCTGTGGGATGCAGTGTGGCAGCAAGGAATAGAGGGGTTATTCCAGCCTGTCACTGACCTATTTGGGGCATTTTTGGGGAATGGGAGGGGATTGTGAGAAGAGGAGCTGGAGGCAGTGGGGTTTGACCTGATGCTGGGTAAGGGGAGGTGGTGGGAGCCTCCTTAAGAACCTTTCCCTGGGGTGGGTGGAGGTTTGGGACCTTTGATGGGGGTCGGTGGATGCCATGGGGGATGGGCAGAGCCATTCTGGGGGTGCTGAGAGGGCTCCTGGAGGTGACCATGGATGGAGGGATGGATGGATGGATGGATGGATGGATGGATGGATGGATGGATGGATGGATGGATGGATGGATGGATGGATGGATGGATGGATGGCAGGCACATCCCTCTCTCCTGAGCCATCCTGGTGGGATTGGCATGTTCCCAGTGATGTTTGCATGAGGAACCCCCATGGGACAACCTCAGGCAGCAAAAACAATCCATGTGGGATCTATGAGAACAGGAGAGGGACTCTGGACAAGGATATGGAGTGTGGGAAAAGGGGGAATGGTTTAAACTGACAGAAGAAAGTGGGTTTAGAAGGGATATTGGGAAGGAATTCCTGGCTGGGAGGGTGGGGAGGCCCTGGAATGGATTTCCCAGAGAAGCTGTGGCTGCCCCAGGATCCCTGGAAGTGTCCAAGGACAGGTTGGATGGGGCTTGGAGCAACCTGGGACAGTGAAAGGCATCCCTGCCATGGCAGGGAATGGAATTAGAAGAACTTTAATGTCCCTCACAACCCAAACCATTTGATAATTAAAACCTTCTCTGCTTCCCATACAAATTTCTGCTCCAGTAGCAGGAGCACAGCAGCCAGGGAGTTTGTTTGGTGTCCTCATTAACATCTCCAGTTTGTCCCAAGCCTCACTGGAACAGAGCCAAGCACCTTTCCTGGAACCCCACCACCTTTCTCAGGCACTAAAGAGGGGCCTGGCCTCAAATCCTGTGCCACAACTTCCAGCAACCCCCCAGATATTTGAAAAAATATCACTTGAAGCAGCTCAAAGCCATAAACACTGGGGCAATAAAACACAAAAATGTCCCCAGTGCTGAGGAAGATGCCTCGGTCACATTAAAAATAAATCTTATTATACTAGAAATCAGGAGTGAAGGGAGGTTTAATTTTTTATAATATCTATAAATTAAAGCTAAGTTATTTTTATCACCACAGCTCATGAAAAACCGCTGCCTGGCCCTTCACCTGTGCTGCACTTTGAATTCAGCAGAATTCAGCAGGATCACAGATTTCTCAGGATGAAAATCTATCTGCCTGAAACTCAGTGGATGGCAGCGCCCAGGGGGAGCAGCACGATGGGGCTGCGACAAAAAAAAAAAGAAAAAAGAAAAAGAAAAAAAATTTTAAGAAAGGGGGAAAAAAATGGATTTGAGGGCATGGATTGGAATGGGGAGTGAGTATGTTTGGGAGCCAGGGGGGTGACACTGATCTGCTTTTCCTCGTTGCCTCCCTGCACCTCCCCACCACCACACTGAGCCAATATCCATCTGTGTCCACACAGTTATTTTCCCTCCTGCTGAGGCTCCTTGCTGGCCATAAACCTCTGCCTGCCATGGACACTGGGAGGGCAAGGAATTGTGAGGAACTGGGGGGAATTTTGAGGAATTGTGAGGAACTGTGAGGAATTGTGAGGAACTGTAAAGAATTAATTATGATGAATTGTGAGGAACTGTGAAGAATTATGAGGAACTGTGAGGCATTATGAGGAATTGTGAGGAACTGTGAAGAATTGTGAGGAATTGTGAGGAACTGTGAGGAATTGTGAGGAATTGTGAGGAATTCTGAGGAATTGTGAAGCATTATGAGAAATTGTGAGGAATTGTGAGGAATTGCGAGGAATTATGAGGAATTAATTATGAGGAACTGTGAGGAACTGTGAGGAACTGTGAGGAATTGTGAGGAATTGTGAGGAACTGTGAGGAATTCTGAGGAATTGTGAGGAGTTGTGAGGAATTCTGAGGAACTGTGAGGAATTCTGAGGAATTGTGAGGAGTTGTGAGGAATTCTGAGGAACTGTGAGGAATTCTGAGGAATTGTGAGGAGTTGTGAGGAATTATGAGGAATTGTGAGGAATTGTGAGGAATCGTGTCCCGTGCTTATCTGCACCGATCTCTTCATTCCCTCCCCTCCAAGCAGACAGTCAGTTCCAGCGAGGTCTGCGGGTCGAGCCCCCGGGCAGGGATGGAGGTCCGGGGCATCCAAGGCTGAATCCTGCCCTGGCTGCTGCAGATTAAAGGGCCTCGTTGGGTGCTGGAAGTGTCACCACACAGCCCTGGCCAGGCAGAGCCTCTCTCTGTGCCCACCAGGTGAAAAACGGTGCTAAAAAGCCTTTTTGTTCGCAGACAGTACAGCAGGTCTGACCCGAGGGCTGCAGATCCTCCCTGCAGAGCCCAGAACGCAGCATCTCACCCCAAAACAAACCAACCACGGAGGGATTTATAAAATCCAGGGTTCTCTGCCTTCTTTCCCTGTGCTGACCCCTCAGGCAGCCCGGAGATGCTCAAGGAGCTGGCCCGGGGTGAGCTGTGCCCAGATCTCACTTGGGGACAGATGTGAGCACCGGGCACAGGCCTGACCCTGAGGCTGTGCTGACTTCTCCTCTTGCCCACCCTGAAATAACAGAGGCCACAACCCAACCCTGCCCTTCCTATCCATCCCCATCCCTGCTGGGGATGCTGGAAGCTGAGAGGGAGACACCAAAGGCATTCTATAGAGATCCCAGGATCACTGAGGTTGGAAAAGAACTCTGAGATCATCAAATCCAAGTGCTAACCCAGCACTGCCAAACACAGCACTAAATCATGTCCCCCAAGTACAATTATGTGATTTTTTTGAACACTTCGGGGATGGTGCTTCCACCACTTCCCTGCACAGCCTGTTTCAGTGCCTGACAACACTTGCAGTGAAGAAATTTTCAATAATATCCAACTTCAATCTCCTCTGGCACAATTTGAGGCCGTTTCCTCTTGTCCTGACAGTTCTCACCTGGGAGCAGGAGATGCTGCAGCCTCCGAGCCTCCCTTAGATTTAAACACTGCCCAAGCCGAGTAGGAATGACACTTCCTTTTGGCTCCGTGCCTCAGTTTCCCCATCCCCACGCTATGATACCTTCCTTTAGAACAAGGTGATGGGGGTAACCCCCTCCCTTGCAGGGCTAAAAGTGGGGACCCAAACCCCCCCGTGGGAGGGAGCCTGTGCCTGCCTGGGGCTGCCGTGCCCCGGGGCTCCCAGGGCCGGCTCCCCTGGCTCGGGGTGAGCTTTGGCAGCCGGCACGGGTCCTCTCAGCAGCTGCCGTGACAGACAGCTCCCGAGCCACCCCCCTCTCTGCAGTGCTGCTCTAAAATAAAAATACCTCCCGCCTGCTCCGCTCCACTCCCAGCCAAACTTCCTCCAGGGGCAAGGTGGGGGACGGCAGCCCAAAAATACCCGCGCCCCCCCCCGCCGCCCCAAGCCAGGCTGAGAGATGCTGTAGGGCAAATCAGCGGCCCTCCAACCCCTTGGTGGCTGTCCCCTCTCCCTGTCCCACCTCCTGCCCCCCATCGCGGTGCCGGACGCTGGATCCCCGACCCTCGCCCGCCTCCCCCCGCGGCCCCGGGGCTCAAGGTCAGTAGCGGGGAGCGATGCGGGGCTGGGGGGGGTCACGCTGAGGGTGGTGACAACGCTGCTCCCGCACCTCCGGGGCTTTCTGTCACCTCTGCCTGTCCCCAGCGCCCGGCCGGGCTCCGGGGAAGGGAGCGGGGGGAGGAGGATGATGAGGATGATGAGGATGCTGCTGGCACTCGGAGCCTTTGGGGGCTCTGCTGGGACCCCTCCGAGCCTCGCTGGGAGCGACCAGGATGGGAGCGACCAGGAGTTAAAATTGTCCGAGGGGTCCCCGGCAGCCCCCTCGCCCCCCACAGGGTCGGTCACCGCCGGATCCTTTGCTGGGTGACCTCGCCCGCCCCCTCGCCAAAAAAAAAAAAAAAAAAAAAAAAAAAAAAAAAAAAAAAAAAAAAAAAGCCTTGGAAAGCGTGGAAAGGAGGAGAAAAAAAAGCTTTTTAAAGGCACCTCCGCGTGCGCCCTCCCGCCGCAGGGGCACCGCAGCGCCCGCCCGCAGTGGCCCCGCACCGGGAGTGACCGCGGGGCCACCCCCGAAATTCCCCTCAGGATGAACCCGAAATTCCCCTCGGGATAAACCCGAAATTACCCCCGGGGAAAAACGCATTTGGTCCACACCGGGGGGAGATGGGTTCACCCCACATCGCTGCCAAGGACCTCCTCCACCCCCCTTAAAAACCTCGGCGACCAAAGGAAAAATAAACGTTCAAAATGAAAACAATAATTTTAATATTGTTTTAATTTTTATACGGGATTATTTTAATAACCGCAGAAGCTTTGCAAAGCGGAGTGTCACCAGAGCAGGGGGTGGCCGCGGCGCCTTTTACGCCTTAATCCCTTCAGCGCTCTCAGGGATGGTGGCGGGTCGGGGGTGCCAGCGCCGGGGGACGATGTCCCTGTCCCTTGTCCCTGTCCCTTGTCCCCGCATCCCGCCTGCTCCAGCCCTGAGCCGCGCTTTGGCAGCTGCCGGACACGCAGTCGAGGAGGCTGAGGAGCTGCAAGGCACGTCGCGCCGAGGTTAATTAACCTCGGAAGGAGTAATTAGCCCAGGGCTAATTGCGGGGCTGGGTGTCGCCGTCCCCCGAGCGCTGCTGATGCCGCCGGCGGGGCTCAGCCGTGTCTGCGGGGTCCTAAAGGCTCCTGGCAGGGGAAATTTGGGATCACAGGGCTTTGGGAGCTCCCCGAGAGCCGGAGATTGGGGAAAATCTCAGCAGAAGGTGAGAGGGGAGTTGGGGAAAACCCATCACGTCCCCTCCACCACCAGCGGGGTCTCCGTGGTCTATCCTGAATCGCCCCCACGGATCCAACTGGGAATTAGAGGTGAGGACATCGGAGACACGCTGGAGGAGCCCCATCCTGGACATCCTGGAGCAGCTCTGAACATCAGGATAGATGGGAAGAGCCCCTCATCACCTGGCCCCAAATCCCGGCTCCCGGGTGGGGTTTGCAGGAACCTCTTTGCACTTGAGTTGTTCCCTGGGGCTCAGCCCCAGGTGTGACCTTCTTCTCTTCAAAGCAAAGCTGGGGAGGAGCAGCAGGAATTCAGCTGTTGGAGGGGTAGGAGAGTCTTATCCCCAGTTTTCCTCACTCTTGTTAGGAAAATTAATCCACAAACGCCAGAGGTTTATGTCCAAAAAGGAGACAGAGGAGTCCTTTTACTTTATTTGAATAAAGGGAGAGGCCATGGGGCGTTTCCCCTGGGGTCTCTCAAATTTTGAAGGATGCAGCCTCCTATTTATCCTGATTTCCCGGCCACATTTCCCTCTCTCTTTCCCCATTGGCTGAGGTACTTGAGAGTTACAGACTTCCCGGAGTGCCTAATACCTAAAATTCCCCTTTCATATATAACCCCCCCTTTTAATTTTTAATTCTTACTGAATTTATGGGTTTTCTCCATTGTTTCTTTCATCTTCCAATATCCAGTTTCATTTATCGGGAAACCTACAGTTTGTTTGTAAAGGGAAATATCTTCTTCTCCATTCATCCATCAGTGATGATGATTGTTTCTTTTACCTCTCAGTGCTAGTTTTATCTACCAGCAGACCCCCTGCTTGTTTGTGAAGACAAATCTGTCATTCCTCTCCTCTTTCCCAGGTGTGCATCCCTCCCTCGCGCCGGGCTGCGACCTCCTCCCACCATGGGGGTTAAAGCGATGCTCCCCAGCTACGAGCTGGGGTTTTATGCCCTGGTGGTCACCTGTGCTGTGCTCTACAGCGGCAGCGGCATCTTCGAGGCATCCAGAGGTAACACTCCCACATCACATCCCCTGAGAGGGTGCCAGGTTTTACAGCTGTCGATACCAGCGGCAGAAGCCTGGCTTTAACTTTTTGCAGAGAACAGCTTGGAAATCCTTTTCAAAGGGATTTTTTGCCCTTTTTTTTTTTGTCTGGCTGTCTCTTTTTCCCTATTTCTACTGCTCAGGGCAAGAGGCTGTGCAATGTCACAGGTCCCCAGGCAGCCTCCACCACCTACACAGAGCTGATTCCCTTTTTATTTGGTTGGTTTTGGGGGGTTTGGTTTGGGATTGTTTTTTGGTTTTTTTTTTTTTGTTTTTTGGGGTTTTTTTTGGGAGGGGTGGGGAGTGTTTATTTGTGTTTGGGGGTTTTTTTGTGCTTTTTTGTTTTGTTTTGGGGTTTTTTATTATTGTTGTTGTTGTTGTTTGGTTTGATGGGTTGTTTTGGGGTTTTTTTTGGGGGGGGGGTTGGTGTTTTTTTTGTTTGTTTCTGGAAATTTTCTTTGTGTTTGGTTTTGTTGGGAAGCCCACAAACCTAAAAACTTTCCGGGATCAGCCAGGGAATGTGTAATGAGAAAAAGGCTTTGCTGAAAATTCCTGCAGAAACCTTTGGTCACTGACTCTTTTGGTTGGTTTTGGACTCTTGATCCGTGGCAATCAGGCACTTTTGGGATGGGGTATTTGAGCCCTGATGGCTCATTATCACAGCGATGAAGTGGCTGGGCCTGCCTTGAACGTGAATCCCGTTTCCCAGAGCTGTTTTTCTCCCTGTAACTCTGGTTGTTTTGCAGACAGCATGAACAGAAAAGCCTTTCGGGACGGCATAAAGCCAGGCTGGCACTACTTCGGCAGGAAGATGGTGAGTGAAGAGTTGGGCCTTTTCTAGCTACAGACAGCCTGCCCAGTGGAGAAACAGAGCTGGTTTTTCTGCTACTGACACTTATTTGAGAAGTCCATGTGACTTGTATTTTTCTCCCTAAAATAATAGGGAAAATCCCAGCCCTGCGGGGCTGTGGGTGCTCCGTGAGTGAGCGACCTCTGCACAATCCCTCCTGGGGCTTTATGTCGGAGCTAAAATGCTCTTGGGTGGAAAATGGGCAGAAAAAGCTTTAAAAGTCGTGGTTCTGGGGGCAGTGAAGTGCTTGGTGCTGCTCCTGCAGGATGTGGCTGATTTCGAGTGGGTGATGTGGTTCACCTCGTTCAGGAACATCATCATCTTTGCCCTCTCAGGACACGTCCTCTTCGGCAAGATCTGCTCCATGACCGTGCCACAGGTGAGCAGGGGGGTGGTGGCACGGACCTGAGAGCACCCAGGGGTGGCCTGGGATGTGTGGAAGGGATTTTGGGGGGGATGTTGTGGGGTTTTCACCACGCTGACCACAGCCACTCTCTCTCCCCAGCACCGGGCTGTGATGTACATGATCTACGGGGTCCTGGCTGTGCTGGGCAGCATGGGGCTGGTCTACCTGATGATCATCCTGTCCCACTGCCTGCTCCTCTACTCGGTGGCCCTGGCCAAGCAGAAGTGGCTCTGCTATGTGGCTGGGCTCTGCTGCCTTGCCTCCTTCAAGGTGGAGCCTTTTGGCTCGTGGCAGGTGGGTGCTGTCCTGGATGTGTGTCTGCCTCGTTTCCAGCCCTCATATTCCCAATGAGGGCTCCTGGGGCAGCCCCAGGCCCTGGCCTGGCTACATCAGAGCTCCCACAGCATTTTAGAGGGAATGGATTGTTGAGGTGTGAGTTTGGGGATAATCCCACAGTGTTTATGTCATGTTTTGGTGGCTTCATGCTGTTTCACTTGAGTCTTGTTGCCCAGGCACCCTCAGTTTCCCCAGCTG
>JANPWX010000193.1:546042-595326 GCA_024734555.1 Trochalopteron elliotii
AATATATAATATATAATATATAATACATAATACATAATATATAATATATTTATATATATAAAGAATAATAAAGAACTTTCTGAGCCTTCTGAATTTTTATGGTGTCACTCTTTTTGAGGTGACCATCCCAACAACAGTGTCCCCCACAAAGCAAAGCAGCACTGGAATGACCCCACTCCTGGTGGTAACTCTCTGTCTCTTGTCCAGAGTGGGTTTGTGACAGGAGCTTTTGATCTCCAAGATGTCCTTTTCTATGGGGGCTGCACCTTCACCATCATGCGCTGCATGAGCTTCGCCCTGGAGAGCTCCGAGAGGGAAGAGGGCATCTACTCCATCTTCGACCTCCTCAAGTACAACTTCTACCTCCCTTTCTTCTTCTTCGGGCCTGTCATGACGTTTGACCAGTTCCACGCCCAGGTGAGTGGTCCTGAGGCCAGATTGGAGCAGGATTTCCCCCCAAAAAATTTATTTGCTTTATGGGGTTAATGTCTACAAGAACCCCAATTTTTGCCACAGTGAAGATGAAAATGGTTGTAGCATTTCTTGCGGTCACCTCTAGCCTGTGGCTGTGTGTTTTTGTGGGAAAGGGCGTAACCTGATGGATTTTTAACCTTCTTTTTGGCTTTTTCTTAGCCATTTTCACAGAGCAATTCACAGTGAAAAGTCTTGTTGTGATGTCCTTGCTCTCTGGGCATCTGCAGTGCTCGGTGCCTCAGTTTCTTTGTGTTGTCACCCCAGCACCTTCATGGTGAGGGTCACACACGTGGTGCCCACCTGTGGGGCCTCTGCATGCTGGCACAGCAAGGGTGTTTCTGTCCCTCATTTCTATCCAGCTGCTTCACCCAGGGAGCAGGAGCTTTCAGGGATGGTTTGTGTGGTTTTAGATCAATTTATTTCTCAGGAAATAAGTAAGATTGGGTGGAAGGCTGAGTTTCAGTGATCAGGGACTCCATGAAATACCCTGATGCTCCAAGTCTTTGCCTGTTCCACACAACCAAGGGAGCTTTTGGATGAGCAGACTCCAAACAGAACTGGAAAATACCAGCAGCAGCCTGAGCTGGGGCCTCTGGAGCTGTTCCACAGTCCAAGATCAAGGAAACCAGCAGTGCCATGTTCCCCCTCTCACTCTTCCCATCTCAACCTCCCTCTGCACTGAGGGTCAGCCTCAGCAAACAGGTGGCTCTGGAAAAGGGAGGTGTTTGGTCAGCAGTGATGTTGTGGAGGATTCCCACCACCACCCCTGGTTCCTTTTGTAGAAGAACAGCTGCATTGAGGTTTTGGACCCAAATTGATGACTGGGTACAAGAAGGTTTTGGAAAAACATTTGTGAACTCAGAAGAAAGACCAGCCCAGGTCAGGGGAGAGCAGCCAGAGCCTCCTGGTGAGGAGAAGACCAAAGACCCACCAGCCCCAGCACATTCTCTCACACCTGGGGCTGGTTCTGGTTGCCTGAGA
Organism: Trochalopteron elliotii; assembly: GCA_024734555.1. Classification (NCBI taxonomy): domain Eukaryota; kingdom Metazoa; phylum Chordata; class Aves; order Passeriformes; family Leiothrichidae; genus Trochalopteron; species Trochalopteron elliotii. The sequence goes on from JANPWX010000193.1 coordinate 547,498, forward strand.
AAGGATCTGCACTGGCATGTTTCCTCCAGGATGAGCCATGATCCCAGTCCTGCTCTTTGTCTGCTCTTCACCTGTGGAATTAACAACTTCATGATGCCTCTTAGAAGGAACAAGAGCCCTTGGGTCTTACTGGATTTATTAAAAACGATTTTTTAGAGCATTTGGCCCTGAAGATCAAAAGTGTCCCTCTCAGGGATGCAGCCAGGCACCTATAGATGGGGACATGAAACTCCTCATGTCTCCAGCACCTCCTGAACTTCCACTGCTCCTACAGAGCTGGATCCAGGGGGAGTTTTATTTCCTGCTCCTTTGCACAGCCCCAAACCAGGATGTCTAAAGCCACTTAATGAGCAATTCCCCTCTCTGCTGCTTCAAACTCTCACCCCAAAGGGACAAGGATTAAGTTCCCTGCCCCAGCCAGGGGTCCTGGCTTGGCCTGGCCACCACTGCCATCTCCTGGCTACATCCCCCCTGCACTGCTGGAGCTGTGTCTGGCTGCAGAGGTGAATTCTTAATTGCCCAAGAGCAATTAGGGCAGGAGGCAGATAGAACCTTTCCCCAGGGTGGGATGGATGGCCCAGTTGGAGATCAGATCTGTCCCTTTGGATCCTACTGGTCCTACATCCTGGTGGAGCTCCTGCATCCCTGTGTGAGATGGGAACTCAACTGTACCAGGGTTTGGCCAGCCAAATTTGGGTGGAGAAGCATCTCTCTTACTGAGATCAAGGGAACAAATCCCCTTTTGTAGGGTTGGGAGTGTGGGGGACACAGCCCTGATCCCAAGGGGACAGTGCCCAGATGCTGGCACCACACACAGATGTGAGGATGAGAGGAAACAACCTCAAGTTGCACCAGGGGAGGTTTAGACAGGATATTGGGAATAATTTCTTCAAGGAAATGGTTGTTAAGCATTGGAACAGGCTATCCAGAGCAGTGGTAGAGTCACCATCCCTGGAGATGTGTGGATGTGGCACTTGGGGACAGGGTTTAGTGATGGGTTTGGCAGTGCTGGGTTAATGGTGAGACTCCATGATCTTAATGGATTTTTCCAGCCTAAACCATTCTGTGATTCCATGGAAGGAGGGTTCTGTGTCCTCCTCACATTTCCATGCCAGACCCTGTCCTCCCTCAGCTCAGGGTCCAGCAGCCTCTTTGTATCTCCAAAGCACCTGGTACTTAACAGACACACACAAAAAAAAAAAAAAAAAAAAAAAAAAATCAGGCAGAGGCTTTAATTCTCAGGAATCATCTGGATTTGACAACAGGGCTGGTGCAGCAGCTTGTGGATTATGCAGGGAGAGCTCCCACCTCTCGCAGGGAATAAAGGGGAAGTAATAAACATAAGAGGATTTTGAATACAGCAGCAATTTTACGGCCATGCGGGGAAGCAAGGACATGGCTCTGCCCCGTGTAATCCTGAGAGCTCACCCTGCTGATGTTTGTGTGACAGTGACCAGAGATGTGACAGCTCGTGGAGGCAAACCCCAGCCCCTGTTTGTGAACACACAGCAGAGGTGAAATCCCCATCAATCAGGTCCCACCCATTCAGGATGGCCCCTTGGGCAAGTTTCCCCCTCGTTTACAGCAGGAGTCTGCAGCAGAAGCCTCAGACATCATCAGCCCTCCTCCTCCTCCTCCTCCCAGATGACCCTGGACAAAAATACACCAAGCCCTGGCAGAGCTGTCAGGTTGGGATTCCAACCCTGCAATCCACCCTGGAGATGTGATGGGTGCAAGCATTTGCTCCCTCTTAGTGTCTTTTGGGAGGGGTTGTCCTTAAGCAAAGTTGATTTTCTGAGCACGTCGCTGCAGAAAGAACAGGAAACCCTGGGGGCTCCCTGGTCAGATGGGATGAACAGGAAACCCTGGGGGCTCCCTGGTCAGAGGGGATGAACAGGAAACCCTGGGAGCTCCCTGGTCAGAGGGGATTTCACCCCACATGGAGCCCCTGAGTACAGCCAGACCTTTGTCTGATCACATGCCTGCTCTGCTGGGAAACCCCTTGGAACAGCAGGATGCTGCAGTAGGGACATCCCTGCTGTCCTCAGCACTGCTGTGGGTGGGACATGTCCTGTTCCTTGTGGATGTGCCCACCTGAGCCAGCCCTTGGGTCTTCTTTAATCAGCAGAAATTTGGCCACATAGTCCTCGGTGTGATTTCTAAAGGAGAATGATGAACCAATCCCTATTTGGACCTTGACCATCCTTCTGTGTGATGGTTTTGGCTTCTTTTCTTCTCCTCTGCCAAGGTCAGGATGAATACACAGGAAATGCCAAGTTCCAGTTTGGACTTGGAACGTTTATTGTCTCTTACCTATTTACATTATTTACAGGCTCACGCACCGTGAGCTCTTAGAAAACAAAGGTAAAATGGAGAGCTTCTAACTTTTTCCAAGGTTATTTAAGAGATAATTACCTAATAATGAGATGACATCTCTATTATTTATGTTTTTGACCCAATAATGACCACCCAAGGCCCACAATGCAGACCTTTTTCACTCAATTACAGAAAACCACCCAAACCCATGAAGAAGAAGGAGAAAGACAACACCTCAAAATCCTCCATCTTGACTCACATGTATTACTATACACCAAAACCCCAAATTCTAAGTTTCTAGGAGTCCAGCACTTCCAGATGGAGGAACAATGCCCATCCTGCCCCCGGGCTCAGCCCTGCCCTGGTTTGTCCCTCCCTGCAGGTGAGCACCCGAGAGCTGCGGCGCAAGGACGACGAGATGAAGAGCATCCGTGTCAACGCCCTGCTCCACGTGGGGGCCATCGTGGCTGTGGACATCTTCTTCCACTTCTTCTACATCCTCACCCTCCCTTCCGACCTCAAGTTCGTCAACCGCCTCTCGGACTGGTCCTTGGGTGAGTGGCCGTGCTGGGGCACCTTCACCCCTGTGCTCAGCTCCAAGGCAGTGGTGAGTGATCCAGATCTCCATTCACCTCCCCTGAGAGGCTTTGGGAATGCCTGTGTTGAACAGGTTTGAGTAAAAACCCCATTGTTCTCCCTCTGGACATGAACAGAGCTGGGGTTGGGCAGCCCTAGAAAGCACGTGGTGCTGGTTTGGGCTTTTCACGGTGTAAATTGTTTGGTTTGGGGTTTAGGAAACTGAGCACTGAGATATTTTTGTTACCTTTGGACTGGAAGGGAGCTCAGCACCTCTAAAAACTCAGCAGGACACAGCAAACCACATGCAGCATGATTGTGTGTAAGGAAAGTTGTCCATAGAGTGGTCAAACACTGGGAGAGGTGTCCTGAGAGGTTGTGGATTGTCCCAAAAGAGTCATATTCAACACTTAAATGGACAATGCAATTTAATCTCTACCTAAAGGTGGGTGTTCTCCAAGCGTGGCTGGGCTAGAGACCTCCAGAAGGCAAATTCCCAGGATAAGTGATGGAAGCAGCAATGGCTTTCAGCTGGCAGCTGGATGGAGGATTCCAGATAATCAAACCTACATCTGATGGCAGCATTCCAGACACCACCACACAGCAGAGGCCAAGAAGGGGCTGTAGGAGCCTCATGTCTCTCCAAAGTGGCAGCTCAAGGCCAGGATAAAATCCTAATGCAGCTGGAGTGGCACTAACATGGATTTAGGGTGTCCCAAGAGCCCTGGCTAGACACATCCCATGTTAATCCAGAGGGAGCTGAGCTCTTCTGACTGCACTGACCACACCTGCCAGCCCACAGTGGGAGCATCCCTTAATCTGGGAGCTGGATCCCACCAAGACAGGGGGAATTTTAGCAGCTCTTTGCAGAAGCATTTGAAATCTTTAGCAGCTGCCCCTGCAGGGTTTGTTTCCCAGTGTCAGACACCTCTTTGAGCCAGAGGTTCTGACCCTGGCTCTGCTGTAGCATGGACATTACATCTGTGGCCAGACTGAGCTGGGCTGGGGGGAATTTTGATGGAGGTGCCAATAAAACCTCAGAGGCCAGGCCTGAGAACTGTGATGAGCTCATCACAGCTTAACAAGCCTCAGAGGGAAGGCACAGTGATGGAATAAATGACTGTACAAACAGAATTTCTTGGACTACTAAGACCAATAAGCACTTTTATCCCTAATACCCTGAGAAGAAACTGTTCTTTGGTTCAAGCCTGTTAAAAAACTTAGTTTTAGAAGATTTGCTCTGCAGAAATCCTGATGCATTCCATGTTCCTTTCCCCCCGCCCCCATTTGACTCCCATTTTTGCTCCAGCTGGCCTGGCCTACTCCAATTTGGTGTATGACTGGGTGAAAGCTGCTGTCATGTTTGGGGTCATCAACACCATTGCCAGACTGGACCACCTGGACCCACCCCAGCCCCCAAAATGCATCACCATGCTCTACATCTTTGCTGAAACGTGAGTACCCCCGAGCATGAACCAAGAGTGTTTGAGCTGGACAGGACCTGCCTGGAGGGGAGGACACCTGGGCTGTCCTGGGCAGCTGCTCTGGGAGTTGGAGAACACCTGAAACCTGGCCAGAACCCAGGGAAATATTCTTAGGTGGGGAGAAATTGGTAAGGAGAAAAGTTCAACCACGTCTCTTAGTGGCCTCTGTCCCAGGAAGGAGCCTGAAGGATTTCTGTGAGCAAGGTCCTAGGTGTCTTGCCAGGGGATTGGGTGTTTTCTTTGTTTCAACAGGTTTTTATTATCATTGTGTGTTTTAATGTGTTCTTATCATCTCATTTTAGGCATTTTGACAGAGGGATTAATGACTGGCTGTGCAAGTAAGTGTCCAGTTGACCACCTTAATCCGGTTCAGGGTCTTCCCTTCCATCCCACAGCAATGAAGCATCACATGCTGTTCATGCCAAACCTGGGGTGTCCTCTCTTCTGAATAAATCCCACTATTTGCTCTGTTTAGTCCTAAATCTGTTGAATTAATTGCACAAAGAGCAACAGCCCCCTTCCTCTAAATCTGGGAATAAAAGAGTGCTGTCCCAAAATCCCTTTGAGTCTGGTGGGTTTAGTGTTCCCTCAGAGAAGGAAGAGCCAGCTTTATATTCCTCCAGGAGGAAAGGGGAACTGAGTCCTGCAGCTCCACCTGCATCTTCCTCAGCCCTTCACCTCCCCTCATCCGTGAGTTCACACCAGCAAACCTCTGCTAAGGGGGTTGGTGGTTGATTTGTGATAAAATCCTGAGCACCAGCAAATCTAAGAGAGCCTCCAGCTCTAGACACCCCAAATTTTACCAAGTTTTACCTGCCAGAGGGGGAAAGTGGATATTTTGTCCTTGAGTATTTATAGGTTTGTAGGAACACAAGTCACAGGTGGTTGGGACTCAGCAAAAATCAGAAGTTTATTGCAGAATGAGCAAAAAAATTGAAGTTTAAAGCAAAAAGTTTATTGCCAGAACGAGTTAGCCAGAACATCCTCCCTGTTTTACTGGGATGTTCTGGACTGAGCTGTCTGTGAGGAGCTTGGGATAAGAAATTCCAGATGGATCTCCTGGACTAGAGGGAGCACCAACCACCTTCCCTGGCTTTCAGGTACGTGTATGACCACATTGGGGAGAACCACGACCACATCCTGAAGGAGCTGGTGGCCAGCACTGCCACCTTTGCCATCACCACCCTGTGGCTGGGGCCCTGTGAGGTCGTTTACATCTGGTCCCTCGTCAACTGCTTCGGCCTCAACTTCGAGCTCTGGGTGCAGAAATTCTTCCAGCTGGGGCCCTTTGCCAAACTGGAGGTGAGGAGCTGGGATGCAGAGAGGATGGGGAGAGGTCAGGGGGGCTGGGGACATGGTCTGGTGCTAGAAAATATCTGTGGCTGGAGGGAGGGAGCTCACACTGGTTTGTAAGCGTCGGATTTTGAAGAGCAGAATCCCTGAGGATGCCATGAGGCTCCATGGGCTGATCTCCTGGGTGAAGATCTGAAGCTCTTTCCTGTGGCCTTCAAAATCATGAGATCATTAAGGTTGGAAAAGACCATCAAGTCCAGCTGTCACCACTAAACCACCTCCTCAAGTGCTGCATCCACACATTTTTCTGAACATTTCCAGGGATGGTGACATCCCTGAAAAATCCTTGGGATCAGCTACTGAGCTGTGCAAGGGAAGCACAGTCCTGGTGCTCTGTGTTCCTTCATTTTACCCACTTTGTCACCCACCCAGAGCAAACAAACTCCTGCCACTGTGATGCTTCACAGGAAATCTGGATTTGGGTGGAAATTCCAGAGGGAAAACAGAGGTTCAAGAGAGGCAGGAATGCATCTCCAATGAGGCATCAAAGTGCCACAGATGGACACAAATATGAGGTCTGTCCGTGGGAATATGTCTATGCATATGGGGAGTATTCTATAGGGAATACCCAGATTCTGTGATCCTATGGGGAAATGTTTATATATTTCCTTATGGGAATAATTTGTTCTTCTTGTTCTCCAAAGCATCTTGGCATTCTCAGTGGTTTTGATCTGATTTCTTTTAAAAGCAAATGTCTGGATGCTAGAAGAAAATATTTTTAATACAGTCCAAAGGTTAGTGTCCTGTCTCTGTTTGGGACCGAGGTGTCTCAGGGACATATAGGGAAAAAAAAAAAAAAAAAAAACAACAAACCAAAAACAACTTTAAAATTTCCACCCTGGAAACAATTATGTTCCTTATTTCTTTTTCCCAGTTTAAAAGTCTGGAGGTCTTAAATTAGTTAAATAAAGGTCTATTTTGAATAAAAGCCATGGAGAGCAATCCTCCTGTTGTTTGCTCTCCTTGTTGAACTCCTAATCAGATTAAGGCTCTCAGAGGCAGTGAAATCTCCTTCCCTGTGGCATCACAATTGCCAGCACTAAGTGCCCTGGGGATACACCACGCTCTTTGAAGGCTGCTATAAACTCCTTCCCTGCTCCACTCACAGCAGCTGATCCTGGAGATTATGTGCCAGTGACAATTCCACTCCGCTGCTGTCATTAGTTTTGAGCTTTTTTTTTTTTTTAATTCCTAAGAAACTATTTTTACCAGGACCCAGGAATGATTTGCATGTAGGGCTAATAATAATCCTGAGATACAACAGATTATTCTGCCTTGAGGAGTGGCTTACCCAAGGCAAGAGGTGGAGAAAGCAGGACTCAACCACTTCATTTTAAAGAGGTTCTGAGAGAGCTGGAGAAGGACTTGTGACAAGGATGTGGAGGGACAGGACAAGGAGTAATAGATTTAAACTGACAGAGGGCAGGGTTAGACAGGATATTGGGAATGAATTCTTTCCTGTGAGGGCACTGAGGGGTTGGAATAGAATTCCCAGAGAAGCTGTAGCTGCCCCTGGATCCCTGGAAGTGTCCAAGGCCAGGTTGGACAGGGCTTGGAGCAACCTGGGATAGTGGAAGTGTCCCTGCCCATGGCAGGGGGTGGAATGGATGATCTTTAATGTCCCTTCCAACCCAAACCATTCCATGTGTCTGTGATTCTACAATTATCATGAAACTGTATCTAATATCTTGCCCCTACCCATGGGACCCAGCCCAGCGTCCCCAAAGCATCAGGGCAGTTTTGCCTTGTCCTTTTATTTCTTCACTCCAGAGGCACTAAAAGCTGCTCTGATTTTTGCCTCCTCTCTGCAATCCCAGATGGAGTTTGCTGGAGTTCCACCAGTCACCCCTTTTCCTTACAGACCCTTTTCCCTCTGCTCCTCTCCCTCTTCCACAGGCCAAGCTGTCAGGGGCCATGTCTCGGAGGATCAGGGCAGCTTTTGGGGCAGTGAACTTCTGGGCCATCGTCCTCTACAACATCCTGGCCCTCAACAGCCTGGAGTTTGCACTGCTGGTGACCAAGAGGCTCCTCGTGCTGGGTAAGGTGCTGCCATCCCCACTGAGAGACCCCTGTCTTAATGGGGGGACACTGGCACAGCAGCTGAGGATGGGGATTTTGGATCTTTTTGGCTCCAAAGTGCTCTGGCCACTGGCTTGTGGTGTGGCTGCTCCAAATGTCCTTAATTCTTAGGGTGCAAAAAGGTGCAGGGAGTGGTTTCTTTGCCCCCATGCTCCTCCTCTGGGGTAGCAGCTGCCTTCCAGGTGTGCTTGCAAAGCCCCTGGCACTGGTTTAATCTCCCTGGAGCACTGCAAAGGTCACGTTCACCTCACCAGTCAGGGCTGAGTCCCTGAAATGGTCTCCTTGCTGGAGAAAGGGATTTACTCATCCTGCCTCATCTCCTCTGCTCCAGCAGACATTCCTGCATCATCCCAAAGGTGACAGGTACAGATCCTCATCCTGCAGTCTGTACATTTCTAATCAGTGGACTTGTGGCACTGCTTTGAAGTCCTCTTGAGCTGCCCAGGGTATAAATAGCCACCAGGAGCTGTTGTCCTGCAGCCCTCTGTGGGATGGGGCTGGCACAGAGAATGGATAATGTCACACTCACTGTGCCAGGAGTGCCTGCCCGCTGAGCTCGCTGCCTTTTGCTGGTTGCATTATTCATTGCAGAGCTCCTGTTTTAGCAGGGACAAACCCTGGATCCACCCCAAGATTTGCTGTGGATACCAAAGTTGTGATTGCAAACACCATCAGACCCTTCTGAAGAGGAGGGAGAGCTCCAGGCTCTGTCACTGACGTAGGTGACAAAAATATGTGTTTTCCTGGGTGGACACTGTGTCCCCACTCAGTGCAGGACAAGGCTGGGGTTGATCCTCAGCATCAGTGGGCCCAAATCTTCCAGAAGGTCACAGTGTTGAGCAAAAATGGACATGGGCAGGTTCGATGGGCAGAAAGTCAACCATGATTTCTGAACTTGGGGAACAGGAGGATTTTGAGAGGTAAGAGGATCTCAAAGCCTCTCCAGCACATCCCCACATTAGCTGCAGTCCATGGTGCCTTGGTGGACTCAGGAAAAGCCTCATCTAAAATCTAACCCTGAGGATTTCCCTCTTCTCCCAGTGAAGCTGCCGGGCTGGATCAATGATGAAAAATATCATTGGCCACCATGAGCCTGTGGGACCTCCCTGTGCCACCTGAGAGGGAGCTGTGCTGGTGAGGAATTGTCCTTGCTGGGCCAGCAGGCACAGCTGGATGACCATGTCTCCCTCCCTGCCCTAGGTTTCCCCGTGAGCACCTTGTCCATCTGGTTCATCACCTACTGCGGGGTGCAGCTGATCAAGGAGCGCGAGCGCATCCTGGCCCTCGAGGAGGAGGACAAGGGTGACAAGGCCAAGGTGGAGTAGGACAAGGCACCACAGGCTTGTCCTGAAGCCTCCTCTCCCTCCCAGCCACTGCTGCCAGGCCAGCCACTGGCCAGGGCTCTCCAGGCCCTCCTGACAATCGGACTGCTGTAGCTCATCCACATAGAAATCACCTGGAAGGCACAGGTCACCCCCTTGCTGCAGGAAAGGTTTTCCATCAGGCACAGCGGGTGTTTCACAGTCTCCCCAGGTGTGGCAGGATGCTGAGGCAGCTCCCAGGACATTTCTTTCGTGCCAGAGCCATCCCCATTGTTTTTCTGACCCTCTGATGTTGTGCAGGCCCAGAGATTTCACCCCCTGTTTCCCACAACGCTTGGTCCACGAGCACTCTCCTCCCCCACAACCCATGTCTCCCAGAGGAGACTCTCCAGGTCCCATGGCTGGAGGTTTTAGGGCCCTGCACTGCTGGATGTGACCACCACGACCACCCCTCTGTGACACATGTCCTGGGACTCAAGCCAAACCCCACCTCAATTTTTTTTATGTGCCATGGACAAAGGTCTGAGCTCGCATTCCTGCCCATGGCTGAGGGACAGAATGTTGCTGTGGCCAGCCCTTTCTCATCTCCAGCCACCCACCCCTTTCCTCAGCTGCCTTTGGTGTGCACAGCCCACAGCTGTAGGGCTGAGTGAGCACACGGGGGAACAGAATCAAAGGAGAAAAAAAACCCAGATGAAGGGCAGGGACTTGGGGCTGGGTGGTGGAGGGAAAGCCCATGGGAGACTCCTTGGAGAATCAGACTTTGGGAGTGTGTGAAACACGGTGCCTTTGGGGGAAAGGTGGGTTTGTAACAGAAAAATAGCTCTGTCTCTCTTGCACTTTAGAGTAACTCTCAGTGGCCTTATGTCTGGGTTATGTCGCTGTTTGGTGAGGGCAGGATCCACACCCCTCTGCAGTGGGGGTCCAGACTCTTGGTGCATCCCTGTGGATGAAGCAGGATGGGTTCCTAGCCAGCTTTCAGCTCTGCCAAAGTAATTTGTGGAGTCCCTGATCAATGTCACTTATTTATGTAGCCAATAAATGTTGGATAACTGTGGCACCTGCTGCTCGTCCCTGTCACGCTGCAGGTGACACCCCCAGCAACACCTCACCTCTGGAGCTGAGAGGACAAGGATCTGTTTGCAGGTCCTCACCTGCCCCCCAAAAGGAGTGACACAAGACATTTTTGACTTCAGCAGAAACCCACTTGGGTGTCATCACCAGACTGGAGGTTGTGCTGCAGCTGGATTCATATTCAGCTTTATTTTGACTCTGCTTTCATCCATATCTTGAGCCTGTGGCCAGCAAACTGTCACCTGTGTAGGTTTTGGTTTAGGAGCCTGGTTGGTTTTACTTTTGGGAGCCTGAGCAACAATGCTGGGAGTAAGGGCAGGTATTTTGCCTTGGTGGCATCTTGTCACATCACTTTTTGACACACCTGTCACTGCTGGACTTTTCATGGGCGTTTCTTGGCATCTCCATTATTTCAGATTTACTTTTTCCATCAAACCATGTGCTTCCTGCAGGGTTAAATTCCTCTCTTGCCCTCCAGAGGGGTGTCCTTGCACAGGTGGCAGCACCCTGAGGTGCTGGCACCAAGGGCTGTGTCACTGTGGAGGCTCAGCTCAGGTCTGTGGCTGCCTGGGAGGACAGAGTCACCCCCAGTGTCCAAGTGGGTGACTCACATGGCAAAGCCCAGTGACTCTGCACTGCCCTCCTGACTTGGATACTCCAGGAGAGAAAATAGCCCATTCACTAAGGGTCTATATTTACCCAGCAGCTGCATCTGCTGAAGCTGCCAGAAGGAGCTAATCTTAGACACCAACCCAGCCAGTGAGCTGTTAGAGACAGTTAATGGGAGAATTTGGGCTTTGGCCTCCTTTTCCAGGAGTTATCCCTTCAGCTTTTGCTGCCCTGACAAGCCCAGGAGGTCTGGTGGGCCAGGAGCACCCTGGTGCTGTCTCAACCAGCTCAGCCTTGCACAGGACACCCTCAGCCTCACTGACTGCCTCTGTAGGATGGGATTCATCCATTGCTCATCCCTCTGGAAAAGAGCATCTCATCTGCCCTGGTTATTACTGCCTGCCCCTTCATAAAACTCTACCAAGAAGCTGAGAAAAGCAAATTTTTTAATTGCAATTACAAATCCCAGTTAATAGCCCTACACTGGACACTTGTTCAGCCTGATATGGCTAAAATTCCTTCATCCATCCTTTTTGTTCTAACATTTTGTGTGGGTGGGAGTGATCCTGCAATGCTGCATCCCTTTAGGATGTACCTGTGTATCTTCACTGTCATGGTTTAATCCCACGCAGTTTCTCACTCACTCACTCACTCACTCACTCACTCACTCACTCACTCACTCCCCCTCACCCCACAAGGAGGAGAATCAGAAAGAAAAGGTAAACAGGTAAATCTGTTGAGATTAAAACAGTTTAACATTTAAAACAAAACATAATGATGATGATAATAATAATGACAATGAGAGGAGGAACAGCAACAGAACACAAGAGAATCAATTGTTGCACAACACAATTGCTCATCCCCCACTGACTGATGCCCAGCCTGTTCCCAAACAGCAAATTGCCTCCCTTCTGGGTAATTTCCACAGCTGATACCCTGGAAATGATGTTCTGTGGTATGGAATATCCCTCTGGCCAGTTTGGGTCAGCTCTCCTGGTCATGCTGCTTCCCAGCTTTTAGTGCAGCTCCTCACTGGCAGAGTTGTGGAAAATCCTTGGAGTGAGATGTGGAAAATCCTTGACTCAGGGTGAGAACAACTCAGCAAGAGCCAAAGCAATGGTGAGTTATCAACATTATCCTCATTCTAAATCTGGAAAAACACAGCAGTGTAAGAGGAAAATTAACTCTCCCAGGCAAAACCAAGACATTCACCCACTCTCATGTCCTGGGGGTGTTTTGCCCACTTGGGGACACACTGAATGACTGTGGGAGTCCACTGATGACTTGGAGTCCCTGGCTGTGGTCCTGTCAGATGTAGGGAACTGTGCACCCAGGCCCTTGGAAAACCAGGGCTGTTTCCCCAAGCCTTGGAGCTGCTCCAGCTGCTGGGCAAAGCCATAGAGTCCCCAGGGCAGGTTTAGGACCAGCACTGTGCCCCTTCCCTGGGTGAGCCACCAACCTGGGAGATGCCAGAGAGCCACCAGGTCCCAGAGCCAAAACATCAGTGAGTTATCAACATTATGCTCACCCTAAATCAGGAAACACACAGCACTGTGGGAGGAAAATTAACTCTCCCAGACAAAACCAAGACATTCACCCACTCCCATGTCCTGGGAGTGTTTTGCCCACTTGGGGACACACTAAATGACTGTGGGAGTCCACTGGTGATTGGGAATCCCTGGCTGTGGCCCTGTCAGATCTGGGGGACAGTGCACCCAGGCACTTGGAAAACCAGGGCTGTTTCCCCAAGCCTTGGAGCTGCTCCAGCTGCTGGGCAAAGTTATGGAGTCCCTAGGGCAGGTTTGGGACAAGCACTGTGCCCCTTCCCTGGGTTTACCACCAACCTGGGAGGTGCCAGAGACTCACCAGGTCCCAGAGCTCCTCGAATGGATGGGCTGTAGCTGCATTTTAGCAGTGGCACCTGGTGGGGTGGGGCATGAGGAAGCAAAACTTGGATGGCAGCACAACGAAAAGGAAAACAAGGCAGGGCTGAAGGGAGATTAAAGGCAAAGGGAGGGGGGGAAATCCCATCTGGTGGCACAACAACACAGGATTAAACTTGGGATGGCACAGAGCTAATACAGAGGGAGCAGAGAGGGGAGGGTGGGGGTGTCCAGCCCCAGATGTGGGGGAGCAAAAACTCCTGAAGTTCGATCCAGTTCAAAGATCAGCACTCAGAGCTTGATCCCATCACAGATGAGCAGCACAGAAGAGCTTATGATGTGAGCTCTGAAAACAGCTTGTGATTATTTCCCTGCTATTTTGGTACTTCCCAGATGCTGCTGGAACCACACCAGTACAGAAGGGCTTCATACTGGTATGGATCCCTCCCTTCTTCCCACTTCTAGAGATAACCCACCATGGCAATTTTTATAAATACATCCCTGCCAGGGTAAGGGGTTATGTGGCTTTAAATACACCGAGAATAATGGCTAATATTTTTTCATGGACTTAATTAAATCGTTAATTAAATCTGTGCCATCACTGAGTGTCAGACAGCCCAGGGGGTCCACAGTAAGAGATAAAACAGATTCATGCACGAGTTTTACCATGGCTGTAAATAATTATAGCTACTCTGCTCGCCCATGTCTGTCAAAACTAATTTTCTTCTTTGTGAGCTCCGTGGGAATAGCTGGACCTGGACTGGCCATTTGAGGGCCCAGGGGACTTCCTAGACATCCATGGGTAGGCAAGCAGGACACAAGAGCTGCTGGAGAGCTCAGCCACTCTGCAGCAGCAGCTCCAGGCCAGGCAGGTTGTCCTGCTGTGGCTCTAGACTTAATCATGGGGGTGATGAACCAGAAGACCTGAGCAGGAGACCCTCAATTTACTTGGGGATATTTGTGTTTAGGTGTCTTAATCCGTGAGTTGAAGCCCACCATTGCATTTTCTTTACTTCTGTTCTGCCTCAGACACTCTCTCTGTCACCAGGATCTGGAAAGGATGGATTTATTGGTGCCAAGTGTTACAGCTCTAGCTTATTTTCTCTGCCAAGGTCAGGATGAATAATACACAGGAAACGTAGATTTCGAGTTTGAACTTGGATGTTTATTAATTCTTATCTATATTACAGTCTCACAGGCCATGGGTTCTGCAGTACCTCTAGTTAACAAGGTGCAAAATGGAGCCATTCTCTATCTCTGCCAGGTCTTTTCAAGGACAACCTGTCCAATTATGAAATGCCACCTATATTATTTATATTTTAAACCCAATAACTAACCACTTGAATTCTGCAATGCGGACTCCATCAACCAATTACAGAAAACCACCCAAACCCATGAAGAAGAAGGAAGAAGAAGGTGAAGAAGAAGGACTCAGACAACACCCAAAATCATCCATCTTGACTCACGTGCATTACTATACATTAAAACCCCAGATTCTCACTTTCCAGAATTCCAACACCAAGGTGCCCAGGGACTGTGCCACTGAGGCCATTTGCATGTATGACAGAGCCACAGAATCACCAAGGCTGGAAAAGAGCTCTGGGATTGGGTCCAACCTATGACTGAACCAGACTGTGGCCCTGAGTGCCACGTCCAGTCTTTCCTTAACACCTCCAGGGATGGTGACTCCACCACCTATTGCAGGGAAAAAGACTCACCCCCTTCCACAGTCCTCAAATCTCCTCCTTTGATGAGAATTTTAAAGAAACTTCCAGCACAGATCTCGTATCCCATAGAGGGCTGTTAATAAACAGCTCCATCTCCATTTCCCACTCCCTTCCAGACCCCTGAAAAGTGACTCTAGAGGAGAACAAAGGACAAACCTGTGCACCAAAGCAGCCCTGGGTGGGAGCTGGCTGGAGATGGGGATGCCACAAAGCCCACACAAGACCCTCCCTTAGCGCATCTTTCCAGCTTTGACTTCATGCTCTATTTTTAGCTCAACTAAATGTCCAGCACTTTCAGAGCAGCCCATTTAGCATCATCAGGAGGAAGCCCCAGCTCTCCACCCATGACCCAAAAGGCAGATTGGGCTGTTAGATTCACCCAGAGGCTGCTCCCCAAGCCCGTGGGTCACACGTGTCCCCCGTGGTGTCACAGCAGCGACACCTCCTGCTCCCCCCGCGGTGACTCACGAGCTGACAGACCCTTCCTGAATTACTGAGGCTGGAATTACAGCTGTTCCCCCAGCCCCCTCCCTTCCTCCTTGTCCAATGTGTCATATTAAAGGGTGATCGGCTTACACATGCTGCAGTATGGATTCCTTAAGCTCTGCAGAGCCTGTGTCTATATATAAAGCCCCGAGCTGGGAACTGAAGTGCACAGACAGCTGGGAGCGTTTCACATTCCCGGTGTGCCGGCGAGCCCGCGAGGCTGTGAGCTCTGCTCTCAGCAAGTTTCTTTACTCAGGTGTAGATATAACCCCCAATATTTGTCCATAAAGGAGGGATCGGGGTAAAGAACGAGCGGTCACTTGTCACCATGGGTTTGCCTCTTGATCAAGTGGAGGAACTGCGTCTCTACCAGCAAACTCTTCTCCAGGACGGACTCAAAGACATGTTGGACCACAATAAGTTTCTGGACTGCGTGTTAAAAGTCAAAGGGAAGGAGTTTCCCTGCCATCGGCTGGTGCTGGCAGCCTGCAGCCCCTATTTCCGGGCCATGTTCCTCTCAGACATGGAAGAGAGCAAGAAGAGGGAGATCACCTTGGAAGACGTCGACCCAGATGTCATGGGCAAGATCCTCCACTACATCTACACCTCCGAGCTGGAGATCACCGAGCAGAACGTGCAGGACATCTTCTCCGTGGCCAACATGTTCCAGATCCCCTCCATCTTCACCGTCTGCGTGTCCTTCCTGCAGAAGAGGCTGTGCCTCAGCAACTGCCTGGCCATCTTCCGGCTGGGATTGATGCTGGATTGCGCCCGGCTGGCCGTGGCCGCCCGGGATTTCATCTGTGACCGCTTCGCGCTGGTCTCCCGCGACGAGGAGTTCTACCAGCTGTCCCCTGACGAGCTGATTGCCATCATCTCCAGCGACTCCCTCAACGTGGAGAAGGAGGAGAGCGTCTTCGAGGTGGTGATGAGGTGGGTGGGGACCAAGGACCGCGAGGGCCGGCAGAAGGCCCTGCCCGTCATCTTCGAGAGCATCCGCTTCCGCCTCATGCCCAACGACTACATCAGGGACCACGTGGAGAAGCAGGCCCTGGTCAAGTCCAGCCCTGAGCTGCTCAAGAAGCTGCAGATGGTGAAGGATGCCCAGAAAGGCAAATTCACCGTGGTGAAGAAGAAGAAAGCGAAGAAGAACAGTGAGAATCAAGCGAAGGAGAATGCCGTCAATGGAGCCGTGGATGACGGGGAAGATGCAGAGGAGGAGTCTCTCCCTGGGATCTTGAATGACACGATGCGTTTTGGGATGTTCCTCCAGGACCTTATTTTCATGGTGAGTGACAGTGGGGCAGTGGCCTATGACCCCAATGCCAACGAGTGCTACTTTGCCTCCCTGTCTACTCAAATCCCAAAGAACCACGTCAGCCTGGTGACCAAAGAGAATCAGATCTTCATTGTTGGAGGACTGTACTACAACGAGGACAACAAAGAGGATCCCATGAGCTCCTACTTCCTACAGGTACTACCTTTATCTTCCTTTTGTTTCTTTGACCACTTGGGAGCATCACCAAGTGATGCTTTAGCTTCTGTGCAAACCCCATAATATGTGTTGTCACGCGATGTTAAAGTGAAAGCTGTAAACAAAGAAGAATGATCTGGGTTGCTTTACTGGAGATTCTTCTCCCTTTACTTTAAAGGCAGATGTCACTGGGGGGTGGTTGTGGTAGTTGAGGAAGAAGGCTTGAAGGAGTAGGAAATAGGAATGAGCCTTCTTGATCCAAATCCTGAAGAGAGGATTGTTTAGAACAATGAATTTGGCCCGGCCCTAGCTGCCACAGGGGTCACAAAGTGGGAGGTTCGTGGCATCAGACGCAGGTTCTGCTTTGCATCCCCTCTCTTCCCTGGTTACGAACCCCAGAAAAACCCAGGGTGACAAAAAAGGAGCAGCAGCAGCTGCAGCCACAGAGCAAACACCCCAAGGACACAGGGCATGTCCCTGCCTCCCAACATGTGCCCCATTGACGGTGCTGTTCCTGCCCCTGGAGATCCAGCTCAGAGTCTCTGCCTCAGCCATTTCCATCCTGTGAGAGGGAAACCACCATGAGGTGTTTTGGGGATACTCCTCAGGGGAAGTGGCTGTTCTAACTCAGCAGTGACCAAACTGTGACTGGTTTGAGCTGTGCAGGCAATCTGAGCCCCAGCCTGGGCTGCAGCCCAGATTTCTTTCCTTGTAGACAGCTAACACAAGGAGCCTACCCTTCCTGCTGACCCTGAGGAATCCAGTAAATCCTCTATTATTCCTCCCATACCAAGAAATCCTTTTTTTGTTTCTCTCCATGGCTTCAGTCTTCTGGGAAGAAACAATAACTTGTCCCAGGCTCGCATCTTCTGGGGAAAAACAATAACATCTCCAGGCAGAAAGAATAAAATGAGGGTGGTTGCCAAGCTTAGAACCCTGATCCCTCCCTTGACTCACTCTTCTCATCAGTAGGGCTGCACAACATGCAGGGACCATGCTTGTCCTCACCTGCAAAGGGGCAGGGGTTTTTGCAGGCCAGGTGGAGTCCAGGGAATGAGAAGCCAGGAGGAAGAAACCCCAGCCCTGTAAAGCAGGAGGAAATGAGGGGAAGCTGAGGAAATGCTGGGGCTGTCCTGTTTGAGATACAGCCTTTCACACTGGACAATCCATGATGACAGAGGTGTGGCCAACCCCATCAGTTACCTGAGAAGAGCAGACTGATGCATTCAGACCAAACCTGTGCCTAAAGATCAATCTTCCCAGCAGAGGTGGGTCCAAGAGAGGTCACAGAACATTCATGGAATCATAGGATGGCCTGGGAAGATCATTTAGTTCCAAATTCCTGCCATGAGCAGGGACACCTTCCACTAGACCAGGTTGCTCAGAGCTCCATCCAACTCGGCCTTGAACACTTCCAGGGGTGGGGCAACATCTTTGGAAACATTTAATGTTTGACTGTACTGCTCTAACTCCAAATCTGTGCCCCTTTGAACATGTGGGTTGGATGAAAAACCTTTGGTGGTCCTTCCCCCCAAAGTACTCTGTGGTTCTAAGCTGAAAACACCAAGATTTCTCTATTCAGCCCCCAGTTTGACACTGACTCAGTGGCAAATGCCTTGAGCATCGTGGGGCCAGTTTTAGCTCTTCCCCACAAGTAGGGTCTCTTCACACATCACCATGTCACCTGTGCTTGGGAGAACTGGCCAAATCCTGGGATTGGAGAGTGCCATCAGTTTGCAAATGTTTAATTTATTACATCAGTGTCATTATGTAGCTCACCATTGTTGTATGAGCAAGAAAGGTTTTTTCAGCTCAACATATTTAGACATGTAGCTCTATGAGAAGCCACAGTGCCTCAGCTCACTACACCTTCTGACTCTTTCTATCCTCCCAAATTTCACATTCCCCCTGCTGAAGCCAGGGGCATCAGGTCAGGGATAATTTAGATTTAAGGACAGGCACCAAAATATAAAAAAATGCTGATAAATCCCAGGAGCCTTGCAGATTTTGGCAGGAGCAGAATGATTCCATTGACATTTGGGATGGAAAAGGGTATCCTTTCTTTGTCGCCTGTGAGATTTATGACTCAAAAACAATGCTGAATCCATCAAGAAGCAGGAACTATCCTGATGACTGAACTGCTCAGGGTTGCACTATAAATAACACATGTGTGGACCACAGCTCACAAAGAGACAAAAACCACAGGCACCCAGCTGAGGCCGAGCCTTTGGAGCCAACCCATCAGGCTGGAAGTCCTTGGCCTGAGCCCATGGCAAACAATGCTCCAGGCAGTGCTGTGTCACAGCTTCATCCTGCAGCCCCACAAAACTGGCTGCAAGATATCCCTCCCTCCTCTATCAAGCTACATTATTTTTTTCCCCCAGTTCTCATTAAGCCACAGTGCTCAGAGTCTCCAGTCTAAGAATTTATCTTTTTTTTTATTATTATTTATTTTCCTGGTGGGAGATGAGGCAATGCCTTGATCTACAGATGCCCAAGGATTTGGTGATCTGATCCAGCAGCTCACTCATCTGTCAGATGGGTCTGGCACACTTTATCTGTTTATTTTCCATCTCTTTACCTGGCAGAGAGGGAGAATACCAGGATGAAATACTGTGAGGTGTTCTGTGCATGAAAAGGTTCAGGAAAATTTCTAGGATTGAAATGCTTCCTTCCATTCCACCAGTCCCAGAAACAATCCATTTATAAGTCCATTTATAAGTCCATTTATAAGTCCAGCAAAGGAGTCTTTCATCCAAAGATGACCAAGCTTTCTCCAAGTTCCAAGTCAGAAGAAGAGACTCAGGAGGGAGCTTATCACTCTACAAGTCCCTGAAAGGAGGCTGTAGCCAGGTGGGGGGTGGCCTCTTCTTCTGATGCCTTGGGAAGGCTGAGCTGGAACAGAGACTGGACAGAGATAAAGAATAAAGTAGATATTTATTAAAAGGCCTTTAAGGACACACCTCAAGCAGGACAGGGCCTGGCCAGGGCTACACCCAAGGTGGACCCAAAATGGACACAAAATGGACAAATGGTCACGAGGTTTCACACTTTGATAAGTTTTGGTCCATTTGCATCTTGGGGTTGAATTGTCCAATTCCAGCTGCAGGTGATGCAGTCCCATCCTTCTTGTTTTCTCCCTTCAGCCACCCTTGTTTGTGCTTTTGGGACAGAAAACTTGTCCCAGTTGTCCTTGGTGTGCAGCAGGAAAAGGATTTGTTTTGTGTCCCTGCTGTGTGCAGAGAGCTGAGTGACACTGTGAGCTCAGAGCTGCACCCCTGGGCACCACAGAACCTGATGTACATGGAAATAAAACTTAAGGCATCACTCCCAGGCAACCAGTGACAGGATGAGAGGATAAGGCGTCAAGCAGGGAGGTTCAGGTTGGACATCATGGAGAATTTTTTTACTGAAAAGGTGGTCAGGCATTGAGATGGGCTGCCCAGGGAGGTGGTGGAGTCACCATCCCTGGAAGTGTTCAGTAAATGACCTGATGTGGCACTCAGTGCCATGGAATTGACAAGGAGGCGACTGGTCAAAAGTTGGATCTCATGATCTCAGTGGTGTTTTCCAACTTTGATGTGATTTTGTAAAACCCAGGCTTTGATGAATAGAGCAGAACGTGTTGCTGCAGACCCATCTCTGCTGTTAGGCCTTGTCATAAAAGGTTTATCATACAGCATCTGACTTGGGTTTGCTCTCAGATCTCCCCTCCTGCTCCAGGTGACAAAGGCACAGCCACAGGAACATTGCAGGCAGCGCTGCTGGGCTGACCAAGCTGCACATGGGAACAGACTTTGCCCTGATCCATGCCCCCTGACTTTTGCTGAACAAATGTACACACCCTAGTGACCACATTTTCCCTTCCAGTACGACCACCTGGATGCAGACTGGCTGGGGATGCCCCCCCTGCCCTCCCCTCGCTGCCTCTTCGGCCTGGGGGAGGCAGAAAACTCCATTTTTGTGGTTGGAGGGAAGGAACTGAAGGAGGGAGAGAAGACCCTGGATTCAGTCCTGTGCTACGACCGGCTGTGAGTGTTCAGGGCCAGCCTGGGGTGGGAAGGGGCTTGGGGGACAAGGTGGAGCAGCTGCCATGAAAAGTGACCCCATGCAAAGTGAGCCCAGCTCCCCAGGGGTCAAAAGGTCTGAGAGAAGGGCTTGAACTCTGCATGTGGATGCTGGGACTGTCTGAGCTGTGCCCTGGGGCTCTGAGCTGTCTCACCCCAGCTGCTCCCTTTATTGAGCCTCCTGGAGAGGGAAGCCTTTATGGGGTATTTTGTTATCTGATTTTTGTAGATGTTCATGTGAGACATGTACAGAGGTGTTTTTTTCTTCTGCTGAGTCTTCTGCTCTTGCCAGTTGATTAAAGGTTCAGTGACATCCGCGGTGGTCTCACCAAAAGAGGTCTGAACAGAAAAGCTTGTTTTTAAAGTGTTCAGATGTGTCACAGAACGGCTCATGCTGATTGATATCATGCTCAATATCTGATTATTTTTGGACAATGGGCACTGACCCATGTTGGCTCATGAGCTTTATTAAAAGGCACCATCCTGTTCTTCTCTCAGGAGACAGAAACTTCCAAAGCCTGCTGCTCTCTGGCCCAAAAAGCCAGAGCAGCAGGCAATCAACAAGCCTTTGCCTGGTCTATATTTAGATGTGTGTGCTTCCAACTCTGTTTTATAGGCAGAGATTTGAAACCAGTTCCATCCCCACAGAGCTGGGCATTGATCTGCCCCTGCAGACTCTGGGAAAGAATTCTTCTGCCCCCACTAAGTGCTCAGGGGTGGTTTGAGTATCAGTTTGAAGCTGGTAGAAATGTGATCAGCACCTCTTTATCTCTGGTTTTGTTTGGTTGATATTATTCTGACAATGACTGCGCATGAGCCAGCTGTGTGCCCAGGTGGCCAAGAAGGCTGGTGGCATCCTGGATGTATCAGCAGGACCAGGGAAATGTTTCTTCCTTTGTGCTGGGCACTGTGAGGCTGAGCCTCAAATCCTGCATCCAGTTTTGGGCCCCTCATGACAAGAAGGACATTGAGGGGCTGGAGTGAGTTCTGAGAAGGGAGCAGAGCTGACGAAGGGTCTGGAGCACCAGGAGCAGCTGAAAGAACATGGGGGGGCTCAGCTTGGAGAAAAGGAGGCTCAAGGGGTCATTATTGCTCCCTATACCTGCCTGAAGACCTCAAGAAAATAATGGATATTAGCATAAATATTCTGCTTATTTTACTCTCACCATCTTTTAGGACTACAACATTTACTGTCTGAGCCTGTCTCATTGCAGACCTCATGTTTCTGAGATTGAGTCCAACCCTGTGCTCCCCTCTAGGTCTGGGAAATGCCATCTCCTCAAGGTGTCACCCAGCAAGCTACAAATCCTTTTGCTTCCCATCTTTCCCTGACCCAGGTCCTTCAAGTGGGGTGAGGCTGATCCCCTTCCCTATGCAGTCTATGGCCACGCAGTGGTGTCACACAAGGACCTTGTCTACGTCATCGGGGGGAAAGGAAGTGACAAGTAAGTCAAAAAGCAAGAGAAAAATCCAGGAGGCAATCCCCCAAACCAGCTGGTACCTCCTCAGCCTGGTTTAAGAAGGGCTGGATGGGGTGGGAGATGTGGATCCTTCCCCTCTCCAGTCAACTTCATGCCTGCAGCCCTTTCCAAAATCTTGGGAGGCCAACAGGGACATCAGGACGATGTCAGTGTCCTTTCAGGAGAGAGAATGTATTTCCCCATCCTTGGAGTCAGGCTGGAGAGGGCTTAAAGGAAAACTGGTCCCATGGAAGGTGGCCATGCCCATGTGAGTTGGAATGAAATGATCTTTAAAGATTCTTCCAAATCAAACCATTCTGTGATCCACATTTTTCACAAAAATATTAATGTCACACAGACTGGGAGAGGCATTGAGCAAGAAGACCCTTCACTTTTAGGGTCTCCTGTCTTGGACTTGTGGAGCAGAGTGGTCACCATAGTCAAATCCAGACATGTATTTGCAACAGGAGGGAAAAAACCTCACCCCCCCTGAGCCCATCCCTCCCTCCTGCAGGGGACGAGCCCAGCAGGAAAAGCCTCTCTCAGGAGCATCACAGTGGCTGCCTTGCAGGGCACAAATGTGGCTGTTTGCAGAGCAAACATTCCACAATCCAGCAAGGATTGGTCCTGCTCGGGAAGGCTTTTGGTCTGGAAGGTGTGAACCTGTATACAATTCACACCTCACACTACCCACCTGGTGACAGGAACATCACTGAGGATATTTTGCAGCATCACAGGAGCACTAAAACAATGCCTTGATGGCTGTGGGAAGTCCTAAGAGGTTGTTGGCTGCCTGGACCTGTATCCAGGTGTGTGAGCACCAAGCTGAGCTCTCAGGACTCCAATCCAAAGTGGGCACAGCAGGAAGGAGTGTGTTCCACACAAAAGTGGTGTGTAACACCACTAAGCATGGACACCCCAACAAAGAGGGTGTGTTCCTCCACTCATGCTGATGTGAAAGAGCAAAATCCTGCCTAGAGACCCCACCTTCTTCCCAGCAGACACCCCCAAACCCCTGCAGTGCCAATCCACCCCTTGACAGGCCATCGAGGCTCCTTTTCCTTCTCGTTTTTCTCCAGGAAGTGCCTGAAGAAGATGTGTGTCTACAACCCAGCCAAGTTTGAGTGGAAGGAGATGGCTCCCATGAAAACTGCCCGCTCCTTGTTCGGGGCCACCGTGCACAAGGACAAAATCTACGTGGCAGCTGGTGTGACAGACTCTGGTTTGACCAACTCGGTGGAGGTCTATGACATTGCCACCAACAAGTATGTCCTGAGTTGTGGTTACACAAGGAGTAGGTGCAGGTGTGCCTTCAGCAACTTCCAAACATTCTGGAGTTTGTTTGTGACTCCTGATGTCAGTTCCTGCAGTTTATATGCCCATGGCAGGGGAGTTGGAACTGGATGTTCTTTATGGTCCCTTCCAACCCAAGCCATTCCAGGGTTCTGTGGTTTCTCAGAGAGCTGGGCATCACCAAAGTCACTGTGGTTGGGCTGTGGATCATCTCAGGCTCATCCTCAAAGTGGTTTCACCCACTGTGCCATCCTTGGGTTCCCTGACAGCTTCACCCAACACAATAAACCCTCTGAGTTTGGGTGGCTCTTGCCAACACTGGGACATACTGGTCCATGTACTCAAAGCAAAACAAAGCTGAACAATGATGATGGGAACAGTTTCCCTAAAAAGCAGCCAAGGTATGGTCCCATCCCACCTAGACCTGCACAACTGAATCTGTGACTAGTGAGCTCAGTTGTTGAATCCTGATTTGAGGCCATGGACTGTCACCTGACGGACACAAAAGAAGGACACTCACACTTTCCAGTTGTGAGACAAGAAAGAAAGAGAAAGTTTATTTTGGGTTTAGGGTTTAAATAGGGTTTGGACTTTGACCAGCGATTGGAGGACAAGGGTGATACCTCTCTGACCCCACTGGTCAAACCAGAAGTCCATCAATCTGTCCTTCCCACAAGAAGGAATGCCTTATTTACAAAACATCATTCTTTGTCTATGTTACAATGTGTGAGAAAATCCAGTACAGAACTGTAAAACATCAGAAGGCTGAAAAACCAGGGNCCTGATTTGAGGCCATGGATGTGTCACTAGTGAGCTCAAATCCTGATTTGAGGCCATCCTCAGTGCAGGGGTGGCCAGGATGCTCTAACTTGTCCCCTCTCTCGACGTGGCAGGTGGGACACCTTCCCTGAGTTCCCTCAGGAGCGCAGCTCTGTCAGCCTGGTCAGCCTGTCCGGGGTGCTCTACCTGCTCGGGGGCTTCGCCACGGTGGAGACGGAGTCGGGAGAGCTGGTGCCAACGGAGCTGAACGACGTGTGGAGGTGACAACCTTCCCCAGGGCTGTCCCAGGGAGCGTGGGAGGGATGTTAGCAATGATGATGCCTGGAGAGGCTAGCTGGGACAGATGATGCCTTAAGTCTGAGCTTTCATGTTTTTCAGTTTCTCTGCTGCTTAGGTGTGTAGTTTTGAGCCTCATATTAAGTGCCAGTAAGCTCCCTTCACAGAGTAGGTGGACAAAACAAATCCTTTTCCTGCTGCACACCAAGGACAACTGGGACAAGTTTTCAGGCTCAAAAGCACAAACAAGGGTGGCTGAAGGGAGAAAACAAGAAGGATGGGACTGCATCACCTGCAGCTGGAATTGGACAATTCAACCCCAAGATGCAAATGGACCAAATGGACCGTTTGTCCATTTTGTGACCATTTTGGGTCCACCTTGGGTGTAGCCCTGGCCAGGCCCTGTCCTGCCCAAGGTGTATCCTTAAAGGCCTTTTAATAAATATCTTCTTTATTCTTTAGCTCTGTTCAGTCTCTGTTTCAGGTCAGCCTTCCCAAAGCATCACAGAGGCTGGACAGTGTTAAAGGAACAAAGTAGGTATTTATTAGAAAAGCCTTCAAAGGATACACGTTGGACAGTACAAGAGCCTGGCCATGGCTCCACCCAAGATGGACACCCAGTCACGAGTTTTCACACTTTTATAAGTTTTGGTCCATTTACATATTGGGGTTAATTGTCCAATTACAGCTTCAGGTTATGAAGTCCCATCCTTCCAGATTGCCCTCCTCAATTCACTGTTGTTTGCACTTTTTGGGCCTGAAGCTGCAATGGTGACCTTGGTTCTCAGGCTGGAAAAGAATTGTTTTGTCTGACTGAATTGTGAGAACTTGCTACTACTTTATATGAAGTTCAGAGTTATAAACCAATGTAGTACAGAATCTGAAAAATATAAAAGATAAAACTTAAGGCATCAATGAAATAAATAATTTCTGTCTTTTTTTATGCTGTCAGTGTGAGACATCAGTGTGAGGCTGCAGGCTCAGCACAGGGTGTCTGGGAAGTTTGCCCTGTGCTATGCTGGAGGGCACAGTGGTGCTTCAGTGATCTCTCCCAGCCTCACACAGCAACAGACCAGGGAAAACTTGCTTCTTTGGCTTTGTTGTGCATTGACATTTTGCCTGGAGCTGGTTCCAGCCTCCCCTTTGGTGTGGAGCAGCATCTGTGCAATGCTTCCTCTCCCTGGAAACAGCCAGTGCCCGGGCTGGGAAGCAGAAATTCTGGGCTGGGAAACAGAAATTCTGGGCTGGGAAGCAGATAGGCTTGGCTGGGAAGCAGAATCTGGGCTGGGAAGCAGTCTGGGCTGGGAAGCAGAATCTGGGCTGGGAAGCAGAATCTGGGCTGGGAAGCAGAGTCTGGGCTGGGAAGCAGACAGGCTTTGCTAGGAAGCAGAGTCTTGTCTGGGAAGCAGAGTGTCTTGTCTGGGAAGCAGAGTGTCTGGGCTGGGAAGCAGAGTGTCTTGTCTGGGAAGCAGAGTGTCTGGGCTGGGAAGCAGAATCTGGGCTGGGAAGCAGAGTGTCTGGGCTGGGAAGCAGAAGGTCTGGGCTGGGAAGCAGATAGGCTTGTCTGGGAAGCAGAGATTCTGGGCTGGGAAGCAGAGATTCTGGGCTGGGAAGCAGATAGGCTTGTCTGGGAAGCAGATAGTCTTACATGCAAGAGGAGTGGGCAGAAAGCACTCAGTGACAGCTGCTAATGCAGCGTTGGCTGCTCCCATCCCTCACATCGGTGCTCTGGCACCCTCAGCAGGATCCTGCTGTCCTTCACCCTGGATGTTCCACCTTGGTGCTATCAACCAAATTCCTAGAAGGAAAATATTCCCTCCCCTGAAAGACCACGTGCTGATATCCACATGCCCCAAACCAGAGCACGCCAGGGATGAAAGTCCCCATGCAGACTCTTGTGGCCAAATAACCCCTGCAGGATGTCACGCCATGCACTGACCAGGGCTCCCACCACTGTGGAGAGCTGGAAGGCGGGAGAAGAGACCTTTCATAACCATTAAATGTCTGTCTGCCTCTCCCCAGGTATGATGAGGAGCAGAAGAAATGGGAAGGGGTCCTCAGGGAGATCCAGTACGCCTCGGGTGCCACGTTCCTGCCCGTGCGCCTCAACGTCCTGCGCCTAACAAAGATGTAGCCAGGCTGGATTGGGCAACTTTCCAGGGACTGTGGGGCAAGGAGGGATGGGGGGCATGGGGAGATGCTTATCAGAGATGTGGCATCTGGACACTGCCCAGGACATTGCATCTGTGATTGGCATTTTTTTGGGTAAGTGGTAAAGAGTGGGGAGTATCTGGAAAATCTCTGGGAACTTGAAGGAGCTCACAAGGTAATTAGAGAGGGGATCTGGAGCCTGCAAGGAGCTGGGGAAGACTGAGAAGCACAGGAAAATTAGTTATTCCAGTCTTAGGAGACAGGAAAAATAGATCATACATTTTTTAAATTTCTTTCTCCATTTTTTCCCTATCTTTTCAACTGCTATTGGACCTCTCCAACAAACAGCAGGTGCAGGAAGTGGGGAATAAGATGACATTCCCCAGGGAAAAACTATTTCCCAGAAAGTATTTCCCAACCTAAGGTGTCAGTGAGCGCAATGTTCCTTGGAGAGGAGAAGGGTTGAAGTCAAGTGGTACAGGAGAGACCTGATAGAATTTGATGAGTTCCTGAGTGAAGAGGGTGGCTGGGATGAGACAGTTAAAAGAAAAGATCATGTGAGCAGCAGAAGCGCCTTGAAAGTTGTAATGAAAAGTAAATAATCTTAGTTCTTTGCCTCCACCTTGACTTTGGAGTGATGAGAGGAGAGTCTCAGGAAGGGAGGAGTCATGGAAGCTGTAGGGTGGGAAAGGGGGAGAGATGGACAGGGAATGCCACATGTGGTCATCTCCAGCCTTTTGGGCTCCTCATCCTCAATCACAGATCACAATGTCCTCACCTATGGATGGACAAATGCTGGTTTTTAGGGAAAGGTTTTATATTTTTGCTGTTTGTCTTATTTTTAATGTTCAGACTTTTTTTTTTAAGAGAATTTTACCTTGCTAAGGAGATCTCAGATGTGTCTGGCTCAAAGAGAGTTTCTGACTGAGGAAAAATGCATATTTATTTTAAAGTTGTCAATAATAATGTTTTGATAGAGACACGACTGTATGGGCAGCAGGAAAAAAAGATCTGTAAGAGGAAAAATGTCCTGATGCCCACACCATCTGACCAGTGGTTTATTTAAAAATAAATGTGATTATTCAAAGAGAAATACCCTGTGTTTGCACATTGATAGAGCTGAAACTGATCCTTCACAGCAACCAAAGACAAGGATTGAGCACAAGTTGAGATGGACACATGCAGCAAAACAGACCCATGGAAAAGCCCCATCTTTTCTTGTTATTTTCCCCCATTTGAGAGCTAAAATTTTAGGATCTGTATCCTTACAGCTCTTCCCCATGGATACCACAACAAGGAGTTTACCCAAGACTAGGAGGAAGCTGGATGCCTACACTGACAGGGGTGAGAGGAAACAGCCTCAGGTTGTGCCAGGGGAGGTTTAGATTGGATATTAGGATGAGTTTTTTCACAGAAAAGGTTGTAAAGCACTGGAAGAAGCAGTGGAGTTCCAGTGGTGGAGTCATCACCCCTGGAAGTGTTCAAAAAACTGTGGATGTGGCACCTGGGGACATGGTTTCGTGGTGAACATGGTGGTGGTGCTGGGTTGGTGGTGGCTGGACTCAATGAGATTAAAGGTCTTTTCCAACCTTAACAATTCTGTGATTCTGTGATGTCATAGTACCATTAACAGGGGTGATAATCAATAATAATTTAAAAAAGAACAAATACAAACCTTGCAAAATA
Source organism: Trochalopteron elliotii (assembly GCA_024734555.1). NCBI lineage: Eukaryota > Metazoa > Chordata > Aves > Passeriformes > Leiothrichidae > Trochalopteron > Trochalopteron elliotii. The sequence goes on from JANPWX010000193.1 coordinate 575,594, forward strand.
ATTGCCTCAAAGTGGTATGAAAATTCTGGTATCACAAATGATACCTGGCTGATTCATCTAGATCAAAATGCAGTTGTGGAGAAACTAAAACATATTTGGAAGGACAAAGAATTCAAGGGAAGTAAAGGAACCAGAGACTTGTCCTGGTTTCATTTGAAGGATTTAGGAAGTTATAGGATAAGCTCCTTAGAGGACAATCACATCAGCACAGTAATGAAATATTTCAGAAGAAAAAGAAATCCAAGGTGACTTGGTGTCACAAAGTAGCTTTAAAAAAAAAAAGGAACAAAAATCTTTGAAACAATCAAATGTGTGAAAAATGCACGGAAAAGAAATAAACACCTTCTGCCTAGTTCTGCAGAAATTCACGTAGACAATTCCCAAGCTAATTAAAGATGAATCTTCCAAATAGCTTCTGGCAGAAAAGAAAAAAAAGAAAAATTGAGAAAAAAAAACCTAAAAAAAAAAATCCCTGCATAGAATAACCATTTTTAGAAGTCATTTATTACAGTGTCAGGATACCACCTCCTGCCTCCAGCAACACCATCCCTGGAAGTGTTCAAGGAATGAGTGGAAGTTGCACTCAGTGCTCTGGGCTGGTTGACAAGGTGGTGATTGGTCCAAGGTTGACTCAATGATCTTGAAGGTATTTTCCAGCCTCAATGATTCTGTGATTCCATGACCTTTTTTTAACTCTTCTTGCTGAATGCAGGCTGGAAAATTGTTGGTGATCCTAACAGAGGTTTAATCCCCACTCACCTCCTGGCCATTTCTTGGCTTTCTTGGAGGAATTCTGGGCTTTTTAAAGCCATAAGGAGAATGCTGCTAATCTTCCATGAGTTGTTGTGATGTGGTCCCTGATAAAGGCTCAAGATGTTTCAAATAAACTGGAGTTTGGTGGTCATGTGTGGTTCCCATCCATTATAAAGCTGTGGAGAAGCCACCACTGGCACAGAGCAGGAAACTAAAAAGGAAAAACAGCTGTTGTATAAAAAGACCCAGAAGAACTTGAAATATCCCATTGCTTGAGCAACAAGAGGCAAATCTCAGCACTTGTTGGTCCAAGGAAGGAGGCAAAGTTGGACATCACCAAGTGAAAGTGTGGCCTGGGGATGCTCCTCCACATCTCCACACAAGAGGCTGTGTCAGTTTAAAGGGTGTCACAGATAAGAAATGCCACCAGAAATGCTCAGAGAGACATCATTCCTCCCTGCTGCCTGGTGTTTTCCTGGCTCAGATGCAACAGCTCTAGTGACACAGGTCTCCCTACAGATAATGACAGTGGCAAAGACTATATCCAAAGGCTGAGGGAAAACTGCCTCTTCTTCCATTGTCTTCCCAAAATCCATGCTGATATTGTTGGCGAGTTTCCCTCTGCTCCATTTTTAATTAATAAAGGCACTGGGTGCTCTTGGATGTGCTCCCTGGTTTCTCCACTGCCAATAGAGGAGATCAGAGAGCCCCTACTCAGAGTTCACACCAACCTGATGGAGCCAGTAGGACCAGGTGCTCAGTCTTTACCCCAGGGCTGTAAGCACCAAATTCCTTCTTCTATCCACTCATCACCCTTCCCTGAAAAGCTCTTTTTTTGTTGGCCCCACAACAGTCAAGTTGTCTCACACACACGCACACACCTCCCACCAAACCCAACACAGAGCCTAAACATGCCAAGCAGTGGCAGCAGTCAACATTCCATAGGAAACTCATCCTCCCTGTCTCTGACTGCTCACACAGTTGCCTGAAAAAAAAACCTTTTTAAAAGAAAAAGAAAAAGAAAAAAAAAAGGGGGGGAAGGAAAAGATAAAGCAAAATCAAGGTAACAAAGAAAGTAGTGGAGCTTTCGGTTTTCTTTTATAAAAGACAAATCGTTTATTGATTCAGTCCTTCCACTTGCAACCTCTTTGGTAACAGTCATAACACTTCCAGACTGGGAGAACGCAGTGGAAAGGCCCAGTTCTGACCTCTCACCAATTTCAGAGCTCAGTGAGCCCCAACGTGCCTTGGTGAGAGGCCAAAAGCAGATTTCAAAGCATGGCCAAGGACCTGGCCTCAAGGGACAACCCAAACCAGCCTCCCCATCGTGACTCGTTGTGCCTGTGGGCAGCACAGAGAGCAGCCCCAGCACCCCCAGGCAGAAGATGGCTTGGGATGGGGATGTCTGACTGGGAGTTGTGCCCTGGGAGGTGGCTTTGATGAACTTCTTGGGACCTCCTGGACATTGGCCAACGGGACCACCGACAAGGCAAGACTCGCCCGTTCCTGCGGTAGACAATGACTTGCCTCAGCTGGTCCCACAGGGATAGACTAATCCAACCATCTCAGCCTCCCCCTCCTCACACCATCCCAAAGAGAGTAACTGCTGTACTTGGAGTTAAAGATAAACATATATTGATTACACATGGTCATAAAAAAAAAAAGTAATAATAATAATAATAATACATTTCCTAGAACATTACTTAAGACGCTTCTGAAAAGCATCCAAGCTTCCCCTCCCCTCCCCGCCTTCCCTTAATCTATACAGAATAAAGTGCTTTGTTTAGTTTTGTTCACACTTGTAGAGCCACCAATACACTCTTTAACTTGGCATGTTTGGGCAACCGATACTGAATGCCGTAAAATAATACAGAGCCAAACACCAGGCATGAGAAACTAGTTTTGAGGCAAGTGCTTGGGGTTTCATTCATTTCCTTCAAGTTCCATGCTACAGAGGTTGTTCTTATTCCTAATTTTTTTTCTCCTCCTTTTTTAAAAATCATTATTTTCCTCCTTTGTCAGTTCAACCCAACTCCCATCGTGGTTCCGTGTCTCTAGGCAGGGCTGCGTGTGGGGAAGCTCTCGCCGTCCGTGTGAACAAAGGGCGTCTGTCCGTCTGTCCTTCCCTCCTGACTTCAGGCAAACCAAGAGTCACCTCAGAGGAGTTGTCTAGCAGCAGATGCTCGTCTCTATTGCACTGTCACAGCCATTCCCACCCATCCATCTGTCCGTCCGTCCATCCGTCACCTTCCCACCGCGCCAGGGTTATGGCTGTGGTCCGAAGGGCCAGCTGTGCCTCATGGATACGTGAGGCGAACTGGTCTGTGCTACCAGGCTCCTGGGATATATAAACCAAAAAAACGACCCTCCCCACACGATCCCCTCCCTCCCCAAAGTTCAAATGAAGGGTGGAGCGGAGGGGGAAAAAAAAATTTCCAACCCAGACAGGTCTGGGGTTTAGGGGTGCGGGAAGAGCTGTCAGCTGAACGTTGCGCTACGGCGTATTCAGGAACTGCGTAATGGAAATCAAGCCCCTCTCCACCCTCGCGGTCTGTCAAAGAAGGGATGTGAGAGATTAAGGTGCAAGAGTTTAAAAAAAAAAAAAGAATTTAAAAAAAAATTAAAATAAAACATAAAAAGCTTGAAAACAACGGACCCAGCTCTCCTGCCTCCTGCCCTGTCTAACCCCAAGGGGTGCAACAGTGCCGGCCGGGACGGATCCGGGATGGACGAGGCATCGCGGGAGCGACTCGTCTGAGCTCTTAGTACACAAACAAAAACCAGACATGAGGACACACTGGGGCTGAGTCAGGGTGTAGACAAAAGGGCTCGGAGGCCTTGTAGGACTCCTGGGAACTACCCAGGCCTTGGAGAGGGGAGGGAGCAGCAGGGATCTGGTTCTCCAAAGTGCTGTGTGCATGGTCACATCTCGACGTCTCCAAGTGGCTCCACGAGCAGGCTCTCGAGGGGGATGGGGCACGGCTGGGATCAGTCACTGGGCTCTCTGCTGGGCTTCCAGCCTTGAGGAAGTGCTCTCATCTCACAGAGATGTCCAAGGGGGGCAGGTCCTCACTGGGAGAGGAGGGACAGGAACAGGGAAAGCCACCTCCAGGTGAGTGGAATGAGGGAGCGCAATGTTGGTGTGGGTGTTTACATGGGGAGAAGTCTGTCAGCTGTTGGGCTCCATCACAGAAGACCATAAAAGCAAGGTGAGCTCTTCCATCCTGTCTCAAGGCTGAGCATGAGGGGAAAGAAGCACAAGGAAGCCCAAGGGGACAGGATCTGGGAGGCAGCAGAGGAGGAGACAGCATGGACCACTCCAACACCTCCACGAGTTTCACTGAATGCTTCTCTAAAGCAAACACCTTCCAGTATGGGTCATGGTCCCTTTAGACAGCCAAAGGCCCCAGGAGCCCTCATCCCTCACAGGTGTGTTTGAGAAGGCTTTGCACCATCCCAATGGACCCCACGGTCATGGAGGGGGACAGCAGGGAAGCCCTTGGAACCCACCTGAGAAGGTCAATATGGTGAGGCAGCTCTGCCATAGCAACCTCCTCGTGCTTGGAGCAGATGGAGAAGGGGGTGAGCTCACTGGTACTGAAGGCCATGCTGGGGATCCACAGGACCCCAGCCAACACAAAGATGAAAAGGACTTTGTGGCTCCAAAATGCTAACATCAGTCAGTTTTCCCTAGATACCAGGCACCAGTGGGGCACCACTCAGCAGGAGGTGACACCAGTCACCTCAAAGAGCACTCAGGAGAACAGCAGATGCTCCCCAGTCCTGTCCCTGTCAGGCTCCTGCATGACCCCAGTCAGCAAAGCCCCTGAGCACGTGGCTGAGTCCTCCCATCTCTGCAGGGACAGCCTCAAAGCTGCCCAAGTGCTTGGCTGATTTGGTCCAGGAGACAAAGCACCAAGACTTTTCACAGAGCCAGATGTGGCTCCCTGTCCCCAGCACTCTGCTGTCACCCAGCACAAGCTGCATACGAGAAAAGGCTCCTGCAGCCCACCCAGTGACCTCTTCCCTTCTTACCTACCAACAGTGCTTCCACCACCTCCTCCATGACACGACCCACAGGTGACCTCAACATTGGCTTTAGAAGCACTGGATCAGCTGGAACACCCCCCCACACTTTTTGTCAGCCCTTCTCTGCCCATACTGGGTACTCTCTGTACCCACTCTGGGTGCTCACTGACTCCAAAGGGAACACTTCCCCAGGCAGGGACCACACTGCCATGGTCAGGACAATGCATGGCACCCTGGGGCAGAGCACAGCAGCAAGAGACCCTGCTGGGACCTCTGTGCTAAAAAAAAGGGGACAGCAAAGCCCTCCTCTTCTCCTCCTCCTCCTCAGCATGAAGCCAGCCATATCATTTTTAAGTGAAACCAAAGACCAGCTCAACTTCAACATCTCCAACAAGCACTAAGCAAAACCACAGGGCATCACCAAAACAACCACAGCCCTCACTGGTCCCCTCTGGTCCCCCCAAACCAGGACAGGGCAACGAATGCCAGCACCACAAGGAGAAGTGAAGCTTGGGAGAGCAACGCAGGCAATGAACTGGAGACTGGGACATCATCATCCCCAGGCTGAACAGGGTCTTGCTCTAGCTCTGAACCTTGCAGCAGGACTGACCTGGAGCTCACCTGTCCCTCAGGGGTTTATTCAGATTGTTAAGGCACTATTCTGGGCCGATTCTGCCAAGAAACAGAAGCGTCCTGCTCCTCTGTCCCAGGCTACCCTCCTGCCGGTCCCAAAGGTATCTGAGCTCTCCCAGGAACAGCTCCCTGACTCCAGAGCATCCCCAGGAGCCCAGCTTCTGCTGGGATTAGCAGAGAGGGCACACACCAGAACCCAGCCCAATTAGGGCACCCCCCAAACTGAACTGACAGCGAGCTGTAGATGCCCCGAGATGCAAGGTGGGTTGTTTGTGCTTTTGCCTGTGGAGGAGGAAAACCTGTTGTAGGGAAGGAAGACACGTCGAGGGCTGCTAATGAGAGCATGCTAATGGCTTTCCAACGGGGGCACCTGCTCTCTCACCACGGGCCACTGGGGCTGGCAGTGGTGGGCTCCTCTGGGGCACCCACCTTTCAACCCCGTGGGTGAAGAGCCTGACTTGAAAGACCAGCTTTACAGTACAGGGATTCAAGCACCACTAACTAGAATTCGGCTTAAAATATTGATGCACCGGCCAGCAAGCTCAAGCCCGGATATCCTGCTCCTCCCAGCCTCACCAGCATCCCAGCAGGAAGATGCAGCCAGGTTGTGGGAAGATGAAACAGAGAGTGACACCTTTAACCTACACCCTTATGGACGGACGACGGTTTCCCCCCCCAACACCCACGCTCCTCGGGGTGGGGGGGCTTCCTCCTGCTCCCCCTCTCCGCGGAGAATGAAAAAGGAATAAAAACCCAAAACAACCCCAAAATGAGGAGGGAGGGGGGATAGAGAGCAAGCAAAGCCTTGGCTCCCCGGGGGAAAGGCGTTCCCGAAGGGCAGAGCAGTCCGTGCAGGCGCATGGCCGGGGCGGGGTGGCGGGGAAGGGTGGGCACCTAATTGTTGTTTGAATTTATCCTCCCCGCGGGAAACAGGGGAGGGGGCGGCGGTAGGTGAGGAGGAGGAGGGAGGGTCTGTGGAAGAGGGTGGAGCAGCGGCAGGGGCAGGGGGGAGACGCCGGGGCCGGGGGGCAGCGGAGCCGGGCTGGTGGCGGGTTGGGGGACGGCCGTGTCCGAAGCCAAGGGGTTGCTGACGCGGAAACATTTCTCCTTGTGGGCTTTGAGCATGTTGGAGAAGCGGAAGCGCTGGCCGCAGACGTCGCAGGGGTACGGCTTCTCCCCGGTGTGGGTCCGGCGGTGCCGCTTCATGTTGGGGCGGCTGGTGAAGCTCTTCCCGCAGATCTCGCAGATGTAGGGCTTCTCCCCTGGGGGCGGGAGGAGAGGGGGGAGTCAGAGGCTGGTTTGGTGTCTCGAGGCATTTTGGGGTGCACGTGTGTGTGCCTTGCCCTCGTGAGGCAGTGAACAGCCCCAAACCCCAGCCCTACAGCCTGTATCCCAGCCTGGCGGTGTCTGTCAGTCATGGCACACGGGAGGCAATGCTCCACTCTCCCCTAATCCACCTCCTGAGGGGCCAGATGACCAGAAATCCCATGTGGGAGAAAGGACTGAGGACCAAGGAATATTTAAAGCCAAACGCCAGGCCATCATGTTCATCTAGACCCTACCTTTCTCTTGGGAGCTCTGTCTGAACCCAGGAGTTGGTAGCTATATATGTGCTCTTCTCTGTCTTTTCTGTGTTTCTCTCCTTCTTCTAATTCCCTCTCCTTGGAATATGTTGAGTACCTTAACATCAGAAGTGTTTAAAGTTTGCTAAGTTGAATGGGCCAAGTTAATGCTGTGAGAAGTGTTTTATGTTGGTTGAATGCTGGACTAAACCTTTTGCCAAAGTTCCCTGATTTTTCTCAAGTTTGCCAGCAAACCTTTGTGTTGTTTTGACTTCTTCTTTAGATCTTGTTGGTCTTTCTCCCGTGTGTCCAGCTCAGAGATCATTGTAACCATTGTAAGCCCTTCCAAAAGTCTCACTGAACTAATTGATTGGGCCCTTACCAGTGCCCCCCAAAACCCCACCCAAAGATGTTACCCCCACCTCACCACTTTTTCCAGGGAGATCTGGGGCCAGGCAAAGGGGGTCTCACCTGTGTGCGTCTTCATGTGCTCATCAAAGTACTGCTTCATGTTGAAGTCCTTGCCACACCACTGGCACATGAACTGCTTGTGGCCGATGTGGATGCTCATGTGGGAGCGCAGCTGGTACTTGTACTGGAAGCGCTCGTTGCAGTTCTGCAGGGTTGAGGAGTTGTTGATGAGCACCCAAAATATCTCCACATTCCCCTCAAATGACCAGCAGTGAAGAAATCCCATTTTTTCCCCCCAGGAAAGCCCCCAAACCAGGCTTTTTGGGGCATACCCAGCCAGGTTTCCAGGCTGGATGGGCTTGGGGTGGGTGCAAAATCCAGGCACTTGGGGACAGATCCTGGCATTGGTTTCATCATAAAGCTGGTGGGACCCAACTGGTCAGGAAACTTCCTGGACAAGTTTCATCGTAAAGTTGGTGGGACCCTCAAACCAGGAGGTGATGCAAAGTTTGGAAAAGCTGTGGGACCATCCCTACAGCTACACTGGCACAAAGCACAGTGGAAGGCCCAAGGAGTGGCAGATCTTTCCCCAGGTCAGTTGTTTGAGAGGCTGAGGGGTGGGGTGGCAGCCAGGACCTTACCTCACATTTGAAAGGCTTTTCCCCGGAGTGCTGGAGCGAGTGGACCTTGAGGGACATGCTGCGCTTGAAGGACTTCCCACAGGTCTCACAGGTGAAGGGCATGTCCTTGGTGTGTGCTGGTGGGGACAGGGGCAGGTCAAGACCTCCACACACACCTCTACCATCCATCTCCCCACACCTCAGCTGTGGCTGCCCAACCCCAGAAAACCCAAAGCATCTCTGGAAGATATATGGCAGCAACATTGCAAGCATTTCCCTTCCTGTCCTAGGGTGACTTTAAGATGCTTGTATCCCCAATCATCTGTTCTGTTTGTGCTGTGTTTTGAGTTCTGTGCCTTTAAGACTGGTTTTGAGAGTGAAGCAGAGAGAAGAAGTGTGCAGTTTGTTTTGAAAACAGCAATCACTGCCTCTGCCTTCCTTCTCCGGACTCTGTGTGTTCATGTGGAGCACAGACCAGCAATGGAACAGAAATCTCTTTGCTTTTAGTTAGCTTAGCTAGCTGAGGCAGAGAAGCTTCCTGAACTGTTTTTTTCTCTTTTTCTTGGGACTGTTTAAACCTGCTCTGGACTGAAAAACCCAGAGGAGCACCGAGGGCTGGCACCTGCGGCCTACCGGGGCCTGGACCTCCTGAGGGACTGGTGGGAGACTGGGCGAGCCGAGCTACCCACAGCAAGGACTTTCTGAATTTACTATCTCCCTCCAGAGCAATGAAAGGTTTTATTGTTTCATATTATTTCATTTATGCTTGTGGGCACTTTGTTAAATAAATAGTTTTTTCCACTTTTCTCCAAGGAAGTTTTTTTTCCCGGACTGGTTGGGGGAGGGGTCGTTTGGGTTTGCTTCCCAGAGGGATCCCATTTGGGGGGTTTTCTCCCAAATTTGCCCTAAACCAGGACACTTCCAAGCCCCCATTCTTTTGGATCTCTTTGGTGGCTCCAAGGCTCAGGGACCCAACCACCGTTGTCATGTGCAATTCACTTTTCAAAGCCCCATCATTGATGCAGTCTGGTCCTTTCACACTGGTTACACTTCAAACCTTCCTCTGATCAAATAAATAAATAATAATATTTTCTATTGTAATAGATATAATAATAATAATGTATATATAATAGATATAATAATAATAAATATTTTCTGATAAAATAAATGGGATTCCCCAGCACCACGTCCAAACCCAGCACTGAGCAGACATTCATTCAGCACTGAATATCAGGCCAAATTTCAAGATGGGGATGTGAGAAAGCTCACCCAAGAGTAAGCCCAGCCCTGAACACCCAACATGACAGCAACAGAAAACACCTTTCATTGCCAAGTGGATGGACCAACACCCCAACAAGATCTCCCTGTGGTGCCTCCTGCACTCACCAACCATGTGTTTGCGCACGTGGGCCATGGTGTAGAACTTCTTCTCGCAGATCTCGCAGGAGAACTTCTTCTCTGCATAGCCATGGACAATCTTGTTGTGCTCGTGGAGAGACCAGAGCTTCTTGAACCCCTTCCCACACGTCACACACTGCAAGGACACAGGAGATGGTCAGGGAAACAGGGAAAGAGCTTCACCCATGGAAAGGGAACATCACTGTGAAAGCTACAGCTGATATCAAAAATCGTAACAACCTGCAAGTCTGGTACAGACCTTGTCACTTCAAAACCTCCAGAGTTCATATTTCTACCCATGGGATGAGCAAGGGACAGTGACCTTCCAGGGAAGGATGTGGAATCTCCAACAACGGCTGTATCAGGACTTGGATTAGCAACAACTCATGCCCTATTCCCAACTGGGAATTTTATTCCTAAATGAGGATACTGCATAAAATAATCCCAACCCTCTGTGCATTGGAAATCTGCAAAAAATATAAAAACAAGTAGAATCCCAAGCCAGGGCAGTACAACTTCAATCTTCAGCAGATATTATGGATACTTCACCACTAAATTGGTTTTTCAAACAGATCTATGATTCCATGATATCCAAAAGGACCAAAATGGACCCAAACCACCAGTCCATCAGCACAAGGAGAACAACGTGATACACAAAGTCTTCTCCAAGAAGTTAAGGCAGAGAATCTCTTCAGCTCCAACAAGTTCAATGTTACTCTGGAAGCTCCCAAGAAAAGCTCCAGCTGCTATGTGAGATTTCTTGGAGTCATGTGAGACCAGTTCAGTGTTCAGGGACACACAGGAGAGAGATGTCCACAAAGGAAACCATACCAGGAGCCGAGGGCCAACTCCTTCCCCTTCACCTTTCCATGGCTCACGTTCCTCTTGGTCAGCAGGGATAAAACCATCCCTTCTCTCCTTGCAGATTTGTTGAGAGAATAATTCCTGCCTTTGAAGGCATCTTGCAACAACGTGGCTGAATCGTGCTGGTGAACCTGGGGAGGGATTCCTCCAATTCTCCTCCTTCCCAGAGGAACAGATGCTCCTTGATGGGCTTCAACCAAATTTTGCTGTCATACCGTGGAAAATACACCATTATGCTGTGAAGTCACAGTATTTTTCCATATATATATCTATATTTAGGGCCCTCAAAGGAAAAATTAAGGTAACAGAACCATTTCCAAGCCTCATCATCTTCATCTTGTCATGCTCAAATGCCAACATGAGTAGTCCTCCAAGTCCTACTGTTCCCAAGTATGTATTTCCATGGATCAGAACAGCTTTATTTCTGTTTTAAGGGATATTTCAGGGCAAATTCAGGACTAGAGCCTGCTATCAAAGACACATCAATATAATTTTCTCCACTTAAAATTAAAGAGGCAGGGGAATTTCAAAATGAAAGGTAGAGGGAAAGCAGCAGAGGTAGAAAAACCCCCAGGGCTGGGACCAAACACCCTGGAGGGTCAAGCTCTGTGTCTTCACTTACTGCTGAAAATCATCACTCAAAAATATGAAAGTAATGTCCAAATGAGGGGGAAAAATGAGGATATAAATTCTTTCAAGTTAAAAGGAAAACCATACTGAAGCTGGCCAAAAAAGAGCTTGAGGGACAACTTAATAAAGCAAAGGATGAATCACTTCTCAGGTGATAGAGGAAGGATGCACATTATGGAGATGGGGAATGAACACAGGAAGCAGAATGGTGCTTAAATTCTAAAGCTTTATGGATGAAATTTGGAGACAAAACAGGAAAAGAAAGCAGCCGACCAAAATGGGAAAAGACGTATAGCCCCTCCATGGATCTGATTAAAACACAAGAAATAAAAACTATTATCGGTAGAGTGCCGAAAAAAAATCATTTTCCATCCAGACATAATTGTGTGGGATGTTGATAAAGTTATTAAATATTATCAGAGCAAATGTAGTGGATTTGGCTATTTGTAAAATTAAAAATGCTCATTTAAGTGGGAGACAATGATCCCATTTTATGCAGAAGGAGGTCACTACACAGGCAGTTGTGGTTCATCCTATTCCAAAATGATCTGGAAAAGGGATAAAAAGGAGAGGGCAAAACAAAAACCAAGCAATGAGGTGACAGCCCCATGTTATCCACCTGGAAAGGAGATGAAGCTGAATAAACATTCTGGTAAAACTCCTTTTTAACGTCCCAGGATTTATGCAAGGCTCTGGAGTAGCCACCACCACGCAGGTATTGGAGCTACACTCATCCATTCTGGGAAAAAGCATCCAAAAAAAGCAACTTCAGTGCTGTGAATTTGTCAGGAAGATGCACCAAAGGGTCAGTGACTGCTTCACCTATGAGCCAAGACTGTTCCTGCTTCTGTGTTCCCTGCTTGCCAAGATCTGCCTCATTCCCTATTTTGTTTGGGATGCCATCAGTGAAGGGCTCCAGTAGCCCTTGGGTTGTGTTACCTTCATCAGGAGGAGCTCTGAGATCGTTCAAAATCTGGTGGCTGGTGGGAAGGGTGGTGGGAGAAGCTCTCCATGAACTGGTATATTTGTAATTATTAGCAGCAGCATCCTGTAAAACAGCTCATCAGGAATTAGGAGATGGGAATTTGGAGGGATCTTCAGGAGCACACATGTTTGCTACTCTGATTGGATGCCTCTCTATCCCCCCCAAAAAAGTGCACTGATTTAATGAAGCCAATTTGCCAACACACGATCTCATTAGCACAGGGGAAAGGCCACACCAAGCCCGAGCCATGCATGGATGTAAAACACACTCAGGAATTTGCTAATACACACAAAAAAGGCACAAAAGGCAGATTAAAACCATTTTAACTCCTGCCAGCAGATCTTCAAATTAAGCTAAAATGGGTTCAGCCTAAAATGGGTGGGAACGCTGGAGTGTGTCTCCATCAGGGGCTCAGAGTGTTTTATCCAGATTAACTGAATAAACGCAAAAGAAAAATTACTCCTCAAAAATTAACTCCATATTTCCACCCAGCCAGTCAAGGGGAAGCCACAGCACCCCTGGCACAAATCCTCTGATTCCAGGCCACTGTGGGACCCTCCTGAGTCTGAATACAAGTCATGGGTGAAGGAAGGTTCCCTCCCCACTGCCATGTGCCAACTGCAACATCAATATTATTTGAGCACGAGCCCATCCCACGGTGTAGCTGGACGGGATGACCTCCATGGTGTTTGGGATGCCCTTCCCTCACTGGGATGTCCCACAGCAGTGGGATGCTCCTCTTTTGGTGGGATATCCCCACCTTGATGGGACATCCATCCACTTTGGTGGGATATTTCCCCCTTGGTGGGACATCCATCTCTAGGAAGATGCTCCACCTCAGGGTTAGGCATTTCCCCCTTGGTGGGACATCCATCTCTAGTGGGACGCTCCACCCTGGAGTAAGGTATTTCCCTCTCAGAGGGACATCCATCTCTAGGGGGATGCTCCACCTCAGGGTTAGGCATTTCCCCCTTGGTGGGATGCTCACCCCGGTGGGATCCATGCCCTGGATGGGTCCCTGCTCACCTGGATGTTCTTCTCACAGTCGGTCTGGTGGTGCAGGAGGAGCTCACTCTCCAGCAGGAAGCGCTTCCCGCACTTGTCACAGATCTGCATCCGGCTGTGCGTGACGTTCATGTGCTTCTCCAGATACCAGCGGTTGTTGAAGATCCGGGGACACTTCTTGCACGGGTAATGCTGCTTCTCCTCCAGCTTCACCTTCTGGCCCAAGCCATCTTGTTCCTTCTTTCTCTTCCTTCCCCTCTGGCCTTCTTCTTCCTCCTCCTCCTCCTCCTCTTCCACCTTGGCCATCTCCTGGGACCTGGTTGCCATGGCGGGTTTCGTGGCTTTGGACGCCCGGCTGCCCCTGCGGGGCTGCCCACTCTTTTCCCTTTTCATCTCTGAGGCATCTTCATCATCATCATCCTCCTCTTCCGTCGTCTCCTCTAAGTCTTCCTCCTCGCTGCGCTCCTCCTCCTCCTCCTCCCCCACCTCTGCATCCTCCTCCTCTTCCTCCTCCTCCTCCCCTTCCTCGTTCTCCTCCTCCCCATCCTCCTCCGTGTCACGCCCGTCCCCATCCGGTCGCCCCATCACGGCCGCCTCGCTGGCGGCCGCCTTCCCCTCCGTGCCCTTGGAGACGTTGAGGGTCTGGTTGTTGAGGTTCACCTCCACGATGATCTGCTCCCGGTTGTAGGAGCCCTGGCTGTCCAGGTCCTCCTCAGACTCCTCACCCTCCATCTTACAGACAGCACCAGGACCTCCATCCTTCTCCTCCTTGTAGTACTGCTTGGCGGGGCCGGGGGGGAGCGTCCCGCTGCCCGTCCCGTCCTCCACCCTCACCGAGAAGGGGTCGTTGCCCTCCCGGGCGTAGATTTTGGGGTGGGGGGCGTCCACCTCCTGCTTGATCTCGCAGTAGTAGGGCGGGGGTCCGGCGCAGCCTTCAGCGGGCAGGGCCATGTCGGTGGCCAGGCTGAGCGAGCGGGTGTCCAGCAGGTCCTGGCAGGACGAGGCGATGTTGTTCATCTGCAGCACGGCGGCCGCGTTCAGCACGTCCTGCACATTGCAGGAGTTGACCAGCAGCTTGGAGGTGTAGATGAAGTTGAGAATCTGCTGCAGGCCCTGCGAGGTGAGGGCCTCCAGGGAGAGCTCCACGCGCTGCAGCTGCTTGTTCTGGGTGAAGAGGGAGTGGAAGAACTGGCTGTAGGCTGCCAGGACCCCCTTGTGCGCCGGGAAGATGCTCTTGTGCTGCACCAGCACGATGTCCACGTCGCACAGGTCCGGCTGAAAGAGGCGCTGCTCGTTCAGTCTGTCCATCAAACACGTGAAGTGGAGGGCTACATCCTCCACCAGGGAGTACTCAGCCGAAGGGTAGTCAGTCGTTTTTTCGACTATCAGCTGTGGGGAGGAAAGAAATAAAATCATTCAGGGCTCTTTCCCCCCAAAAAACACCCTTCTGGCCATGCCATCTGTCCCTGAACATGCATCCTCCAAGTCAGAGATGCCACCTGAGAAGTTCTACTGCCAGCCCCAGCCAAAATATTCCATCACCAACCCCAGGTTGGAGATACCAGTTGAGAAACTTCATCACCAACTTGAGTTTGAAGGTAACAGCCAAGAAACTCCATCACCAACCCCAGTTTGGAGATACCAGAGGAGAAATTCCATCACCAACTTGAGTTTGGAGATACCGGCCAAGAAACTCCATCACCAGCCCCGGTTTGGACACGTCAACCAAAATGCTCCACCACCAGCCCCAGCTTTGGAATACCAAGAAGCTTCACCACCAGGCCCAGCCTGAAGACACCAACCAAGAAGCTCCATCACCAACTTGAGTCCAGGAGACCCAACCAAGGAGAAGCCCCAGAGAAGGGGCAGGTCAGGGCCACACAAGCACCCTCTGATATTTCTTCAAGGTGGGTAGGAGGCACCATGGCCACCAAAGGCAGGCTCAGATGTCCACACTCACTCAGAGATGTCACAAAGGAGAGGGGATGCCTTGACCTCTTGAACCAGATGGTGATCCAGGTGGATATTTGCCCCAAGCAGGAAGCCAATTTTAGGCACCTGCTGAGATTTAACCCCCTAAATAAAAGGAAATTCGAATTTTATAGCTCCCTGCTTCTACAGATAATTACATAAAGCCCAATATCCTCTGATATTTCTGAATTGTGCTGCGTGCCCTCGCTCACGACAGCAGCTCACTCACAGCTGGATTCATTGAGATGATTTATGCACTTTTTAATGCTCATTTCCCATTGCCTGGGGAAAGGCACTACCTGGAAAAATTCAAGTCAAGGAGCAGCACCCCCAGGCTGGGAAGTGCTGGAAATGCTGTGACTGCCAACCCTCCCCAGGCTGAGTTTTCTGGGTATTTAATCCAACTCCCACGTATTTCACGTGGTCCAGACCATCCCTGGTGTTCATCCCCTCTCCTGGTCATACCTGAGCCCTAGGATGAGTCTGCCTGCTCCATCCCAAATCCAAGGGATATCCCCCATCCTAAATCCTGTGTCCTGTGTTAAAAAAAGGTGGGACACACCCTTTCCCTCTGCTTCCTTTGCTGAACACCCAAATCCTGGATGGAGACAGATCCAGACCCCATAACACCCTCCTTCCTGACCTTTGTAGGATGTTACCAAGGACATGGTGCAGAACCTCCTGCTCCAAAAAGAGTTTTTTCAGCTTCCATTTTTTCTGGAACAAATGGAGCTATTGATCAATGCACAAATTCCAGCAAGACATGTTCTGTTTGTCTTTTTTTTTTTTTTTTTTTACTGGTGAGCCAAAGGCAAAAGCACACACAGACAAAAATGTTTAAATAATAAAAAGGGTGTTTTCTTCTCTGTTTTCCCAATAAGCAAAAAAACCTCTTCCCCCTCCCTGCCAAATTTTTTCATTTTCATTGGATTTCTGCTCCACAAGCAACCCATCCAACCAACTGGGATCTCAGCTTTGCATGGTCCTGATAGCCCTGGAGAGCCCCAGCAAGCTGGCACCCAGGAAGAACATGGAAAAAGCAGTTCTGCTCCAAATTCTTGGCTCTGCAGCCTGGAGTGGGGCAAAGAGGTAGGAAAAGGGTTGGGTGTTTATATATTTTTATATACTTTTTAATAATTCATATATATTTAATATTTTACATATTTTATACATTGGTGCTTATATATAGTTAAACTACTTATATAAATATACATTTGTATATTTATATATTTATATGTTTATATCTGAATATATAAATATCTAAATATATACATAAATATTTTTTATATACATATTTGTTACAAAATGCTGCATCCCAGTTGGAACATCCATCCACCCCACCATTTTCTGAGCCTCTTGCGAGTGCCAAGAACATTTGGATGAGATCTTGCATGGTTAAGCCCCCCCCCCCCAAACACGTAGAAAATAATTAGGGATATAATAAATATCAAAAACTGACGAGACAGCAGGAATTCAGCAGAGCAGCTTGCTGTTTGCCAGGTTTTCTACTGAAAAAAAAAAAAAAACCAAAAAAACAACAACTAAATTCAGGTTTTTCCTCCTCACCTCATTCCCCATTTAGGATACCCCAAGCCTGGCATAGCAACAGCCACGGAGAAATGGGTGCGAAACAGAGGAAAATGGGTCTGTGGGGCGACATCACCCAGCCTGGAAAACAAAAGCCGACTTTTTTTTTTTTTTTTCCCCCTCCGGATCGAGGATTTTTGGCAAAAGGGGCCGATCCCTCACCCAGCGCCGGTCCTTGCCAGGCAGCTCTAATCAGTCCCAGCAGCGGCGAGGACAATGCGTGTCTTGGCCGCGTCCCGCCGGTGACTTCAGCCCGGGCTTGTCAGCGGGAGCCTTTTGCTCTTTATTGCTCTCAGATGCTTTTCGTGAGGCTTGCCCCGAGCCAGAGCCCCGGCCGAGACAAGAGGCGCCTGCCGGGGTGAGAGCCCGAGAAAGACCCCGACTTGCCCCAAAATGCCCCTCCGGCAGCTCCCGTCCCTGCAGCTCCACTGGAGTGGAGAAGCCTGACTAATGGGGATTAATGGGAGGGTTAAATCCAGGGCTCTTCCTCGGGGAAAACGCAAATATTTGAAATATATATATGTATATATGTATCTTTTAATATTTCTTATATTAAAAATACATATTAAAAAAAAAAGGAGAATCACGAGTTTTACTCTTTTCCACCATCACCACCCTGCTCCTCTGGCTCTGTTTAGTGTTTAGTGCCAGGAGAAGGTCACCCATCCCATCTCCATCCCCTGCTGGACCTGGATCCACTAAACTCACTGGATGCACTGGATGCACTAAACCAGGTGAACCCAAAAACTGCGGGGCCCCACCACACCCTGTCAACCTCTAAGCAAGGCTCTGACCTCATCAGCACAGAAAAACACTCCTAAAAATTATTAGAAAGCAGCGTGACCATGAATTCCTCACCCCGAGGGGCCGGCGGCGCCTCCAGCCAGCCCTTCCCACCCTGACGCTGCCCTCCAGCTCTATTTTAAGAGGGTTTTCACGTGATGCTGCCCAAGTCCCCTCCCAAAACAGCTGCTGGGCCAAGAGGGCCGCCAGAGGTTGGGGAGGATGCTCGGGGTGAGGATGAGCCCCGAAGGCAGGGGATGGAAGGAAAGGATGAGTGAGGAATGGAGGTGGAAGGAGATGCTGATGTTCACTGGAGCAGGGCAGCCTCTCTCCAGCCAAACCACCAAAAAACCCACCCCAAGGTCCATTTCCACCCTGCCACGTGCCTCAGTTTCCCTAAACAGCCCCACCAACGCCTGCCCACCTGCCCTGAAAGGTGTTTGCTGCTGGATTTAAATCAATGTACGATGACAAAAAGCATTTTCTCTCAGCAGCTATTGGGAACGAGATCCCCCAAATGTTCCTGCAGCTCTAAACCTCCCCAAAGGACCAGAAGGTTGGGCCACTCTGGGTATATTAAAATACTCAAATCCACAGCCCCACCAACACCTGACCACCTGCCCTGAGAGGTGTTTCTTCTGGATTTAAATCAATGTACGATGACAAAAGGCATTTTCTCTCAGCAGCTATTGAGAACGAGATCCTCCAAACGTTCCTGCAGCTCTAAACTTCCCCAAGGGACCAGAAGGTTGGCCCACTCAGGGTACATTTAAATGCTCAAATCCTCAGTCCCCCAGAAGATCATCTCTGACCTTCACCAGCCTCTTATTTATTTATTTAATTAATTAATTATTAGATTCTAGCGCCCTCATCGCCACAGCATCGAGGGCCATGAGCAATGCTTTCCCACATATGCACAACGACAGGGGGTTTAGGGCATAAAATTCACATTTAAGTGGTGACAAGACCAGCTGCCTGTGAACTGCTTTCCATTCAGCACAAAATTTGGGGATTTCTTTAAATTTTTCACCCTCAAGATGTACCAAAAAAAAAAAAAAATAGGCAATCTGCTTTTCTGTATCATTTCCAACCACCAAAGCATTCATAGTTGACCTTCAGTATTAAATTGCATTAAAGAAAAGTGCTTTAATAAGGAGCGAAATACAATGTCAGCACTTGCTCCTCAAAAAAAAAAAAACGAAGTCCCCCATATGCCCTCTTCTCAATTTCGACATTGCTGCACTTCAGGACAAAAGAGCTGGGCTGGAACTATTTAATGTCAAAACTTGACTTTTTGCTAAAGAAAGAAATAACATGAAACCCCCATTTTTTACAGATTAGTTCGGATGACACAAAGGGGCATCGTTACAAATCCCAAACACTCGCGCTTTCGGTTTTAATCCTCGCCCTCCTACAACTTGCCCTCTACCTTGCAGACCCTCGCATGAAACCTTCAGCCTTCCCTCCTTAGTTTTGAGGCCATTAGAAGATTTTTTTTTTTTTCAGAATGACGCGACGCTCGCGTCTGCCCACAGCCCCCCAAAACCGGGACACACCGAGACGAAGCCGCCCCAGAACGAGCGGCGCTGCCTGGACCGTAGCACATCCCATCCCAAACCGCAATTCTGGAGCACGGAAACCTGGCAGAGGGATGGAGCACATCCCAAAGCTCCCGCCCCTCGCCTGTCGCCTACCTTCACCTCTCTGCTGTCCCCTCCCTCCCCGGGGAGCTCCCCGTGGGTGCTTTGGTCGCGGGACCGCGCTGGGGGTGGGGTCTGCTCTCTCCTCCGACGGGTGTTTTTATTTAATTAAGAGAGGGTTGTCCGGAAAAACAAGCAGGAAGGGAAAACAATAGCCCGGCCACAGCCCCGCCTGGCGAGGCGCCGGCCGGCACGGCCCCGAGCGCCCACCGCCGGCATCCTGCCCGCCGGGACGTGCCCGGCCCCGCTCCCGAGGTTTTAGGGATGCTGCTGACACCATCCCAAGGGCTGATTTTTCTCTCTGTGTTACCTAAAAGGGTGCCCAAAGCAGAGCCATGTGCAGCTACAGTGATAGAAGGAAGAGGGGAAGGGGCTCAACCTGTCTCATCCCATCCCACCCCATCCCAAAAAACACCTCCCAGCCTCTGCTGGATGAAGAAGAGCATTAACCCAGCTGTGGGACAGTCAGATGCTTCCCAGGCTTTTTTTTCTCCCCCCCTCTCTTTTGGTTGTTCCTAATTTTTTATTAATGATATCCAGCATTTACAGCCTTTGGCTCAAGGATGCTTTTCCCAGGAAGTTGGTAGCAGCACCAGGCCCACCAGTGCAATGGAACAGGGACATTTCCTTTCCCCATCCCTGTCTCCCTGCAACCAAGAGGACACCTTTGCACAGGGGAAAAGGTTAATTTGGGATTTCTTTAGAATCACCATGGCCACCAGCAGCATGGGGAGAGGAGCAGGATGAGGTGGGATGAGCAACACAAAGCTTCCCCCACTGGGAACAGGCACTGTTCCCAACA
>JANPWX010000193.1:600300-653822 GCA_024734555.1 Trochalopteron elliotii
TTTTTTTTTTTTTTTTAACGTTTTCCTCTCCTCTCCTCCTCCTCTTCACCTCATCCTGCCCATCGCCATGTTCGCCCCTTTTGGGAAGCCGGAGGAATGCGGAGCGGCGGCGGCTCCGGCTGCCAAGAGCCCCGGGGCCGCTGATTGGAGCCGCCGCATCAGCTGGGGCCGCGGCTGCCCCTTTAAAGCGACAGCAGCCACCGCCACCCCCACGGGGACACCCCCCCTGTCCCCCTGTCCCCGCACCCCCAGCCCTCCGCTACGGCCGCCTCTTGCAGCGCAGCATCCCCCGGCAGCATCCCCTGCATCCCGCTGGGGCGGGGAAACTGAGGCACGCACAGCCCACTGCACAATTTCATCGAAACACCCCGAGGTTTTTTTGTTTGTTTGTTTGGTTGGTTTTTTTTGCGGGGGGTAAAACCTCCGTTTAGGGGTGTCGTGGGTTTTGCTTAAAATGGGATTGAAAATGCGTAAATGGTTGAAAATTAAAAATGCTTTAAATGTTTAAAAAAGGTGTCCGTTTGCTTAAAATGGGATTTTTTTGGGGGGGAGTGTTTTCCTGCGGTTTGGAGGAAATGGGGGTATCCCACCTTGGATGTGTTTAAGGCACATTTGGTTCTTGGGAGCATCCTCTGGATCCTGCTATGGAGGGGGAAACTGAGGCACGCAGAGCCCGCTGCATGACCTCATGGAAACACCCCGAGGGGTTTCTTTTGGGGGGGCGGGGGTAAAACCTTCGTTTGGGGTGTCGTGGGTTTTGCTTAAAATGGGATTGAAAATGCGTAAATGGTTGAAAATTAAAAATGCTTTAAATGCTTACAAAACGTGTACGTTGGCTTAAAATGGGATTTTTTGGGGGGGAGTGTTTTCCTGCTGTTTGGATGAAATGGGGATGCCCCTACCTGGAATTGTTTAAGGCACATTTGGAGCATTAATTGGGAGCATCCTCTGGATCCTGCTATGGAGGGGGAAACTGAGGCACACCACTACTTACCCCTCCCCAAACCCAATGAAAAGAGCCCAAGGCTTTTTGGGGGCATAAAATCTCAGTTTGGGGTGTTGTGGAGTAACAGTGATTTACTTAAAATGGGATTTTTGGAGTGTTCTCCCAGTGTTTGAAGGAAATGGGGATGTCCCACCTTGGATGTGTTTAAGGCAGATTTGGTTCTTGGGAGCATCCTCTAGATCCTGTTATGGTGGGGGAAACTGAGGCACACAACCCCTCACTCCCTCCTCAAACCAAATAAAAAAGACCCCAAAGCTTTTTGGGCCATAAAACCTCCGTTTGGGTTGTAGTGGAATAAGGTTGGTTTATTTAAAAATGGGATTTTGGGGTGCTCTCCCACTGTTTGGAGGAAATGAGGATCCTCCACTGGGAGGGTGTTTAAGACATATTTGGTTCTTGGAAGCACCCTCTGGATCCTGCTGTGGAGGGGGAAACTGAGGCACACAACCTCTCACCCCCTCCCAAAACCCAACAATAAGACTTCAAGGTTTTTTGGGGCTTAAAGCCCCAATTCAAGGAATCATGAGGCGACATTAATTATTACAAAAGGGGATTTTGGGCACGTTCTCCCACTGTTCAGAGGGAATGGGGGTCCCCCACTGGGATGGTGTTTAAGGAACATTTCCTTACAGGAGAGGGATCCCCCAAACCCCCTCAGGGCCTGGGATAGGACCTGTGGGACACAGACACCCTCCAAAATAAAGCAAAGCTTCATTATTTCACCCCCAGCTCTGCTTGGCTCTCCCTGATGCTGAGCAAGGGGTGGATTTTTATCACCCCAACACCCCCAGCCTCATCCAGGAGCTGGGTACCCCAAAATCCTCGTTCTGGGGACCCAGGGGGCAAAGCTGGAGCAGCTCCAGGCTGTCTGTGGAAGCCCCATGCAGAGTCCCAGGGTGATCCCACAGCTCCAGCACCAGGACAGGCTCTTCCCCTCGGCAGGAAAAGCCCCAGGAGGTGCTCAAAGAGGCTCATGGGGATGGTGACCACCTCCAAAACCCATTCCTACCCCCAACCCTGCTGCAGACACCACCCAAAACATCACAGGCACACGGATCCCCTTCCACCACCCTAAAAGCAGAGCAGCACAACAGCTCTGAAGGGCACTGGGGGCAACCCCAGAACCCCCAAAAGGAGGATTTCATCCCACCTCTCCTGGTCCCCTGGTTCCCCCAGACACTCCCAGCTGCAGACATCCACATGTGGTAACGTCTTGCACTTGTTTAGACTCAGCCCCGGTTGCCGTGTCAGTAACTCCTTCCAGATGTGAGCAGCTCTTTGCATAACACCCCCGTGGCCACGTCCTGCCTGCACCGGGTTCATCTCTGGGCTTTTTTAATTTTTTTCTTTATTTATTTTTATGTTTTTTAATGCCCTTTCTTGCTCTCAACCCTGCACTGCTCTACAAGAAAAAAAAAAAATGCTGGCCAGTGCCACCAGAACATCTTCCCCATCTGAAGGCTTTTTTGTGAGATGAGTGTTTGGCCTGTCTGACATCTCTCCTACCCTGGAAACTCTTCCAAAAAGCTACATAAGCTCCTGGAAATGCAGCCAGTGCTGGGGGTGAGGGTGAGATGAAGCTGGAGGTGGGAGACAGGGATTTAAGCCCTGCTTCAGAGGCCAAATCCCTGTGGCCTTTCCTTGGATGTGGCACAGGGGACCAGGGAACTCCAGAACTTGGAGTCCTCATAGCTCTGAAATATGAAGGGGTGGTCCAAGCCCTGAGGCCACTCTGAGGGGCTCACCAAGAGGTCCTGGCTTTTTGGAAGAAGCTGAGCCCACCTCACCTCTCCATCTCACATGGAGATTCTGGTCTTTGCCAGGCACAATTTTTCCTTCCTGATGAGGGAGAAGCTGCTCCTGCAGTGTCCACCAAGACAAGGGGAATAGCCTTGGGAGTGGCACAAGCAATGGCACACTTGGGTGAAACCCTTCATTTGAGCACAGTGACCACAGCAGCGTTGCTGAGAGAAAAAACTCAGGTGTTTTTTTGGCCATGATCACCCAGGGGCCACGTGGGGTTTGCTGAAACAACTTCCTGAAGCTCCCTGCAAATCCCTCCCCACCCAGTTTGGAGAGACACCACCCAAAAGGAAAAGCTCCAGGAGGTGCCCAGAGGCTCATCAGGATGGTGACCACCTCCAAAACCCATTCCTGCCCCCAACCCTGCTGCAGACACCCCCAAAATGTCACAGGCACATGGGCTTGTGCCCCTACCAGGGTTCTTCCCCTTGTTTTGGTGGCCATAAGCTTCTCTCTCATCAGGAAGCAAAAGCTGCACCTGGCAAAGACCAGATCTCCATGTGGGAGGTGAGCTCAGCATCTTCCAAAAAGCCAGGGCCTCTTGGTGACAGTGAAAAATGATGAAGGAAAGGTTAAACAGGGTCCACAGAGGGATCTGAGGGTCCAGAGCTCAGTTCAGTTGCTGGCTGGGAACAGTTCTCCAGGAAGGCAAAGTTCTGGAGGAGCTGGCTACAAGGACCACCACATGGAGCAAACTTGTTGACACAGGAGAAGTGCTGGCTCTCCTCCCTGGGACCTTCCAGCAGCATGGTGGCCACAAAAGGGACATCTCCTGTAGCTTCACCTCTTCCTTTCTCTCCCCAGGCCATGAGATGGCAACTGCAAGGTCACAGAGGGTCTTAAATGAAAGATCAGCCACAACAACACAGAGGAAAATGTTTGGGGAAACCAGAAGTTGTTCCTATTTCTTTGGTTTAACTGAGGTGTGATATTTCCATTTGCATTTCTATAGTTTCAGGCTTCTCCAAAGGAAGTAACATCAAGGGCAAGGCACAAGCAGAAAGCTGAGGCCCTGTGAGAGCTCAGAGAGCTTTGGGTTTGTGAGGAACCGTGGAAGAACCTGGAGGTGTTTGTGTGGAGGGGGCACTTGGGGACAGAGTTTGGTGGTGGATGTGGCAGTGCTTGGCAGTTAATGGTCAAACTTGACGATCTTGAGGGTCTTTTCCAACCTAAAAGATTCTGTGAAGATCTGAGTGGACCTGGAATGATGAATTCCAAGGTGGAACCATGGCTCTGCCTGCCTGGGATTCCCCTGCTTTTACAGCTGTGGTCTGCTGAGCATCTCCTGCAGGCTGGAATTCCCATGGAGAGGTGCTCCAGGAGGTGGTGAGAGGAGGTTCTGTGATGTCCACCTCTCCTGAGCGGGTCAGGGCTTGGGCAGAGCAGGAGGGAAGAGCCCTCCAGGTTCCCTCAGGACACAGGATGGAGGCTGGGAGCATGGTCAGCCCTTTGGGGACATCCCCTGGGCTTGGGCAGTGGTTTTCACTCAGCAGCTGGTTTTCTGAGCAGGATCATGGGAAAGAAGGGATCAAATCAGGCCAAGGGAGGGAGAGAGAAAGAATAAAAAATAGGGGAAGCAAGAACATTCCTGGAGGCTCTCTGGCCTCTCTCCCTCCAACCTCCTGAGAGGAGCAGGAGGAGGAGAGAGACAAAACAAAAGGCACAAGAAAAGAAGGAGCCAAAACAACACTAACACGGGGGTTGTGAGGTCCAAAGCAAGCAGTGGCGGGGCAAGCCCCTTCCCAAAAACCCGCCAGCTTTCGGAGGATCCGGGGGTCCTGCAGAAAACGCTGCCCTTTTATGGCCAGGAGAGGAGGGCCGAGCACGGGAGGCTGCCCTACTAAGGGAAAACATCTCCCGCTCAGTGTTTGCAAGGAGAACACCCACAGTGAGTATAGACAAGCTCTCAAAGGAAGAAATACTGGAATACTGCTGCTCGCGTTGACCCCGATTCTTCTCTTCTTTTTTACTTCCTTTTTTTTTTTTTTCCCTCTTTGAGTTCTCACTTCTGCCTCCAAACCGGGGCCGGGGTGGAGGGGGGGGGTGTGGAAAAAAAAAAAAAAAAGACATTTAAAAAGAGAAGTGATGATCCAGGCAGGGTTGGCTGGGTCCAGGGGACACCCTCCCGGGTGGGGAGCAGGTTCAGGAGGGTTGGGTGGGGAGGTGGGTGAAGCCCCCTGAGTTGCTCCCCTTTCTTGCAGGCAGCAGAGCAGCAGCTGTGCCGGTGTTTATCCTGCCCTGGGCCCGTGTTTATCCTGCCCTGGGCCATGGAAGGGCTGTGATCCAAGCAGGGAAGACGTTGTTACTCCACTCTCAAACACGACAATCTGTGCCAAGCCCATCCATCCACTGCTGCAAATCCTGGCCCTGGCTGACCTGGAATCTTGCTGCCTGGGAGGGAACCACCACCTCCCGAAGCTGCAAAAGCCACTCCATCCCATGGCAAGGTGGTGTTTTCACCAGGAATAACTGTTTGCCTCTGCTTGGCTGAGGCAGGGAGGGGGAATCCACACAGCAAGTGAGATCCTGACTCATAGAAACCTCACTGAATTTGTATTTTCTGTATTTTCCATGCACCCAGGAATTTATCCACCTGTGGATATCTTCTGGATCTGGCAGCAGCCAGGTTTTAATTCTCAGAGGAGCTCACATTGCATTCTAGGCCTTTTTTTTTCCTACCAACTTCGTAACCACCAGGTTTAATTTTATATTTGGTAACACCAATACTGGGAAGTTTTATCCTTTGAGTCAGCGCACAGCGATGAGATGATCCAACAATTAATGAAAAAAATCCTTGGAGGAGTGAATTTGGCTTGGTGACCAGGTTTTGGTAGTGGGGGGCTACAGAGGTGGCTCCTGTGAGAAGCTGCTGGAAGCTTTCCTGGTGTCCAGCAGAGCCAATTCCAGCTGGCTCCAGGATTGACCCAGCACTGGCCAAAGCCAAACCCATCAGAGATGGTGGCAGCACCAATGGGGAAAACAGATTTGGGAAGTGGGAAAAAAAAAACCCAAAAACAACCCTGTGCAGCTGCAGACAGAGAGAGGAGTGGAGAGGAGTGAGGGTATGTGAGAGGAACAGCCCTGCAGACCCCCAGGTCAGTGCAGGAGGAGGGGCAGGAGCTGGAGCTGCAATTCCCTGAGATTCTATGGTGCAGCCCGTGGAGAGGCAGCCCCTGCAGGCCGTGGATCCACCTGCAGGACATGGAGGAGCCCTTGCTGGAGCTGGGGGATGCTCAAAACACCCTGTGACCCCATGGAAAGCCCAGGTTGGAGCAGGCTCTTGGCAGGAGCTGTGATTCTGTGGGGGAATGAACCCACACTGGAGCAGGTTCCTGGCCCATGCTGGAGCTGCATCCATCACAGCCCAAACATCTGCCCAGCTGTTGGACTTCAAGAAGAACTTATTGGGTGCAGAACTGGAGCCAGGTGAGGCTGTGCTATGTCTCTCCACACTGCCTGGCTCAGCGTGGCTTCAGTGTCTGTGTTGATGTTGGCAGACACCGACTCATTAGAGCTGGGGCCTTGGGGGATGTTTTCATGGAATTCTGGAATGGTTTGGGCTGGAAGGAACCTTAAAGATGGTTCATTTCCAACCCCCTGCCATGGGCAGGGACACCTTCCACTCTCCCAGGCTGCTCCAAGCCCTGTCCAGCCTGGCCTTGGGCACTTCCAGGGATGCAGGGGCAGGTGGGTCACCTAAATGTGTTCAAGTGAGGAGATCATGAGGCAGCTGCCATGACCCTGCTTTTGGGGCTGGCTCTGCTCATCCCTTTGGATGAGTTACAGCAGAGCACTGCCAGGTCTTCGTTTTGGGTGGAAAAGGGCTTATTTGGAGAGTTATTTAAGAGCAGGTTTTATGACCAAGGTCTGTGCTGTGCATGCACTGAGCAAACCTAGCCAAGCTGAGCCAAGCAGCCCAAGCCAAGTTGTCCTCACTGCTGTTGTGTTGGAGGAACAATCTCTATTAACAACTTGATTTGGCAGTTTCAACATCTTGGGGAAAGAAATATTTTTAATCTCCCACCAGGCCTTTCTCCAGCCATTATTGGCTACTGCTTTCCTGCACAAACAATTTAACTCCTGTGATGGTCAGGGCACTGGACGAAAGTAAATTTAGTAAAATTTCACCTTTTCCTGATAAAGCACGTGGACTCTATGATCTAGATGGGAAAATCACAGGATTTTACATATTTCTTTTTTTTTTTAAAAGAGCCCTTCACAATACAATTAAATAAACTATGTTGCCACATGACTGGAGAAAAGGTCCTTTTGTTGCTTGAAAACTGGTGAAAAAGACAGAAAGTGAGAGGTTTCAATGTTAATTTCTCAGGTTGGAAATGAGTCCAGGGTGTGGTACAGCAGAGATTGAGTCCAGGGTTTTTCAACATCCTCCTCCACAACCTGCAGCAGCAAGAGCAGACCCACATCTCCATTTCTGCAGGAGAGATCTTCTGAGGGCATCAAGTGCCACACTGAGGGCAAGAAACTCCAAAAGGCTCTTAAAAAAATTAGAAAAGCTGAGAAGAAATTTCAAATAAGCTTTGATGTAGATAAAGCAAAGCATATGGAGAAAAAAGATCTGAACACTTCTCGTGCTATGCCGAGGCTGGGCCTGGCACCACGAGCTGAGATCTTGGACTGCCCCCAGAAATCACTGGCTCAGCGTATGCCCAAGGAGTGTTCAAGGTGGCAGCTGAAAAGAGACAAGAAATTGTCATTCCTCAGCCTTCCCTGTGCACATCCAAGGCTGAAGGCATCACTTTGCTGCTGCAGGAAACCCTGATGAGTCCTCGTTTCTGTAACTCTGTAGCCCTGATCTCCAGGGGGAGCATGGTGGTGTTGGAGAGGAAGAAAGAGCAATTAAGTGATCACTGGGATGGGGCAGCTCAGGATTGCTCAGCCTGGAGAAGGGAAGGCTCTTGAACCAGGGGCAGCAAATCCTGAAGGTGATGAGGTCTGAATGTGAGATTATTGATTAAGTTATAGAAATCACAGAATCCTATGGTTTGGGTTGGAAAGGGACCTTAAAACTCATCCCAATCCACCCCCTACCATGGGGAGGGATACCACCCACTAGACCAGGCTGGTCCAAACCTGGTTTTGGAGTGTTGCCTCCTTTTGCTTCTGGGAAAGACCAATAGGTTTGATAAACTCACAGAGAGATGGGGCAGTTACAGGAGCAGACTCTCCCAAATGCACTTGGATCACTGCTCACGACCAACAGACTTCATCAATCAGGAGCAATAAACTCCATCCCTCATTCAACATGCATTCCAAAGGTGGATGAAACAGTTCCTGCATTCTCCTGTGCAAAGTTTGCCCCTCAGTTTAGGATGGACATTGAGTGCTGTGTCCACCTCTGGATGTCTCAGTTTAGGATGGACATTGAGTGCTGTGTCCAGCTCTATCCCCTCAGTTTAGGAAGGACATTGAGTGCTGTGTCCACCTCTGGGTGTCTCAGTTTAGGATGGACATTGAGTGCTGTGTCCAGCTCTATCCCCTCAGTTTAGGAAGGACATTGAGTGCTGTGTCCAGCTCTGGCCCCTCAGTTTAGGATGGACATTGAGTGCTGTGTCCACCTCTGGATGTCTCAGTTTAGGAAGGACATTGAGTGCTGTGTCCAGCTCTGTCCCCTCAGTTTAGGAAGGACATTGAGACACTTGAGCATGTCCAGAGGAGACAACGAGGCTGGGGAGGAGCTGGGAACACAAACCCTGTGAGGAATGGCTGAGGGAGCTGGGGGTGTTTATCCTGGAGAAAAGGAGACTCAGAGGTGACCTTATCACTCTCCACAACTCCCTGAGAGGTGGCTGTGCTCAGGTGGGGTTGGTCTCTTTCTCCAGGCAGCAAATGACAGAAGGAGAGGACACAGTCTCAGGCTGTGTCAAGGGAAATATAGGCTGGATATTAGGAAGAAGTTTTTCATGGAAAGAGTGATTAAATACTAGAATGGTCTGCTGGAGGGGGTGGTGGAGTCACCATCCCTGGATGTGTTTAAACAAAGACTGGATGTGGCACTCGGGGCCATGGTTTAATTGAGGTGTCAGGGCTGGGTTGGACTCGATGATCTTGAAGATCTCTTCCAACCTACACATTCTGTGATTCTGTGAAAGTTAAGGATGGAATTCCTGTGACAGCTCTGAAGGGCGTTGGTGTCACCCCCGGGCTTTGCCAGGTGTGGATCTGCACGGTCTGCCCAGCACGGGGCTGGCAGCTCAAAGGCAGCTTTGCATATCAAAGGAGAACGCGGTGAGAAGCAGCTTTTCATTAGTCAGGAAGTTATAAATTGATACCTTGATTGAAATAATTATCGAGAATTACAGGAAATACCCGGAGATGCATTTATATTCAAGAGAGTCTCCTGGGAGTTGGGGAAACTTTGCCCCAAGGAGGAGTTTCTGTTCGGGGATGCAGCACTGCAAAATGAAGCCCCACCTTTCAAAGCCCCATTGTCACTCCTGCCTTCTACCTGTTTTCTTAGAACTGATCCTTATTTTCTCTTCTTTAGATGATCCTGATTTTAAGGCTGCTCTGGAAGTGCTGGAGTTGCAAAGCAGATACATAGGAACTGCAATAATTTCACAATCCTTTCTATCCCCTCTGGCTTTTAGGATTCCCTGGAATCCACAGGGAACTACCCATCATAACAGGAGTATCCAGAGAAGCTGTGGCTGCCCCTGGATCCCTGGAAGTGTCCTGAACTGGTCTTGGAGCAACCTGGGATAGTGGAAGGTGTCCCTGCCCATGGCAGGGGATGGAATGGGATGAGTTTTAAGGTTCCTTCCAACCCAAACCACTCTGGTGTTCTGGGAAATTGGTAAGGTGAAAGACAAGAAACTACCTTGCTCTGTAAATATTCATATACAGGAAATATCCAGTGAGTTTTCCTCCTCTGCCTAAGCCATGTTATATAATGCCCCAAACAAAACCAAAAATAAAAACAAAACAAAACCCCAAACAAATAAAATGAAGCCAAAAAACCACCACCACCACCACCAAAAACCCCACTAAACACCAACCAACCAAACAAACAAAAAAACCAAACAAAAAAATCAAAAGAAGAAAAAATCCAGGACAGAGAACATACAGAAATAGTCTGATTTATATTAGTGCCAAAATCCCCCATTAACTGCTGGTTTTTTGTGCTGAAATATTCTGCAGAGAAGGTTCCCTGCCCAAGGCAGGGGTGTAGGAGCAGATGACATTTTAGGGTCCCTTCCAACACAAGGTTTTCCATAATTCTATGATTCCAAGGACACAGGGATGAAGTGAAGTCCTCAAAGAAGTGTCTCAGGGTAGAAAGCTCAGCTTTTCAAGGATAAATTCACAGAGGGGTTCAGAAAAACCACGGCTCCAAGGGTGGGTGTGGAAAACAAGCCATGGGCACCTTCAGCTGAGGTTTTTTGTAAGACCCAAATCCAGAAGCTGAAGTCAGACAAGCTGAAGTTCAAATTAAAGATTTGATTTTAAGATTGATGCCAGGCAGCCCCTGCTCACATCCCTGCAGCTCCAGCACAGCTGGAAGAGAGGGAAGATGGCAGGGACAGATGACACGGAGCCGAAGGGAAGCAGTGCTGCAAGGAGGGAACATTGCTCGCAGGAGTTATTTGTGATCCGCCAGGAAAGCAAGGAGATACACAGCCTGGGACTCCCTGGGGATCTGTCCCAGGCCTGGCACTGCTCAAAATATTTTTTTAATAATTACTTGCATGAATAGAAAATTTGCTTCTTGCAGCTGCAAATGATACTGAGCCGGGAGGGACTCGAAGCGCTTTGGAGGATGGGCTGAGACTTCAAAACAATCTTGACGCAGTAGAGAATTAGGCTGGGGGAAAAAAAACCCAAAAAACAACAAAATAGTCTGCAATTTAGGAGAAGCAAAGGGAAAATGCTGCTTGTATAAGAGGAGCTGGGCTGCAGAGCACGGCCTGGGAAGGGAATGGGGGAGCAGGGATGCGGCAGAGGCGTCACATCCCTGCCTGGGGTGAGCAGCCCTGCTTATCCTGAGGGAAAAACAGCAAACCACAGGCAAGGGCAGGTGAATGTTGCCTGCAGGACACGTGGAGTGGTGGTTTAGATCCGTGTGGGTCCATGGAGCCTCACCAGGAGTGGGCTGTCTGCATAGATATGGGGATTTTTTGGGGTTGTGGGCCGGAGTCTATGGAGTTAATCAATCTCAGAAGCTGGAAAAAGGAATCAAAACAAACTCACCCAAACTCCAAAACCCCCTCGAGCTCCCCCAAAATAATCAAAGGACTTGGAGTTATTTATTGCAGAAAAGACCAAGAGCTACCTTGCTACCTCAGACCTTTTACAAATATTTAAGGCAGTCTGTTTGTTCCCTTCTATTTAAATATATACAGGGGCTTGGATTGACAGGACAAGGGGGAATGGATTCACACTGCCAGAGGGCAGGGTTAGATGGGATATTGGAAAGGAATTCTTCCCTGTGAGGGTGGTGAGGGGCTGGAATAGAATTCCCAGAGAAGCTTTGGCTGCCCCTGGATCCCCAGGAGTGTCCAAGGCCAGGTTGGATGGGGCTTGGAGCACCTTGGGACAGTGAAAAGTGTTCCTGTCCATGCCAAGAGGTGGCACTGGGTGGGCTTTAAGGTCCTTTCCAACCCAAACCATTCTGAGATCCTCTGATTTTATTAGAAGGAAACATTCATTACAAGGAAGAGAAGGTCATTCTCTTCTTCTCTGTGACCAGCAGTGATAGGCTTATGCAGCAGAAAAGGAGCTTTAATTTAGACAGCAACAACAACAACAACAACAAAAAAGTGGGGAGTTTGCCTTGATTTGTTTGTGGGTGTTTTTTTTTAATAGAGTGCGTAGTTCAGGCAATTTTGGTTTTGGCAGTCCAACTGCTCAATATCAGCCCTGATTTTTTTTTTTTTTGTAGATTGGTTGGATAAGAACTGCTGTGATTTATACAGCTGGAGTTGATCCTCACTCTGCAAAAGGAGGAAACTGTGCAGAGCTGGAAAGGTCCCTTTTTGCCATGTTCTCTGGCACAAACTCCTTGTGAAAGGTGTCAGTTCAGAGCTATTCATGGAAATGAAAGATGGGCATGGAATCTATGCAGCTTCCTGCAGAAAGCCAGTAGGAAATCCATTGCTAAAGCTGGATTTCTCCATCAATATGTGGGGTTTGTTACAGAGAGCAGTTTTGAAAAAAGAGATCTTTTCCTTTTTTTTGCTTTGTTTTCCCTCCTGGTTTAATAGAAGAGAGGTGTATTGTTGCATTCTTGAAATCAGAAATCACACCAAAGACACAACCAGCCAGCCTGGGTTTGAGATGATGTGAGCTCATATTCCCACACTCCCTACTGTTGACCAAATTTTTCTTAGACAGCTCTCACTTCTGTAAGAACCAATCCTGCCAAGCCCAGAAGGGAATCACATTTTCACAGCAACCTGTGAGCTCTCAGGAGCAGAGAATTGTCCCAGATGATATTTGGTGGCTTTGGTGGCCCCTCAAACTCTCTGGAAGGGCTCCCACTCATCAGCCCTGCTTCCCACAGATGAGAACATCGAGTCCTTGCTATCCTCCCTCTCTCTTGGTTTTTTTTTCACAATTTTTCATTTTTAAAATGAGCAATTCCTTGTCACAATCTTGATCTTTGAAGAAGGGAGAGGTAAGGCCCAGGGTCTAGAGCCCATGGGCTGAGGGTGATTCCTCTTTAGCCAGAGGTGAAGAACCTGTAGGTCTGTGTGGAATATGAGATTTCTAACACGTTCCCTAAAATCATCACAGAATCCCAGAATGTGTTGGGTTGGAAGGGACCTAAAACTCATCCAGTTCCACCCACTGCCACGGGCAGGGACACCTTCCAGTACCCCAGGCTGCTCTAAGCCCTGTCCAACCTGGCCTTGGACACTTCCAGGGATCCAGGGGCAGCCACAGCTTCTCTGGGAAACTTTTTCCAGGGCCTCCCCACCCTCCCAGCCAAGCCTTTGTTCCTGATATCCAACCTAAACCTATTCTCTCTCAGTTTGAAGCCATTCCCCCCCATCCTGTCACTCCAAGCCCTTGAAAAGTCTCTGTTGTTCCTGTAGCTCCTCCCGGCACTGGGAGGCCACAATGAGGTCACCTTGGAGTTTGTCCCCTCCAGACTGAACAATCCCAGCCCTTGCAGCCTTTCCTGGGTGTCAAACAGTGATGGCACTTGGGGAGCAGCAGCTGCTCTGTGCCAGTGACACTGGGTGACACCAGCAGCTCATGGGGACACCCCTGGGCAGCCCCAACCACAGGGACTGATCTGTCGCTTCAGGGGAGACACTGGGAATAAGGGAAATGAAGTGACAGGGGGTATAGTATCTAAAATTGACATTGCTTAACAAAGTTTTGTTTTTTTTTTTAATCTTTCTTTATGCTAAAACACGTGTCCCTCTCAGTGGAATGGGTTTGTTCTCATTCTTTCTCACATATCCTGCTTCTGCTGATTGATTCATCTCACGTCCCCAAGAGCCAGGTGTTTCTTCTGGAAGTGCAGCAATCCTTGCCCTGTCCCCTTCATGAGGACTTTCCCAAACCTCCCCATGCTTTTTCATTTGCCAAAATCCACTGGGGTAAAGTTACGTGGATGCTGCCCAAGTGGGTGGCCAAAGCACCAAGGAGAGGGGAAGGATCTTCCTCATCCTCCCTCAGAGCGTGCACCAGGAGCTGGAAGAAAAACACACCCCAAGAGGGAGGGCAGCCCCTTCCTGTCTGAAGGAATTAATTAAGGAATTTCACAGCCTGAGGCCAGGGCTGGGACACAATGGCAGAGTGGGAGCTACAAGTGTTCACAAGCTGTGCGGAGCTCAGAACTCTCCGTGTCAGAATCACAGAATCCTTAAGGTTGGAAAAGAGCTCCAAGATCGAGTCCAAGCATTACCCCAACACTGCCGCGTTCACCACAAACCCTGTCCCCAAGTGCCACATCCACCCGTTTTTTGAGTGCTTCCAGGGCTGGTGATTCCACCACTGCTCTGGGCAGCCTCTTCCACTCCCTGACCACCCTTTCCATGAGAAATTTTTCCTGATATCAAACCCAAACCTCCCCTGGCCCAGCCTGAGGCCGTTCCCTCTCCTCCTGCCCCTGTTCCCTGGGAGCAGATCCCAAATCCCCCCAGGCTGTTCCCTCCTGTCAGGGAGTTTGTGCAGAGCCACAAGGTCCCCCCTGAGCCTCCTTTTCTCCAGGATCAGTCCCTTTCCCAGCTCTCCCAGCCCCTCCTGGTGCTCCAGACCCTTCCCAGCTCCATTCCCTTCCCTGAACACCTCCAGCCCCTCAATGTTTCTTGTGCTGAGGAGCCCAACCTTGCACAGGTGCAAAGTCAGAGATAAGGACATCCCCGTCCCTGGGCTGCACCTCATTCTTGCAAAGGAGAGATCCACAGCAGAAATATCAATTAATCTCAAATTAATGCCAACCCTTTCTTTGTGCATCCACCGTGGACAAATTTATTACATTTATTAATAGAGCCTCCCCAAACCCAGCCCTCTGATTTCACTCATGCAATCCCATCCACTTCTCAGGGATTACAAGGATATGACAAAAATTCAAGCCTGTGTTCCTTTAATTGTTCAGGTGATTTGTAAGCAGTTTTAATGTACCAGGTGGAAAATCATTCCTCCTTCACCAAAAAAAGAATTATTTACACGGCTGTGAAGCAAGGGCGGGGCACACAGAGCTTGATCTCCTCCTGATTTAAATCCCAGGCAGCAGCTCCCTTTGGGAATGACACCAGATGGGATTCCAGGGTGCAGCTCAAGGTCATCCAAACACTCTGCTCTGCTCTGAACTGCAAGTGGGATCATCACAAACCACACAAAGCAGAATAGAAATTTAATCCACTGCCACAGACCCAGAGATCCTCGGGAAGAGCATTGGGAATGCTCCTTCCCCTCGAGTTCAAGGACACAAATAGTCCATGGTTGGAAGTGATAGAGTGGGAAGGAAATCTCTTGGCACAGGGGTATGGCAGGGAAAGTGTGTTTATGCTGTGGCTCTGTAAATCTGTGATTTAAGAGGAGAGGCAGATGGTTCATTTAATATTGTCTTCTTTAAGACAAGGCACTCACCTGCAGCTGCAGACAGAGGCACTCCACAATATCCTGTGGATAACCTATTCCCAAAGAACCCCAGACCTGCACACCAAACCTTGCTTAGAGCTTTCTTTTTTTTTTTTTTTTAATGAAATCACTTCTAACTGAGCACTATTTTCACTTCACTGCAGGATTTCAGACCTGTTTCAATCCTGAGAAGTCCATGCCTGGGTGTCACCACTCTATTTTTACCCAGCACTGCTCCAGCCCTGCCTCCAGAGCTGGCTCAAGGTGACAGTGTGACCTCCACAGCAGCAGCACCTGGGATCCCCAGGACTGACTCCTGCAGGGAATACAGCTCTGGAAGCATCAAAAACATTGTTCTGAAAGGAAAGGTTGGTGGCTACTTCTAACACCCTGTTAGGGAGGGGGTTCTGCCCTTTCAGCCCACCCTGCTGTGCTGTGCCCAGCTCTGGGGTCACTGGAGCTGCAGGAGCAGGGCCACAGGAGGCCACGGGGATGTTCCAAGGGTTGGAGACTCTCTGCTCTGGAGCCAAGCTGGGAGAACTGGGAATGTTCACCTGGAAAAGGCTCCAGGGAGAGCTCAGAGCCCCTTCCAGGGCTTAAAGGGGCTCCAGGAGAGCTGGAGAGGACAAGGGATGGAGGGACAGGACACAGGGAATGCCTTCAAACTGAAAGAGCACTGGGTTAAATGAGACAATGGGAAGAAATTCCCAATTTTCTGTGCAATGGCACAGGGTGCCCAGAGAAGCTGTGGCTGCCCCTGGAGCCCTGGGAGTGTCCAAGGCCAGGCTGGACAGGGCTTGGAGCACCCTGGGACAGTGGAAGGTGACCCTGCCCATGGCAGGGGGTGGCACTGGATGGGCTTTAAGGTCCCTTTTGAGGTCCCTTCCAACCAAGTCACTCCATGACAAGCTGGTTTATGTTGCCCTGTGACACAAGTGTCCAACACTCACTATTTCACCTGCTCTGTGGTGGTGCCACTCCCCCTCCAAGGTCAGGCAGTGCCAGGTTATCCAGATCACACTGAAGGCCAAGGTACCACCTCCCCTCCTCCTTTTCACCTCAGACCCAGGCAATTCCTCTTTCCCTCATGCCAAAGGCAGCATTTCCACTGAAATCCAGTTTCTGTGGAACAGAAGGTCTGAAAGACTAAAGGATCAGTCTGCAAGCCACCACATCTGCTGCCACAGACTAATAACATATTTCCAATATGCTGAGGAAATTATCTGGGAATGTGTATTTGGGAAAGGGGATTTAGCAGAGTGGATAAGCTCAGCCCATTCCCAGATTTCCGTGGAGACCTGTTAAGTGTTTCTTTTCACCAAGGAGAACAACCTTTTATAGATCTCGAGGAAATGGCCAGACCTCAAATCACTTGGAAATTTCAAAATATTTGTTCCTCCAATGACTATTATGTAAACCCAGAGTCTTGCTGAGGAATCGTTCCCCTATGTAGGTCAGGAAAAGGAAAAGCAACTTTGTGTCTGAGTCTTGCAAGGGACAAAAGCAGGTTCTGAAAGGGTATTTTTAATTTTCCTGCCTGTTTCCTTCAAGCAGCACCACGGATTTTTCCAGACATAGAGAAAACAGCATTTGCAGATATGTACAAAAGTTTATTTTACAAACAGCAACTACTTTGGAATAGCAAAATTGCAAAAACATAGAGCAGCGTTAGAAAACCAGCTCGGGGACATTTTCTATCTGAAGCACAATTTAACAGACTTCACTAAGAGTAAAAATACCCCCAACCCTTCCCTCAACCCCTCCCCAACCATCCTCTACCTGATGGAATTTCTTTATAAACCTCTGACTGAAGATATGAAAGACTTTAGTGACAGTGCAGTAATTTTTGATAACTACAGTTAATTGTTTGACCATATTTCCATTACCTTTTCCTGGCCTTAAAAAGTCAAATCAGTCCTGAAATATGATAAAAATCTGATGCTGGAGCAATATTTTCACTAATAGGTATTGAATAGTAATGGTTATGTTTGTATATGTTGTAACACCATGAACCCCCTGGTTCTATTTTCTTAGTAAGGGGAAAAAAAACCAAGTTACAGTTGTACTGAAAATGATGAAACAACAACAAATATCACTGAAATATTTGCTCAGGACGCTGAGATGGCTGCTGCTATTAGGAACACATCTGTAAATGTATCCTGACTTGGATATTAAATGTATTTAATGCTAAAAGGCATAAGAAGTTTACCAAAGGGTGGAAAGGTTGCAGGGACACACTTTGTCACTAAACTCTAAGTGCAGGAAAGGGGTAAGAGCAGAGTTTTGGGTACTTCTAGGAAAGTGAAAAACCTCCATGGCCAATTCAGTTTCAGGAACGTGCTGTGGGTGGACAGAAATGGAGGGAATCATCAGCATCTCCCTCTGAACTTGCTTTTCATGTTTTGTAAGTGTACCAAAAATTCATTGAATTTGGGGGAGCTTAATTCAATCAAAGAGAGAAGGAATTGATGCCTCGGCGAGAAATTACTGCTTTTAATTTTCAAAGCTGCTGGGCCCTGATGAGATTAAGAAAAAAATCACTTCCAATATTTGAAAATGAGGAAATGAAAGCATCTCCAGATATTACAGAAAGTCAGTAATGGAAACTGTTATGGTACAACAGTACTCGTTAGCTCTAATCAAACCACATTTGTTTTGTCACTACGGACCCCAATTTTCAGGTTACATTATGACATTAAAGAATCTGGTTCTCAGTACACAACTTTCTAACCCCCCCCAAAAAACTTCACAGATTATTTTAAATCAACTCAATCAGAATATTGCAAGAATTACTCGATGGTCTTCGGCCTGAATCTATTTAATTTTTTGCAAACCTTTTACCTGTAACCTAAGAGCAATTTTTGATACTAAACTTTACTTTTCAAGTATTGTCTCTGCTTTTTATGAGGCATCCCAGTATTTTTGTAGTCCTGCTTTAACAAGATATAGTTCAGTACCTGCAATATCAGTATCTGATATTCCCTGTGGTGAATGGGATATAGAGCTTTTATAAAGGAGGTTTTATAAAGGAACCTTTATGGCTGGTTTTCTCAAAAAATTATCATCATGTCAGTTTTTGAAAGAGTGCTTTGGACAAGCTCATGATACACTCATGGTTTACAACATTCAGAATGTGTTGAATTGAAGGATGCCAAGCACTGTAATAGGAACTGAAATCAAAGTCAGGAAGTGTTTAGAAGCACTTTTTTTAGTTTCTGAAGGACATTGCTGTTTATGACAAAATCCCTCTTTCAAACATAAAAAGTTTAGGCAAGTTGGATATTAAGCTCCAAACTCATTCATCACACTTTTGCTCACTGCTTTGTCAGTTTGACAATTCCCACTGTGCATCATCTCACCTTTTCCAGCAGAATTCTGGAACATCACAGTTCAGGAGGGATTAAGACAGAGTGGCAGGCTTTGTTTTCCTCACCTATATCCTGTATAGAATGCAATAATCAACAATCAAGACAGCATGGAAACAGCTTCCAGCAATAAAAAAAAGCATTTTCATCAACTAGAAATGGCAGCCTTTTTAAGAAATTGACTTCACAGTTTAATAGTTGCTAGCACATCTTTCCTAAGGTGTTTATAAACAAACTTGAAGACAGTCCTGACTGCTGTACCCGAAAAAGTGGCAGCAGCAATTCACCTAAGTGTCATTCATGGCTTGGAAAAGCTGATTCAAGGAAACCAAACTGGGTGGGTTTTTATTATTATTATTTTGTAAAAGTTGCATTTGACATTAAAAAAATAAAAAATAACATCAGCTGTCGAGCTCAGTCCTTCCCTCTGTAAGCAGAGAGTCGAGTTCACTGTTAAACGGGAAAGTTTCAGCTAATTCAGCAAACAACCTTCACTTGTGACACTGTCAGAACAGTTTGTTTTGGTTTTTTTTTGAATGTAACACTGAAAAGATTGTGGAATCCAGTTTCCATCCTCAAAGGAACATCCTCAGCTGTATCTGCTGCTCTCACTGGGGCTCCTGTTGTTGGAGTAGCTGCGGTCGCTGTCGCTGTCGGAGCCGTAGGACCTGTAAGGAGAAAAATAAAGATTTAAATGCCCCCAAAGCTGCAGTTTGAGCTTCAAATTCAAAATTGCCATCGTGTCAAGAAATTGTCACAGATAAAAAAAAAAAAACACCAGTATTTTATAGGGTTGTATTTCTTGCAAGGGAAGGATTCATTAAAGGGTATTCGAAATGGAAATAATCATTAACTTCATATGATGAAAAATCTGTGTAACTCAAACTGTTTGTTACTTCTTCCTTTCTCTGTTACAGCTAAAAACCATCCAAAATGAGTGTTTTTATATAAAAGCTAATTGAGCTGAGTGAGAAGTGTATTCTAACAAGTGGAATTTTACACTGCAAGCATTTCTCAACTAGGATAATTACACAAATCATTGATTTATACATTTTATTTTCTTGTTTGAAGGAGGGTCTTAAAAATTAGGCCCCATAACCACAACAGAGGCGCATTTGTGTGTCTGCAGTGTGGAAATTGTATTTAAAATGTTTTGGCTCCTCCAGACAAATTCCAAGCTCAGCACCTGGCCAAATGTCAACACAGAGCCCAGATGGTTTCAGACAAGCCACAGGACACGTTCAAATTACACAGAACAAGCTTTCAGAGATTTTCCAGCCTCCTGCCTGTAAGGGAAGCTTTCTAAGTGAAAGGTGAGCATTTCCTAATCCCACAGTGTTTCTCTGAAGCTCCTCAACATAATAAAGCAATGGTTTTTAAGTTTATTTCCACATTCTTCATTAAATCTCATTTATTTTCCCTCCAACACAAGATGAAAGTTTGCTCTCACCCATTTGCACAAGACAAGTTCCATTAAGAGTTGGTACAAAGCTGTGAAAAAATTCATATGAGGAGATGATGAAAATGTACAGTAGCCTTAGAAACCTGATTTATGACTAATAGGGGGCATATTAAAAGGTATAAAACAAATCATCAGTGATATTAGATATATCTACAACTCTCCATCCATATCTCTGTGAAATGTACTCACTTACACTTATAAAAATCCCCTGGACTGAGGAGAATAAAATTTATTCTAAACTCATCAGATTTGCAGGTAAAAATATTCTTTTAGAATACATCCTACGTAGTTAAAAATTAAATCTGGATTGCAGCAAAACTTTTCATTTCCTTTCCAGATTGTTTTAAATCCACTTCTGCAGCATAACCAAAAAGAATTTACCATACAGTGGAATTCTCTGCATACCAGGCAGCTTTTACTCCATTACAGAGCACTTGATTTAAATCTTGTGAGCTATGTGGGTTTTAAGAAACACTTGAATATTATTTAAAAAACCCAAAATCACAGAATCATTAAGGTTGGCAAAGACCTTTGAGATCACCAAGTCCAATGGTCAACACAGCTCCAGTATCTTCACTATTAAACCATTATAAACTATTAAAATGCCATTTGCAGAGGTTTTTAACCCTTCTAGGGATGGGGACTTCATCATTTCCCTGGGAAACTGTGCTAATTTTGAATGCATGGATACAATGAACTGGAAATCAACCTTTTCTTACCCTGGTTTGCTTCCCCATCCTCATATTTGCAACGTCACAACTTCCAACTTCCTCGCTCACACGCACGCTCTGATTTTAATTAGAATTTAGTTTGAATTATTGCTTTTGCTGAGTGTATTTCTTATTCTTATGGGGAAAAAAGCAGCACTGTGGCCTTGTTAAACATCCTCTGTTTGTGTTCAGCAAATCCTTGTGCACCAAAGCAGGGTCAGACCCACCTGGATCTCCGGTCGTAACTCCGAGATCTCCGGTAGCTGTCGCTCCTCTTGCTCCTGCTCCGGCTCCTGCTGTAGTAGCTGTCATAGGTGTAGGACCTGCTTTAAAGGGGGGGAAAAAGGAATTGTGGATTCACAGTTTCTGGTCTAAAATGCTGTTTTAAATGCTGGTTTAAAGGATATTTATATAGTGACATGAGGGGCTGTATAGAAATTGCTTTCAAGGACGTGGCGAACAATTCCACACTTTATAAAGGTTTCAATACAACAACAATCTTCAAAATCACAGTAAAAATCTCAAATTTTATTAGGCAAGGCATACTAAGCATTTATAAAGTTTTGTGCTTTCTTTTTTTTCTAGTAAAATTCTTGTTTGCTGATACTTCTGAAAGCAAGCAAAGCAATTCCACTTATAACTCAATTTTATTTAAAAAAACTGAAGTAAATGTGCTCACTACTACTTATAGCATTACCTGCGACTGTAATGCCAGGATGGTTTGGTTATTTTCAGCTTTTGAAAGTGTCTTCTGTTCATTTTGCTTTGATTCAAGTTGCCATTATGATATTATATAATAATTTTAAGTACTACAGATTCCTGGAACTGTCCAAGGCCAGGCTGGATTGGGCTTGGAGCACTCTGGTCTAAGGGAAGGTGCCCCTTGGAACTGGATCATCTTTAACGTCCTAACTCAAACCATTCTGGGATTCTATGAGATAAAAATAATCTTAAAAAATATTTTTATAAATAAATCAATCTGTATTTAGATATGCATTTGTATTAGAGTATGTATAATAAAACAGGTAGTATGTCCGATATATAATAGTATCACATACAATAATTATATAATAAAGTCTACTTTAAAGAAATGTGAATAAAAGCACACTTATACTCAGATGATTTGATGGGCAGCACATTTCTTGCAGAGTTTGTACAAAAGGACAATCCCTACCTGGATCGACTGTGGTGACCGTAGGAACTGCTCCTGGACCGGCTCCTGCTATAGCTCCGGCTGACAAAAATCAAAACCACAGAGGGGTTTTTTAGTCAACAGAAAGCAAAAGTGCTGAAGAGAGCAAGGGCAGAGGGGGAACAAGAGGAGGAGAACACAACTGGCACAGTCTCCAGCTGGGTGAACTCACCTCCGGCTCTTGTAGCTGTGGTAGGAGCTGCTGCGGCTCCTGGAGCGATCTCTGCTGTACCAGCCCCGGCTGCGGCTCCTCGAGTAGCTCCTGGACCTGCAGCCAAGAGAGAGCACAGCTGAGGAGAAGAGCAGCAGAAAATGGGAACCAGAAGAAGTTATGGATCTTTAGCTTTCTAGCTAAATATTTATTCCATATTTGCTAGATGATATGAGTGAATCCAAGGGCTGGAGCCCCTCTGCTCTCAGCCAAGCTGGGAGAGCTGCAGGATGTTCACCCGGAGAAGGGAAGGCTCCAGGCAAAGCTCAGAGCCCCTTTCCAGGGCCTAAAGGGGTTTCAGGAGAGCTGGAAAGGAACTTTGGACAAAGGCCTGGAGTGACAGAGCAAGGAGGACACTTCACATTGACACAGGGTGCCCAGAGAAGCTGTGGCTGTCCCTGGACTCCTGGCAGTGTCCAAGGCCAGGTTGGACAGGACTTGGAGCACCCTGGGATAGTGGAAAGTGCCCACGGCAGGGGGTGGAACTGGATGGTCCTTAAGGCCCCTTCCAACCCTAACCACTCCTGTGGTTCTATAACACAGGACTGTTAAAAAGCAAAAACCACAACCTGAAAAGCATTCCTTGAAAACATAAGAACATTCAATTTATCAGGGCTGGCTGTGGGAGCAGCACAAACTTCTCACCTATATGAGTACGTAGAACTTCGGGATCGACTTCTCGAGTGACTGTAGGATATGGACCTTGTTCTGTGTCTGGATTTAGACTCAGATTTACTTCGTGACCTGCTGAGACTCCTGGAAGGGCTGTTGTCATCTCTGCTTGGAGATTCCTCCTCACTGGAACTTTCTTGGTTCCTTGGCCGACGATTTAGCCGGGCTGTTTTCCTCACTTCATCGAAAAGAGACCCAGGCCTTACTTTATTTTTTGCTTTTATTTCAATTCTTAAACCTGCTGGTTTAGGCTCTGGTGCTGATGCTATATTTTTAACTTCTGTGGTCGTACTAATTGTTGCTGGTTTTAAGTTACCAACACCTTGCAAAGGCTTCCATTTATTATCTATCATATTGCTTGGTGTATTTTCAGAAATTTCACTTTTTAAACTACAGTCTTTAGCACCAGACACAGGGGCAGAGTTACTTTCTTGCCTTCCCATTTCTTTTTCTTCTTTAATATTAATAAAGTCTCTTATGTTGTTTCCCAGTTTGACAGCATCTTGCTCAGGGGTCTCAACCTGTAACTCTTTTTTTACATCAGCACTTAAAGGTTTAGCAGTGAGAATGACAGGAGACAAAAGATCCACATCCACCTTCCCTGGCGAGTTACGATCCGGAGTACAAATCTCCATGTTGTCATCTGTCTGAATAACATCCTCCAGCCCATTCTGGTTATTTTCTTCAGCTTGTTTAATCTCACTCTTGCAGGCAGCCACGTTTATTCCTGAGTTTAAAATACCGGCTGAAGTGCTTGTTTCAATGGGCTCTTTATGAAGGTTGCTGCGATCTGGCGAGGCCCCACATGTGGTGTTTTTATCTAAAAGGTTTTCATTCACACTCGACTTTTCACCATTTCCCATTTTATCTGTGACTATTTCATCCTTTTCATAAACTTGTTTTTTATCCTTTATGTCCCTGCTAAGCTGCTTTTCTTTTTTATCATCCTTGGTAACCGGCTTTTCATTTATCTCATCGTCCTCTTCTTCCCCAAACTCAAGGGGGGGCTGCCAATGAAACATTTCTTTTCTTTTCTGGACTTTGTGTTTTTTCTCCTTTTTGCCTTTCGACTTCTCCTTTGCTTTTTTGGAATGTGATTTTTTAGGAGTCTTTTTCAACCCGTGTTTGTGTTTTTTCGGCTTGCCTCGAGTGTCTGCTGAGCTGGAACAAGAACTCTCAGATTCAGAAGACGACAACTGTTTGCTTGTCTTCCACGCGCAGTCAGAACCCAAAAAGCCCTCTGAGGAATTGGA
The DNA here is from genome assembly GCA_024734555.1 of Trochalopteron elliotii. NCBI lineage: Eukaryota > Metazoa > Chordata > Aves > Passeriformes > Leiothrichidae > Trochalopteron > Trochalopteron elliotii. The sequence goes on from JANPWX010000193.1 coordinate 624,032, forward strand.
TTGTTTTTTTATCCTTTTGGTAACACTAAGCTCAGTGTCAGACCCTGAGGTGGTCTCTCCTTCTTCTTTCCCAGAGGAGGGTCTGGAATCCCCCCTATTATGCTTTGCCTCTCCTCTTTCAGAATTCGACTCCGAGTCCCATTTGCTACCTGAGTAGGATTTGCGCTTTGTTTTTGCACCACCTCTGGGTTGCTCCGAGCATTTCTCCTTAGCTGCTTTCTTTTTAGAGTGATCAGAATCCCGCTCACCCTTGGCTTTCTCCTCCCTTCTCTCAGAACTTAAGCTATTTTTATCCTGCTTCTCAGCATCCCCTTCCAATGGAAAGTGGCCTTCTTTTTCTTGGACCGCTTTGGCTTTGGCAGAGCGCTCGCTGTCGGAGGAGAAGTCTGAGGATGACAAACTGTCACTCTCCTTCAACCCTTGGGAAGACTCATCGTAGTCCTTGGGATGCTTGTAAGGCAAAGTGCTTTCAGAGCTCGTTTCCTGCCTCACTTTGAGGCCCCGAGCTCTGGGATCGCTGGATGTGGATTTCCTTTTGCTCCTGTGCCTGTCCTCATCGCTGAGGGAATAGTCGGACGTTGACTCGCTGTACCCCGACCTGTTGCTGCGGTATTTACTCGGGGATGGTGACCTGCCAGAAGAAGGAGATTTTGTCCTCGAGCTCGATGGGCTTCTAGACCTTGAGTAAGATCTGGAGTATGACCGGCTTCGGGAGGACCTGCTCCTGGACCTCTGCCAGCTCTCCGAGCTCCTGTCACTGCGGCCTTTGGAATAACCGCTCCGATCGCTCTCGGAGCTCCTCTCCTGCTTGCGATAGGAGGATGAAGTGTTGGCCTCCTTAACGACCACTAAATTGTAATTAGTTTGGGTAGGAATTAAGTGGGTTGTTTTAGCTTTCATCTCCTGAATTCGCTCATATGATGGCTTCCAAGGTTTCTGCCCAGGTTTCCACCTTGAAGGTGGGGGACTGTCACTTAAGGGTATGACAGGGAGGTTTTCTGGGACAACTGGTGGCACGATAACCTTGTCACTGGGCAGCAACACTGCTCGGACAGGCTCAGCAGCCTTGGCCAACTTAGTGTCAGTTAACCGTGCTGAAATATTCCGTGGAGAGTTGGGAACAGTCTTTTGCTGCCTGGGGTTAGAACTCGACCGTGACTTACTTCGAGATCGCGATGATTTAGAGACTGATCTTGATCTAGAACTTCTTCTGGAGTAAGATCTTGATTTAGATCTAGACCTGGATCTGGACCTGTAGTACGATCGAGACCCTCTGCTTGATAAAGATGACAAGCTCTGGTCTTCCTTATCAGATTTAGACCAGTCTCTCCTGGATGAACGCCTGGAAGACAACGAGGAAGAACGAGATTTCCTCTCGCGATCACAAGATGATTTCGTCCTCCTGTGGAAGGAATGAGAGGATTCTACATCTGAGGAGGCTGATGTTTTCTTTTTCTTCGTTTGCTTGTGCTTCTTGAAATGCTTCTGCTTTTTAGATTTCTTTTTATGCTTCACCTTCTTCTTCTCTTTCCTGTGCTTCTTGTGATGGCTGGAGTATCTCACAGTGCTCAGATCAGCATAACCGTTATGGGACCAAGACCTGGATCTCCGGGATGCGCTTCTCTCATCCCACCTGCTTGTACAGGGGTCACTCAACCTGGAAAACACACAGATAAACCCCAGAGGAAGTGCAAATTCCTTAAAAACCTTTAGATAAATGAGGTATTTTTCAACTTAATTTTAAATGAGTTTAAATAAACCCCAGCACACACACTTTAATACAAGAGAACTGCTTTGAGTTCCTTACATTCATTTTAAGAATACAGAATTGCATCACTATTAAGAGCTACTTTTCCCTAAAAAATAAATCAGCCAACGCCAGCCAATTTTGCATCTTTTAGGACCCATGTAAAGAGATTTAAGGTTTTAATTACCCCAGTCTGCAGGACTTTGACCTCTACAGCTACAGGATCCTTAAACCACATTTAAATACAAGTTTTAAAACATTTCACTATATAAAAAAGAATAATCAGAAACATTTGTAATTATTCACTAATAGTTATATACAATATTTTAAAGTCTTCCTTTTAAGATTTATCTCTCATAATTTGATAGAAGCTTGTATTTAATATCAGGCCATCAGGAATTTTGGAGAGCTGACTTCCATCCATCACAGTTTGCAACTGCTGAAAGAACATACAACTAAAACAATAAAGACTTAGTGGATTTGACTGTTTTACTCCAAAGAAACCATGTAATCCACTTTGAGGATAAGGAAATCACTGAATCCTTAAGGTTGGAAAAGACCTTTAAGATCACCAAGTCCAACCATCAGCACCACCATTTCATTCCGCAGTAAACCACGCCCTCAGGTGCCACATCCACAAGTTTTCTGAACATATCCAGGGATGGTGACTCCTCACTTCCCTGGGCAGCCTGTTCCAGTGTTTTCTGCGAAAAACAAAATTTCCTAATATTCAACCTAAACCTCCCCTTGAGGCGCAACTTGAGGCCGTTTCCTCTCACCCTGGTACATCTACACAATCAATCCTGGCTTGTCAAAGGCCAGGACATTTCCAAGCTGTGCTAAGGCTCATCTTACTTGTCTCCTTTGCTCCACTTCTCCCCGCTGGGTGCTCGGTAGGTGCGCAGCCTCTGCATCTCCTCCTTCCAGTGGGGAGGGGTCTCGCTGCTCTCGTCATCGTCGGACTCGGAGCAGGAGCGGGAGCGCGGCGGGGTGTGATAGCGCTGAGACAGCAAACACACACAGCTGCAGGGAGGGTGTTCTCACACAACTGCTGCCTCTTTTATACTCAGAACGTTCTGAGAGAGGCCAGCAGCTCACCCAGCTTTTTGAAATGTGAAAGGAAGAATCAAGGAAGAGGCCGCGGATTCCCTTTTGGAGTAACGCGATTACGGCAGATAACCACCGCCGTTTTTAAGGCCTAGGTGTTTTTACTTCAGTCAGACACTTCATTGGTTTGTAGGAGTAAAGACAAAGCCCCGTTTCAAAAGTTACTGCTGCTCAACTCTTCAGAAATGGGAATTCAGATTAAGTCACTTTAAAGCAATTTAAAAAAATAGAAAACCAAACAAACAAACAAAAAAAAAATCAAAAAAAACCTCCCAAACTCTTTCACAAAAAAAGAGCAATGAAGCTTCACATTTAAAAAATTATGCATAGGCAGAGCATTTAAGAAGGCAACAAGAGCTGCTTGTGCAGCAGAGAAAGATGAATTCTGCTATTGCTAACTCATTATTTTCCATTACCCAGTGGGATACACACTTAGGTAAATTCTGTGAGGAAATCAGATGCTCCTTGACTCAATAAAAGCACATCTGGATTTGACTCGATTATTTCGAGCCACTTATAAAAGCAGTAAAAATGGGGGGGGAAAAAAGTCCCCCAGAATAAAATCACAAATGCATGTATTTATTTATCCAGGTAATTACAGAAGGATTTAAGAAACCTTTCTTATAAAAAAAAAAACCACATCAAAATAACCTGCCACTCTGAGCTTCCCTATTGTTTCAGCTGAAGGAATGACTACTTAAAAAACAGCTTTTACAGAAGAATGGCCTAAAAGATTGCAGGGTGTCATGGACCTCCCTAATTCTCACATTTTATACTCTGGAGTCTCGTGGAACCTACAAACAAATATTTTGAAAAACATCAGTGAACTTCACCTGGACAGAAACTGTGCTAATAAAGACTATTAGAGATGGAAGGAAAATGTGCTTCTCCAACTGCCAGCCATAAATGACATCTTTTTTCATTCTTAATTTTGCTGAGAGAGTGCCAAAATGATGAAAAAAAAAAGACAGAAACCCCAATATTTGGTAGAAGCAAATTCCACTCCTCTAAGTTATTTTTCCCCTCATCTTTATTTACATAAATATTTCCAAACAATCCATTTAGGCTTTTTTTTTTTTTTCTCTCCAAACAATCTTTAAGTAAAAAGACAGTAACAGGAAGGATGGAAAAAAAAGTGTTATAAAATCAACTACCTGACAAGATTTCAATGCTTTCTAAACTGGATCCTACAACACGTAAATAAAGTGTCATACAAAGCCCTCCAGGGAAATTCAAAGCTCAAAGTCAGGGAGGATATTCTGGGTGAGAGGAAATAAAGAAATAAATAAAATTGTCACATACTATTGTGCCTCTTCCTTTAATTTTTCGTCCGGATTTAGAGACTGATGGTTTCTGGTCAGTCAGCACTGAGGCAGCATCAAGAAGTTTCCTACATAAATTAATTAAGAATGAAGTTACATAGCAAAACAATCCCCAATTAATTTACAATTAGTTTAAGTTAAAAATGAGAAATATTCATCATCTTATTCATTCATTTTCAGACAGAAGTCAGTTTTTTTTTTTTCAAGAAACAAAGCAAGAGAGTTCTGCAACAAAAGACAAATCAACGTTTATTTGTTCTCTACCAAATGTGCAGCCTGATGTCTTGACACAGAAATTAATGCTAACAATGAACTTGCAAAACACTGTCACAAGAGGTTAACTTGTGTGTTTGGGGCACAAATCCTGAAGACAACAGGGGCAGAAGAGTTTCAGGATCTCAGTTCAGGACAGTTCACAGGTTAAAGCTTTGCTTCTTTCAGCTTTTGTAATATCCCCAAAATTAGTAAGTGAGTCTTTGGGAATGTGAGTGATGGGCCAAGAAAAGACTTACAGGAGACTGTAAGTTAAGGGAAATCAAAAAACCTAACACCAAACAAACCCAACACTGATTTTAGAGGTATCTGGCACTGTAATGGATTAGCTCAGTTACAAAAGCAAGAAAATTTGACAGCGGAGGTAAAAACACATTGAAAGTATCTCGTGTACTTGTGACTTCCTTTTTAGCAAACGAAGAGTATTTTCTTTTATTCTCAAACACTGATAAGTCACAAAATTCCAGGTGATTGATTCTGAACCAAAGTTTCTTCATCAGTCTAAGAAAGATGAAAAATCACCTCTCCTAATCCCAAGTCTCCCTTGCAATCAAGTATTTCCTGTGGTTTGCATTGCATGATTACTTCTGAAATAATTCATTAATTGTTTTAAATGGAGTTTAACATCCTCAAAGACCAATGAAACAATTCCGAGACCTCACTGAAAACCCCTGGCACAGGTCACAAGGAACATTACAAAGGAAACTGTAAAAAGGCCAACGAAATGACCTCATGCAGCAATTCTGACACTGCAGGCAGCAGCACCAGGAAGAGAACGTTAACAGGAACATTTCATGCACACTTTTCAGCAAGGCAGAATAAAAAGCTCGGAGATCCTTACGGTTCAGGCTCTACATTGACAACAGGCACATCTCTTCTGAGCAAAAATCTATTTTCAGGCACTGGGGGGATTTCTTCAGGACGTACCACGGGCTTGTCCCGCTTTGTGCTAAGGTCGACTTTGTCCGCGACATCGCTCTTGTCAGAAAGGCTGCTGAGGGAAAGAGCAGGGTGAGAAATCACAGTCAGCTGGAAAAATCCCTTTCCCAACTGGATTCCAAGACAAGATGCACTGAACTTAAAGTTGGCCTAACAACCAAAATGTGTTCCACAGCACATTTCAGGCTAAAGGGAGGATGGGCCATTATTACTGGGGAGAAAGTTCAGGTCTTGCTTTACAGCAGATAATTCTGCTTTTCATCTACAACTTGTTGTGAAGTATTTTTAAAATCTAATCAAATGCATTTACAAAGTTCTGCAATTTGCCTTAAGTCTCACTTTTACACAGGTGTGCTGAGCCCTGAATAGTTTCACATGCTGGGATTTAGTTATTTCAACATCACTCTTGCTTCTATCTATAAAGATCTTCAATTTCCTGGAAAACTCAACAACAAGCTCAGGGTTGGGATTTTTTGTTTGTTTATAAAATCATGCACCAAACCCCAAACTTAAAAGCATTTTCATATTTCCTGCTTGAGCACTTCATGAAAACAAAGCAGAATTCCCCAGATTTCACTGGAACTGTTGAATTTAAGAGATCAGTCACCGTCTTTGGCTTGAGGTTCGCTTGCACCTTGGATCCTCTTTCTTCCTCTCCTCCTTCCTTCGTTTCCTGGACTGTTTGGTTTTAGCTCTTCTTTTCCTCTTCCTCCTCCTGCTCCTTTCATTCTCAGCCTCACTGTCAGATGAGGATTCTGAAGAGCTGGATGCACTGGAGGAGGACTCTGAGGCTTCTGAGTCAGAGCAAACTTTCTTCTTCTTCTCCAAAGCTGGAACAGTTATTTTCCATTTACACTGTGCACATGTGTGTGCATGCAAAAGCACAAAGCACACAATTTTATAGATGTATAAATAGACAAATGGGCCATTTTAGAGAAGCTCTGTGAACTTTTTCACAATATTAAAGAATCATAATAAAAATTCATCTGATTGTGCCCAGTCTAAATCCATGTTGGTAGGACACAAATGTTCTCCAGCAAAGACAGAATACACAAATAAGCAACAACCACTTACAGTAAAAAAAGTTAGGTGCTTTTGGAAACATTGCACAGGTTGCAAATCAAAGATTAAGAACAAATTAGTTGCTGGCTCAGCTGTGTATTTTTTATTTTTAAAACTTTGTCGTTTTCTCTTTTCTGCATCCTCACACTTTTACACTATGATTCCTCTTGACTTTCTCTAAAGGACACAAATAACCACCTTACCCTTAAGGAAAATCAGAAATTAGGTAGAAAATGCAAACTTATAACACTCCACTAATTCACAGACACTGTCCAAACATGTATTTAAGATCATTTATTCTCCATGAATCTTCGTGAAAAGGAAAAGAAGCTTGACCACATATATTGCATATATTAACTTTACAGAATCTTGAAATAAGCCTTTGGAAAGTGCACAAAATCCAACTTGAGAAAAAAAGCATTTGTGTTTCCCTCTTTCAAACAGAAAAAGACCTTTTTACTCCTTTTTGAGTTTGCCATATCAACCTCTAACATGTTCCCCTCCAACATGAACAGGGGACAAACATTGAGGGCAGAAAATATCTTTTTTTGCTGTCCCTTCCTCTCCTACACCAAGATTTACATTTCACAGGCTCGTAAGAATTAATTAAGATCCTACACCTTTACCATAATGATTTTTAGCTGTTGGTGGGGTTTTTGTACTCTCTGAGGACATGAACATCAGTAAATTTGGGAATGCTGGCACTCACCATCTTTAGCTGACCTGGTGACCAGCACCCCGCAGTCAATGACCCGGACGTCGGCGTAGGGCCGGCTCGCTGTATCTGTTTTGAGATTTTCTATCTGTTCTATCACTTCAAACCCAGAAATAACCAGTCCAAAGACAACGTGCACACTGCAAAAAAAAAGAAAAAAAAAAGTATCCATAAAGTACAAAACACCTATGAACCACTGTAATGGTTTTCCAATCAATTTCACATTTAAAAAGTCAGTCTGAGGTAGAAACATTGAGCTCTTAATGCCTTAAATAAGATTTTTTAAAATGATTTTAAGTTTAACATTGACAACAATGCTAAGATTTTATGCAATGTGAAACAAAGATCCACTCTGACATCAAGTACTTCCCTCAAGTGGAAGGAGTCTCCTCTCTTCTACAAGGGCAGGGTAAAGAGATTATAATTCCTCACCCACCCTTCTATTTTTGCAGTTTTGTGCAACAGAGATCAAAAGCCCATCTATAAACATGACAAAAGTCTTCCCCAGAGAAGAATAATTTATACATCTCCAAAAACCCAGGACACAATTCCCCCCTGGCATTGCAGGGACAATTTAAATAAAGGAATCCTCGGTTTTGTTCTGTGGTACCACACTTCTCTTTCTCTTCCATAAATTTTAGGGATAAAAACACACTCCAAAAGAGATGACTGCTCAAATATATTAAACTTGGCAATTCAACTCCCAGATTGATGGGCTGAGGGCAGCAACCAGTTCTAAAGAAATAAGCTTAGGATTTAAGACAATTCAAGTTTTTGTCCAGCTTTAGGAAATAAGTTGAGACTTGAAATTTTTATAGAACTGAAACTTTTCTTTTCCATCTCATCCCATTGTATAATCTTGCACGGAATTAAGGATTTGTTTCCCCATTGTTGTCTACTTTCAATACAACCCTCAAACTTTAGGAATTATTTGAGAAATTGGAAAAGATTCTTACCCATCGAGATGAGGAGCAGGTTTTGTTGTTCTGTTGGACAAACAGCAAGATGGGAAGATGGTAAAATAAAATAAAATCAGGGATTCAGATGAAGTAAAAGAAGAGAATGACACAGAAAAAAAAAAAAAGAGAGGTGAAGGTAAGACAAAAATAGTGAAAAAATGCAGTTAAATACATGGAATTAACAAATTAAAATTACAGATTATACACATAGGCTTTCTTAAACTTTTACATGGTATTTCTTTGAAGTTTAGCTAAGTGTGCATACTGAAAGCTGTACCAAGTATCATTTCATGCATGCAGTAAACGATTTCCAAGTATCTTTAAATACACATTGAATGTAACTTGACAATTTTTAATCACAGAGAAGATACAATTTGGTGATAAATATTAGGTGACCAGTGGGATTTAAATATTTCTGAGCTTGTTAGCTTCTTAGATTGCAAGGTCACTTTAAAGACAGTTTATTTTAAAAAAGAAGAGTTACAGTATGTCAGAGATTCTCTGCTTCCCCTCACTTCCCACTACTTCTTTCTCACTCCCCATTTACCTGCTTGGCCTCCTGACTCAGAATACAAAGCAATATTTCTGTCTTAAATCATCAAACACTTCAGCTCAAAACCTCACAGGCTTCCCAAAATCAACAGCAGACATTCTGTGCCACCTACACTTCACTGATAAATGCAGATTTCCTCCCTATTTTTCAGCTTCTCACACTGAGCCTGAGTGGAAAATGCAACTGCCTTTTGTAGAAATCTTTTGGATTCTAATGCTGTGAATCCTTTTTCAAAAACAAACTGAAGTTACTTCTCTCCAAGTGAGCCTGAATTCCTGCTGCACAGGGGATCCTGCTATGCAGGAATATTGAGTAAAGAACATCAGAACCTGCTGAAATATTGGGGGAGAAATAAAATAGAAATCACTTTTGAAGTTACTTTAATATGTGAAAACATTCTTCCTCTCTCTCCTCCCAAACACTATTGTGCTTTTAAAGCTGCCTTCCAATGAACTCCCCTCTCTCAAAATAAATAATCAATCACAAGTGATTTTCCTAAATTTACAGTAACACAGATTTGGTATGAAGAAGTCAGGTTTTCACTGCTAAAGAATAAAATATTATTTGTTAAACACTTCTCTTCCCTCGAGTTTTGAACTATTAGGTCACAAAACACTGCAGTGCTGAATACATCCCAAAAGGTGGAACTGTGAATCAGGAGTGTTTACACTCTTGATATTTATTTTTTTTTTAAGCTCCAAATGTCAGCCAGCCCATCCACTTCAATAATACTGAATAATGCAGAAAACATCTTTGGGTTAACACAGGGGAATAAATGCTATTAACACAACATTAAATTTCTCAATAGCAGTGGGTGTTCTTTGATTTTTTTCCTTGCTAACACAGCACATTGCTACAAAAAGAAAAATCCTTACAGCTTTTGAAGCTCTTGAGGCAAGAGTTAACTGCATTAACAACCTGCTGTTAAGTAAACAGTTTAAGTGGGTTTAATTACGAAGCTGATTTAAAGGGGTGAAAAAAAATAGAAGTGAGTTACTTCAATGAAACCAATAGTAGTGAAGACTTAGTATTTAGAATTAGCTGCAAACAGCAATAGGTTCAAACCCAGGGCTGGGGAGGCTGCAGGTGCTCCTGCCATGCTGCAGCAGCAGTTGAGACTAATTAAGCAAATTACCTAAGCTGGAGCTGCCTTTAGACTGGTCCCTACTGAGCAGAGAAAGGGGTGGGTGGTGCATTAAAACCCAGCAGATGTTTCCCCACTCCCCTGGCAATTGGAGAGATAAAATGGACAAGTTTCTGTCCTTGTTCCCCACAAGGAGAGGGTTTGTCCCAAAGGGAAACCTTTCAGATGCACCACAAGGACTCGGGTGACTGAACAACTTCCCACAGGAAGCAGAGCCCCAAATCCTTGTGGTGCCTTTGAAAGTTTTCTCACCTCAGTGTTAGGGTTGTAACCTGACATTTCTTTTGCAAAGGTGCACTTTAAAAAAGCATTTCAAGGTTTTCTGCATCAATCCTTGGATATTTGCTTTGACTTCAGAACTTAACCAGGAGCAAACCTACCTCCTGTCTTGGCACTATGGAAACCCAAAGTCATGAGGAGTTCATCCCCCAAAATAATACTTTGTTAGAACATTTCTATATAGAGCTCTCATCATTAAAACCATTCAAAATCTGCCTTTTAATAGACACTGTTATGCAAGTTTATTTACAGAAGGACAAATACCTTGCTTCACTCAAGTTTTAATTGCTTTAAGATACTCCTGAAGAGAAAAATCATCTTTTTGATACAAGCACCTCCTCACCCACCCCCCTCAAAGAACCTGAGGCCTAACAAAGGGTTCAATGCACATAACAATATGATCAGAAAAACAAGAAAGATAAAAAAACAGAAAAGAAAAGGAAAGGACACAGCCTTAGAGGAATGAGACATTACCTTTGGAGCGCACGATGTAACACTGTTTCTGTAAATTTTACACAAAAATGGCAGAAATAAATTGTAATACATTTTCAGACAAAACTGAGTCTATGTTTTATTAAATACAAGTTTAAAATTAATATTAATCAAGTCGTATGCAGAAAAAAAGGATGCCTAAAAGAGGGCTCTAAATTTTCTTTAGAATACAAGGTACTTTGAAAACTGAAGTTCTCCTTAAAAACAAAAGCAAAACTCAGGACAAAACCTGCTTGGGAAACTACTGCAAAAACAAACAGTTAGAAAGAGAATGCCCCCACTCCCCTCTAAGTCTCAATCCAGCAAAAAAAAAAGCCCAACTTGAAGCAGATGAACCAATTTCTGAGGGTTTATTCACATGCTTGCAGTTCCACAGGGGCTCAAAGGTTCTGCTGAATCCAACCCCAAGCAGAAACTCCCCAGGCTGGCACAGAAATGTTTGGATTCACAAAGGAAACGTGCACAGCCAGGAAATTCACAACTTCAGACATTTCATAATCAGCTGCCATCCTCCTCCTCCTATGAAGCTTTTCTACAACTAAAGAAAAATCAGTGTTTTCTCTAAAATATGTGCATTGATTGCTTCTGTTCAGAATTTTAGAACAAAACCCACACTGCAGCTGCAAAAAAGCCTAAACAGCTGCAGCAGCTGATACTGGATTTGTCCTCTGGTGTAATTCTGAGCAGCAGCAATATTTTAAAACTGGATTATCAGCTGAGCTTATCCACAGATTCCCCCCCAACCCCCACCAATAAACTATCAGTGATTAATTATCTCTGCATAATCAAGAACTGAAATGATATTTTTGTTACTGATTAAACACAAAAGTATCCTGGGAACGTTTTCATTTTTCCATAAACTTTTGATCGAGCCAATGGGATTTGCTTGTGTGAGAAGTGCACATGTACCAATAATGCTCAAAGATAATGCAACATCAGCCTCTTCCATTTGACATTTTTTCATTTTTGTGTTAGTCAACTGTTCAATAATTAGCTCAAAGGTATTTCATTCACAGCAAAAAAAAGAAGAAAAAAAAAAAAGGAAATTATTAACTGTTGATCAGAAAAATACCTGGTTTGGGACACCAGAAAGATATGAACTACTTTTAATGAGCTGGTAACATCCAGAAATAATTTGTAAAATCAAAACAAGAGTCCTCCCAAATTATTTTATCCTTCATTTAGCAGATCAAAGTGGTTCCTTTGTTTCAATTTGTGAACTGGGCATGGCACCACACGTTAAAACATTTTTAAAACAAAAAATCCTATTTAGTTCTGAGCAAGAAAGCTGAACTTGAGAGACACATTAAACCAACAACACCCTCAACAAGGAAAAAAAAAATAAATCTGTCAGTAATAGGAAATCAGAGTCAAGTTTTAAATAGCTGTGGAACAGAGAGGCAAGAACTCCAAGCATTTGAACTGATAAGGAACAGAATCCAGGACTCCTCTTTAGGTTGCATTAAGGGTTTATTCCTCAGCAAACTCCACAGCTGGACGAGGAAATAAAAGAATTATTACACAGAACTTCCCTCTTTTAACCAAGAGGTTATTTTGTTTTGCTTCCTATTGTTGCTTTATTCTTCCTTCTTGGGGCACCTGTGGTTTGTTACAAATGTAGCTTGGCAGATTTGGTGTGAGAGGGGAAACAGAGCTGGACATTAATGTGACATTAAGTCATTAATATGACTTTATTCCCTCATTGTCACCAGAGCTGCACTATTTTGGACTGTGAATTTCCCCCCTGGCAGGTGGGGGGTGGCCACAGGAATGATGGAATGGCTCTAAAAGAGACAAGATATTCCCAGATGAGCTGCACTGAGAAGGGAGCACATGGCTCCAGGCCACCACCCAAAGGAATCCAGCCACTGAGCTGGAATGTCCCAGAAAAACCCTGGATATCAGGGCTGAAGAGCTCAGCTCTGTCTGTGCACAGCTCCAGTTGTGCTCCCCAGTAATTACTGCTGCTGTTGGCAGCAGCAATTCAAACCAGCTACTGGAGATAAAGAAAAATAAAAGATTCTGGAGTGGTTCCTGTCAATCTCTGCCCCATCCTAGGGATTCTGTCTCTCAGTACCCACATGGAAACAGGACAGCTACAGATAAACATCCCCAGATGGTTTTAGAACACTTGCAAAATCACTGAGGGTTCTGCAGGAAGTTATTCACAAGAAAAAAAAAAATAAATCAGAGTGGGGTTCCCTGAAAACACAAAGAGCCAATTTCTAACCTGGTGCCTTTACAGTTCTCTTCAACAGAAGCCTGCAATGAACTGCTCCAAACCTTTGGGTAAAGAGAACTGAAATTGCAGAATTTCACAAATCTAAAGGGATTCTCTCTGGATCCTCTCTGCTGGGCTGCAAAATGCTGTGTTCCTCCAGAGCAGGAAATGTTTCTCAGGCACATGAGAGCAGGTTTGGCCTGTTTAGAGCACATGTGCATGGAACTCACAATCCTCCCTCAGCTACACATTCTCCTTCCCACCCAACTGTTGCTCCTACTCAAGGAGGGGAAAAAAAAGAAAGAGGGGGAATTAGCCTACAAGTATTAAACCCAGCACTTCTGATACTACACAGACACACTTGTGACTCTTCCCACCTCTGCACTGTGCCACTCTGAGCAGAGCTTTGATTTCAGCTTTTCCCTGCAGCCTCCTAACTTCACCTCCACTGCCTTTTCCATGCCCAGTTCTCACTGCTGCCCATAAATCCTCCAAGCTCTTTCATGCCAGAGAAATTCCTGACTAATCCAAGAAAGCTGATGATTTTTAAGGATGGGTCAGATGCCTGTTTACATTAAGGTGAGTCTGGAGATTATATTTCAAGTAAAACTGATGGCTTTAAATCAATTTTAACAACTTTTAGGCATTGCAGAGTCTTGTTGGGCCTGGTTTGTTGGTACCTGATTACCTCCTGTGAAGATTCCTTATTCCAAATAAAACTTTTCTGTGGTGAGCAGGGAATTCTGATGAATTAACAATACTCTTAATAGCCAGGACCCTTGCTATTATTTTAGTCCTACTGGGACAAACTGTTATATAAAAGAAAATAATTTATTTGCACTCCTTATCTGCTACATTAGATGTGTACAAGATACAGAGTTCTCATCCCTGGGAACAAATGCAGAGCTCTAAAGAAGCTCAGATCAACTATTCCCCTTTCTATAAACTTAATCAATGAAATTAAATAGATACAAATGTTAAAAAAAATAGCTGAAGACTACCACTGAGGATTCCCTATCACACACTTTTCAGGTTAAACATTTGAAAGGTATTTTTCCTAATGATGAACTACAGAGAAACTGAGCATTACAGGGAGAATAAAAAACCACATTTTAATTTCAGCTTAATGTGTAAAGGAAGACAATATTTTCTTAAAGGAAAGCTCTATAGATGCACTGTATATTCCCTAATGTAACCAGCCAAATGCCACCCAGCAAGACTAACTGCTTTAATAAACTGCATTTTAAAGTGAAGGCAGAAACTGCCTTTAGATAAAACCTTTAGGAGCTGTTTTTCCCACTTGGAATCCTGATTGTCTTTTCCCTGGCTCCAGGGCAGGCTGGTGCCTTTTCAGACATCAGAGACACCCCAAAAACCTGAACAGGCAGGCAAGGCAAGAGCTCCAGAGCATCCTCACCCTGAAGGCCACAGAGGACACCTCAGGAGCCTAAACCAGCTCTGGATTCCTGCAGGCAGCTCAGGTGAATGCAGCTCACGTGGAAGATTTTATTTATCTTACTCTGCCTCAATTCCCACTGAACTCACACTTCTCCTTACGGTGATTCTGTGAAAAAAACCCAGAATTTTTCAAGGAATCTGCACCTTTCAAAATACTTCTGTATTTGATGAAAGTGCTTTTAAGTAGTCTTCATTTATGGTCCTGTATTAATTACAATTTAGTATCCAACACAACCCTGGCTTGTTTTGGTGTGTGGGGAGAGACAAAGTGTTTAAATCTGATTGAACAAGCTGAGCCTACCAAGCATCAGGAAAAGAAGATGACTTTGGAATCAAATGCAGGAGAGAAAAGAAACTTTAGAGCCCTCAAATGACAGCTGCTTGGCTGATGTGACATCATTAGGTTTGCACGTTTAACGTTCAGATAAGCTTAAAAATGGAAAATTAAGGCAAGAGAACCCAAAGGCAAGTCAGCAAGTGAAAAATAATGAACAAAAGCCTTCAGAGAGCTTATTAAGCCATGGAGTTGTATTTCTATAAACTGTTTTCCATATTAATGTGCACACATATCCTTTCAGATTTATTGTAACGAAGCACAACATCTAAAATTTCCTTTGAAGGGAACACAAAACAAGCTTTTGAAACAATTTCATTTCTCTTACAGTAGTGAAAGACTTTCTTTTAGGTTCCTATGCATCTTCCATTTTTAGGACATTTTTTAGGAAAAAGACCTAAAAATGTTTCTTATCTGAACTACATCATATCATACTGAAGGTCTTTTTCAGGCAAAGAAAAAAAAAAAACCAAAAAACAAGATTCTTGAGGACAATTTACTCCTTTACTGAAGACAGGGAAGCGCCATTCATTCTCATCCCCCAAGAAAGATGGCAAAGAAAAAAAAAAGACTTTTTCTAGTAAAGTAACTATGCTAAAATTTACTTTTGAAACCCCAGTGTTGCTTCACAAAGTATTGTTAGACTTGAATTATCAACCTGCTCTTTCCAAATACAAACTGTTAAACATTAACAGGAGGCAATTTTGAAAAGGGAGTTAACAAGAGGAATAATCACATCAGAGTTTGCAAGCTAAAAAATACTGATACTCAACCTAAAAATACACCTGCTTTGACCAGGAAACCCTCAATTATCAGACCTGAGTGGTGTATTTATGAGTAAAGGTAAATGTGTTTTCTGTAATTTCTGTAATTTAACAGAATGTGGTTACTGGAATGGCGTTTTTTAAAGGTAATGAAGGAAAAATCTGGTTATCAGCACATAATTTTACACAGTGTTGGTATAATGCACAAGTTAACAGAATTATGCAGAATATGTATTAAAAAAAGCATGTCAGGAACAAGCACTCAAAAAATAATAATAGTAATCACCATAATCAAAAAATAAACAAACAAACAAAAGCCCCACTCATTCTCCTCCTGAAAAAACAACAAACAAAACACCCCTCTCAAAAGAAAATCATAAATCATCATTTTTTCAAGAGCAAAACCATACAAACCACCTCTAGATCTCACTCCCCCTTGAACACAATACTCATCATGGTCATTTGCAGACAACCTGATGAGATTTGTGCACACACAGAGGCAAAGAATCTATTTCCTGGCCACTAAGAACTGACCATAAACCACATTTTTAGGGGAAAAAAAAAAAAAAAACCACAAAGGAGGAACATCCATGGAGCAACCAACTTTAATCCAAACGAATGCCACAAGGAAATAGTGATGTCTAATATTTCCTCCTGCAGGTGCCACTGAGTCCTAGCCAGGCTCTGGATAATGGAGAATTTAGCAATAAATGGATATGGAGAATTTAGCAATACCATCTTTCTCATGAACAGCGCTTCTCTGGGTGAGAAAAGCTCCAGTGGGGGATCACATCTACTCACATGAAAAATTGGGAACCATTGGTATGTTTCCCTCGGTTTGCCATTGACAAAAGGAACGCTCTGTCATGTTTGAGAATAAAGTTTTCATCTGTTTGAAGAAAAAACATGTTTGTCAGATTTTCCCCTGGCAAGGGAGACAGGTTGTTGTCTTAGTAACTTATGGAGGATCTAAGGAGAAATTCTGCTGCTGTTGGAGAAAGGGGAACAGGTTGGAGGGAAAAACAACAAGCAGGTTTAAATAAGTCTCTTCAACTCAAGTTACAGCTGAGACAAAGCTTTGTTTCTTAAAGACAATGGTGCAGATATAGTGCAAACATTTCTAATTAAAAATAATTCAAGTCATTATGAGTGTCTTCAATAAACATTCGATTATGGATTGAAATCCTGAATTATTTGGATAAGAACAAGGTTGGCAGAATTACTGACACTGTAAACCAAGCATTAACATATGTGATATTGTTATTTACACTCCAGGTGGAAAGACCAGGAGAAAAAGCCATTTATTTCCCTGCTATGGCACACTAAAAGATGCCACCTCTCCACTCAAAGCCAGAAATCTCAAAGCACAAAATGAAAAAAACCCTCTCTATATCTGAATCTAAGTATAAAAACAATTAAAGACTAAACTGAACATGCATTTCATATTGCAGTGAATTAAAGAGGAGTTCTGATTGTACAGTAGAATATAAACCCAGACCTTCTCAAGGTCACTTCCAAAGATAAAAATACTAATTTGAATGTGCAAAGCTATTAATTTTTAGATCACACATCAAAACACAATCCTGCATATTTAGCACTCACCATGAGAAACAAACCCTGAGTAACTTCTTAGTAAATGGATCTGTTCAAGCCTTTCCTTGACTACAAACTTCAATACTCCCACATCAAACTACATCTCTTTTACAAGAGAAACTTAATTTCATGCATCTAAGCAGAGCTACTTGCAATATACACAGAACCAGAGGCTGTAAATAGATATATTCACTGTCTTAACACTTGAATATCACAGTAACCACCTGGGTTTTTTTTCAAGAAATAATTTTATGTCTTCAAACAAGCAATTGATAAACTCACCATTTTCCTTCCAACAGATTTTTACAAGAGGTAACTGCACATTTGTTTACCAATTCTTTGCAAGGAAAATGACTTGTGTAGCATGTAAATAAATTAATTCAGAAATAAACCCTGAGCATACAAACCTTGAATAGGGAAGGGGAGGAAAAGGGACATTAACAAAAGAAGAAATCACTGTTTAGAGCTGGAATTATGGAGATCCTCTCTCAGAATAAGTCATTAACCCTCAGAAAGGTTAGACACAGAACTCTTCATTTCTCCAAGCAACACAGATATCCATCTACAAAGGGACTTAGCAGTTGTCTATATATTTACTAGGGAGGGGACAAGGGAACAGAGTTGGAATTTGTGTTACTGAGCTTTTGTCTCTTACCTTTTCATTTTGCAAAAGACCACATTCTCTATAAACAAAAGAATATGTTGACAGTTTTAGGCAGGAAGATAGGAGTTTATTCATGAATAAAGTTGCCTAGCCTCCATGCTGAAAGTCATGTTTAACCAATTATGTTAGCCTTAATTAATTGTCAATTTAAGTTAAATATTAACAAAAAAAACAACTATCTGAAAGTCATGCATATAAAAGGAATTCTCATGCAACATTAGTTTCATGCAAAAGGTGGTCTATGAGTGGACCTGTTTTCATTAAGTAGTTTGGGAATCAAGACTTGTTTATCTCAGAACTGAACACAGAATCTGCAAAGACATATTTGCTCTTACCTTTAAAATAGCCACCATAAATAGATTCACCTCCTTTTCCATTACCTACACGTTAAAAAACAGCAATTAAAACTTTTGGTTTCATTTATACAAAAGCTGTGCATAACATTCCACCAGCACCTGACTCTCAAAATAGGATATTTGAGGCTCATTTCATCAGGCCCAGGATTTCAGGACACAGTGCAAACAAACATTTTGGTAAGGACAGGTATTAAAAGGAGGAATAAAAAATCCTGGAAAACTCCTTCTGGAGACTTTTAAAACTTTTCTAGCTCATTCAATGCTTTACTATTAATTTTACACTTATTTAAACAGTTACATTCCTGTACCAACAAAACATCACCAGTGTTGCCTCCACTGCAGGCACAGAAGTGAAAAGCAGTTAAGACCTGAGCTTGGATTTGAATTGTTTTAATAAGATGGAATATGATAAAACCCTCCAGTGAAGAGCTTTTAACACACTTTTCTAAACAAATATTACATCAGTTGAAACATTTTAGAACTTTAAAAATTAACAATGAAATGGGTGATCTATGCTCCACTTCACAGTAAATGAAGTATTTTTATGGCATTTTAAGACTCTCATGGTATTCTCTGAAGTTATACATTAGGAACACATAAATGACAACATTTCTGTTCCATTTGAAACCTGGCAGTTTCAAAAGGCCATTTTTACCTTCGCTGAAGTCCCCACCCTGAATCATGAAGTTTTTAACCACACGGTGGAATGTGGTGCCTTTGTAGCACAGCTTCTTCCCTGTTGTTTTGCCAATTCCTTTCTCACCTGCAAGAAGGTGAAACAAAAAGAATCTACAGATTGTCACTGACCAAATTCCAAAGGTTTTCCCTCCCCAGTTCTCACAAGTGTGGGAGCCATAACTAAAAGGTAACACAGTCCTACCTGATGCCTTTTCACCACCCAGAAGGGGGATCTTTACAAGGGGACTCTGAGGTGAAAATTAAATTGTTTCTTAAAAAAAAATTCCTCCCCCCATCAAGGAGGAGTGTGTAAATCTACTCAGGATAACTTATAAAAAAAACAAGAGGTCAGGATAATGGTGGGTTATTTTCTGTGGGTACAGCTACACTCCTATGCAGGTCCCAGTACCCTTTCCAAATTGTGGCAGATGATTCCCAGGAGAAAAACCAGGAAAACAGATTTCAACTCAGTCTCTTTGTGATCCACACTTGGAAAAGTGGGACTGAGCTCCTCCAAGCTTCCACACCTTCACCAATCCATGCACAGTGTCAGGCCACCCCTTTACACCAGCTGCAGAGCAGGTGAACTGGTTATAATTTTGAATTATTGGTCCCAGAAACTCAAATTTCATTAGCATTTCTTCCAAAATTCAGAGGAGAAACTGTCCTGGGTTTGTGGATGAGTGGCAGGGCTGAGGTTCTATGCAACAGATTCAGGAGGGATTTACACTGGTCAAGAGACACTGAGCAGAAGAGGGGAGCTGGCAGAATGTGGCAAAAAATAAGAGTAAAAGCCCCACATTATCCACATGTCCAGGAGATGCTGTGTACTGAAACACCAATGAACAGGATAAATAACAGGACAAATAACCCAAAGCACAGTTTCATCCCATCACTGGTTATGGAATAGGGACTTGACACTGGGTTAGAGGATATTTCACCAAGCATTCTGCACTCTCAGAAATGCAGGTACACTCACTCCCCAGAGCCAGCCCTCCCCTGCTGTCATTTATTACTCTGCCACCCCCAATTAACTGACAGCTCAATCATCCCAATTTTGCCATTCCAAGCCCATCACTGCCAGGATGAGGGCAAAGGGCAGTTTGTGGCACAAAACCCACTCAGGGCATTGCTGTTTATCATCCTTCATTGCTGGGATAGAAGTTATTTACCTGGCTCTCCACAACCATAATCCCAATCCATGCCTCCTCCTACCCCATTTTTGTTTTCCACATGAGTTATGCAAGCCAAGCTATTTATTACAGGGATGGACACACTCCTCCCCAAAACATGCCCCTCTTTGCTACAGCTCTGAAAACCTCCCATCAAACAACATCATGGAATATCTGCCTGCATGTTTGGTCATGTTCCAGGATGTCCTTCAGGGCTGTGGAAAATCCCCTTAGAGAATGGGATGGCACCTGAGCTGGTACACTGAGATGGGAACTTTGGCCAGAAGACACAGTCTCTTTTCTTATTCCTCTTTAGAGTACTGCCAGTCTTTTCCCTGTCAGGTACAAGACACAGCAGTTGTTCCCTGGCAAGAGCTGCAGCACCTCCCTGAGCTCAGACACTTTTCCACAACAATCTGTACAATGCCCATGAGCTCTGCTTCTCTTTTGTTTCAGGCCAAACACCAGCCTTGTTCTGTTTGCTCTAGACAAGCATGAATTTTGCCTGGAAAAGAAAAATCACTGTCTTTACTCACACCCTTCTTGCCTAAAGGAGCTCCTCCCATGCACTGCAAATCCCTTGGAAAAGAGATGGCAGAGGAGAAGCTGCTGCCCTGTGGACACCTGGACTGGCAGCTCAGTGTGACCCACTTTGAACTGGGTGCCAGTTTGAGATCAGAATGGACTCAGCTCCTGACAAAGCACCACAGCAGATGGGGCTGTGTTTATTCCATAGGTGGGCAGCACCTGCAAGTCCAGCTGCTGGAATTTAAAAGCAGGAGCCTCTCTCTGTCTGGGCACAAAGGACTTTTCCAGGGGCCAAATCTATTTCTGACAGCAATGCCAGAATCACCCTGTCCTCCTCCTCCTCCACCTGCCAAAAACACCCTGGCTTGATGATGGCTTTCTGCAGATTACATGGTGCAGAATGGGACAGCATCCCCTCTCCATTATTATTCACCTCCTCAGGTGGGCACAGACCTTGCTTGGCTGTGCTTTGTACTTGTATAAACAAATAATCTTTTTAAGCAACAATAAAAATCTGAAATATCAGCCACGTACCCGAGCACAAGCAAAGGAAGTTTTTACAAGTCTTCGGACAAATGTCTGAGAAGAGCTGAAACATAATTCGACCAACTAGAAAATAATTAAAAAAAATAATTAAATTAGAGTTTTAGGACTGTTTGGAATAAGAAAATCTGTATGTTGTAAAAATGTAATTTTCTGAGAAAAGGTTATTTTATCAAGCAGAATAAGAAAACACCTGAAGTATGCATATATTAAAACACACAGCAAGAGAAAAGAGTAACATAATTGTAAAAAAAAAAAAAGGGCATTAAGTAATATCATTCCATCCAATTTATCAGAAGTCCTAGAGATTCCATTGTGATTTGAACCTGGAAAGCCAAGCTGATTTACTAAAATAGTTTAATCATGTCAGATCTTTTCCATTTTGAAAATGATTCCCCATAAATACAGCTCCTCAGAGAGCTGGAGCAATTCCCTCCCCAATTACTGTGTTTATACAAATACATTAATAATCACATTTCCACAGTTTTCCCTGTGATCATTACCTACAAAATCCAACTGGCTTAGCTCCATATTGTGCTGAGGATTTCAGCTGCATTGGCACTCTTGGCCTAAAATTCTTTGGTTTAAAAAACACCCAGATAAACCAAGCAGGGAAGATGAAAGGCAGGCAGGACAAGTGCTCCACTTGCCAGGTACTATAACCAAATATTTTCTTTTTGTTGCTGGTGGTAGCTGTGCTATGCACCTTCCAAATCTATTAAAATACTGCTGAAAAGTGGTTGAATATAAAGAAAGCTGTTTTAAAAGTGATTTACATTTTCTATTTTATTTTCCAAGATACTGGGATGTATAGCACTAAAAAAAAAAAAACAAAAAAAACACACCACAACAGACTGCTCCAAATGTATGAAATCTTTAAAAAATATATAATTAATAAAGAAAAAATTGGTATCTCTGCAGGTTGTAAAATAATCCACAGGAGCCTCACTGTTGGTCAGGATGACAAAGAGACCAGTAATAATCTGTCAATGAGCACTACACTCTAGTGGTGCACACTGGTAAGGCTTCATCATTTTAGAAAGTAACTACTCCAGGAATAACTTGTCTTTTCTTTCCCTTAAAGAAAAAGAAAATTTAAGTTCAAATGTATTTCATTCAATACTAAGTCACAAAAAAAAGAATTTGAGAGGCTCCTAAGAAACTGCATTCAATTTTAAGGTGCTGTCCAAATATATACAATTATAAGATGGTGAATTGCTGGTTCAGAAAGGAAG
The DNA here is from genome assembly GCA_024734555.1 of Trochalopteron elliotii. Lineage (NCBI taxonomy): Eukaryota > Metazoa > Chordata > Aves > Passeriformes > Leiothrichidae > Trochalopteron > Trochalopteron elliotii. Next base: position 646,170 of record JANPWX010000193.1, read on the forward strand.
AAATAAAATGACAGCACCAGTGCTTGATAATCTTAGATAAAAATTCAAGATGCTTTGAGCTGTTGAAAGGTCTGTATCCCATTAACTGCAGTAAGAATGTTCTCTAAGCATTCATCACTACAGCAGGAAAATCCAAAGGAAATGGGGAATGAAGAAATAGGGAATATTCAAAGATCCCCCATCAAACAGCAGTTCTGTAACTACCACTATGACAGGATGGCTCTTTGCAAGTGAAGAAACCATTCTAAGCTGTGAGGATTCAAGATTCCTACAAGGAGCACAACAGAGAAGACAGTTTAGTAGAAGAGTTATCCATTTTCATTACAGCCCAGGAATTCAGGAGAACACAAATCCCATTCCTCTGCTGCAAAAGCACCAACACAACAGTGACTGAGTGCTTTAGAGAACCATTTTTTTTTTTTGAGTCCAGATTTTTTTAGAACCATTTTTTTTTTAGAACCATTTTTAGAGTCCAGATTTTACAGAATCATGGGAGAGAATCCCAGAATGATTTGGGCTGGAAGGGACTTTAAAGATCATCCAGTTCCAGCTCTACTGTCACATGCAGGGACACCTTTCACTATCCCAGGTTGCTCCAAGTCCAAGCTGGCCTTGGACAGTTCCAGGGATCCAGGGGCAGCCACAACTTCTCTGGGAACCTGTGCCAGGGCCCCAGCACCCTCACAGGGAGGAATTTCTACCTACTCTCTCATATAAACCCATCCTCCTTCAGTTTAACCCCAATCTCCCTTGTCCCATTGCTCCATGCCCCAATACAGATCTCTTGTGGCCCCTCTAGGTCCTGGAAGAGACTAAAAGATCTCCCTGGAGCCTTCTCCTCTCTAGGCTGAGCAGCCCCAAGCCTCTCTGTCTCTGCAGAAGATTCCTCCTGCATTCACAGTGTGAAATAACACACGACACTTTCCAGGGAAAAAGCTGTCACTCCCCCCATCCTGCTCTCCAGCCCAGCTGCTGCTCCACCAAGGTGCCACCTGCCAAGTCCCTGCAGATTCCAGAAGGGACTTTCACCCTGAGGCATAAATTGTAGAAGGATTTTGCTGCAAGCCCTACTGACAAACCCACCACATTTAGCACCTGAAGCAGCAGACACCAGCACTGTGGTGCTCCACTGCAAGAAGTCTCTTATGTTCCTGCAGATGACAAGGCAGAAGATGGAAAGAGACATTGAGAACTAAGGAATCAGCTTCAGCAGTATTTTTCACCAGTGCTCTGTCAATAACAAACTCTGCCAGGTGCTCATAAAACCACAGAATGATTCGTGCTGGAAAAGGGACCTTAAATCATCCAGTTCCATGAGCAGGGACACTTTCCACTAGATCAGGTTACTCCATTCCCCATCCAGCCTGGTCTTTTTATGCCCTTTAATCCTACAAAATGTAATGTACATATATCCAACATCCAAAGATTCCAGATTCCAGTTTCTTTCTGTCTCCTCCATAAAACCTGGAGCACTGCTTACCCAGCTCCATCCAGCCACAGTCTGCTCCTGAGACACAAACCACACACTGTGGATCCATCTGCTGGGTTACTGTCTGCATTTTACTGCAACTGCATGAATGCCATTAGCACTGAAAGGTTGTGTTTGCCACTGACAAACGGGCAAAGAAATGTGCCAGAGAAAGATCAAAGCCATTTTCACACCTTGGGCAAAGATGCATGAAAGAACAGCTGCTAATAAAAAAAATTAATACAAGTAGGTATGACTAGAACTTAAAAATCTTTCTCTTGTCTCATCCCTCACAAAAAAAAAAAAGAAAAAATCTCATTTTAAACTTGGAGCTGAGGTATGTGCTGATATAACACAGATAAAAAAAGCATTTGAGATGCTACTTATTTCCCCAGATTTAGACACCTCTTCTCTCAAATGATCCACCTTCACTGCAGAGAATTTCCAATGCCTTCTTCAGCTTCATTTCCCTGATGTAAAGGTTAAGTGATCTGCTGAAGGAACAAGCTCTCTGTGACTAACCATAATATTTGAACAGTAGATTAAATAAACAAACAAAAAAATCACTAAAAAAACCCCAGTCAAGTAGGCAAAAGCTGCTCACAAACCTACCCAGAGCCCTCAGTTGGCTTTAACCAAGAAATGAGCCTGCACAGACACTTCAATTCCAGGCTAAAGCAAAAACTGCTGGGATTACATTTGCCTGTTATTTATGAAACAATAATCTGATAAAGTATTATTTGTAAACAGGCTTTGAACTTATTTCTTAAAGAATCAGAGTATGTGGGGAAAGAAATATGTACATTACACACAGCAAGTGATGCCTATTTAAAATCTAAGCTGTTTGGAAATTTGATGAAGTGCTCTCTGCAGCTAATGAGCTGTACCAGCTACAGCAACTAGAAGGCAAAATGACCAAAAATAACCCAATTTCAGAACTCTGTCTTCAAAGTAAAAGATAAGGGGGTTTTTTTTCTTTTTTTTTTTTAAGTCCTTTACAATTTTCTAGCTGAGGAAGGATGTACTTGATTCAAATTCATGGTAGAAACTCAGGGTAGGAATATCCACGCAATACTGAAATAAGGGCTCCTGCTAGCCAAGTTCATTAAGATAATAATTGATATCAAATGTTTATTGTTTCAAAGGTAAATCCTCCAATTTAGCTGCTTAACTCTTTGGAAAAAGCCTTGGTAGTCAAACATATATTGATACAAGTTAGTTTCCAAGTAATGTGAACTGTTTTGCTACATTTTATATTATGTTTGGACCACAAAGGCATCAAGTTCAGCTACACACTCCCAAAACAAACCTGCTTTTTCAAAGCTGCATCCCCTGGATTTTACCTTTTCTCAATTTCTTAGAGCAAACCAAACAAGAGGCACTTTTCCCCAGCCTATCAGCAGGAATATCCTGCTGAAGGAGAAAGCAGGGATTACAAGCAGTGAGACAATGATGCACAGCCCAGGACGGCTGCCAAGGGCCCAAAGGCTCAGACAGATTTCCATACAAGTTTAAATAACAGCTCACTAAAAGGGCCCTATTTGAATTTTATTAATTTGTTTATCCTGAAATCTGTGAACGCTAAGGCACATGAATTTTAAAAAAAACCTGCTTCAAATGAGAAATGTGGCTGCAGTTTTCAAAGAAATAAAACCTTAGCATAGAACAAAAATGGATTTTATTTAAAATATGAGTTTCAAGAATGGATGCTAAGGCACATGAATTTAAAAAAAACAAACAAACAAAACAAAACAACCAAACTGCTTCAAAGGAGAAATGTGGCTACAGTTTTCAAGGAAATAAAACCTTAGTGTGGAGCAATAATAGATTTTATTTAAAATACGATTTTCAAGAATGGATGCCCCAGGTGCCCTGAGCAGGGATCTGTAGCCCTGACAGATTAACACTTTGTTAACACCTCCCTGCCCCACCTGCTCTCTTTGCAAGGAAAACCTCCATAAACTTCTCTCCCCTGCTCTCTCAGCCCATTCCTCCACAAATACCACCTGAAGTTCCCTCTGTTCCCTTCTTCTTTGGCCTCCACAAAACCAAACTTATTTCAGTCCTGCACACACCAAACATGCCCTGGGGTTGGTTTCCCAGGGATGTGGAAGTGAGAGGCAGCACTTGGCCTCCTCCTGCCAGAAAAGGCTGAGCAGTTTTTCCTCCATTTACTGATCCAGCTTGTTCCAGACCTCAAGGTGAGGCTTCAGGGTATTTCATCCTGCACTGACAACAATCCCACATGATTACTCTGAATGATTTTTTTTATTGAATCAATTCCTTTCAAATCTCCATCTCACCACCCCTGAGAGGGGTTTTCTCCATATGGGATCCCCCCTGGCTCCTGCTGTCCCACACACAGTGGTTGCTCATGGGTTCAGAGACAGACAAAGTCCTCAGTTCTGTTTTCTGCCATACAAATATACAACTTTTTCCCTTATAAAGATTAAAAGTTAACGTGGAGCCAGTTGAGAATAGTTTCTGCCTTTAGGAAAGGTAACAAAAACCCCACAAGGCATCACTGGGTCTATTACTGGAGGCACAATAGAGTGACTATTGCAGGGGAGTTCATTTCACATAAATTCATAGCAGCTGAAATCACAAAATACACCAAACTTCAGCCTAAAGTGACTAGAAAGAGAGAAGTAAGAAAAGACCAGACTGGCTGTTATGGGAAGAGACACACCCCAGGAATGAAAGGAACTGAAGTGGAACAAATCCATTAAGTCAGGGGTCAAACAGAAGACAGGAGAAAAAAAAAGAAAAAAGATTTGATAAATTATTCTATGAATAAAAATGAAACAAAGCAAACCTGAGTAAATTTACCAAACTTTATGGTGGATGAAGCCAGTCAGAGGGTGGAGATGTGGGAAAAAGATCTTGGATGGCCACAAGAACTGCTACAGCAGCCAAGTGCATCTGTGACATCCTAGTGGGACATCTGTTCCAATTATCACGGTACCTGAAAGGCTGCAGCTTCACACAGATTTTTGCCTCACAGAGTAAAGACAGAATTATTTAAATAGGCATCTGCTGCCAGCCCAAAATTCCTGGAATACTGTAAGCAGTTTAATCCTGTGTGCACACTCTATGTGCCCAAACCCACTGGTGGGAGGGCCCAAAAGAAGGGAGAAGCAGTTTGTGCCAATATCAAAATAAATGCTTTGTCCTGATTTGTTTTCCATTTGCCCTTTAAAAACTATGAGCCACAACCTGCATTCATCCTAAAAAAAAAAAAAAAATGCTTAACAGGCAACTTATTTAAAAGCAGCCTAAATTCAGCTTTTAAAAAACACCAAGCCAACAAAGTTTGCCCCACTGCAGGAGGCAAGTACAAGCTGGCACTGAGTTTTAGTTCAAGATTCCATAACTGTAATAAAATGTGAACACAAAAGCTGTATAAAGCTCCTGGAAGCACAGTCAAAGCAGGGATACTCACTCCTGCATTTTCCAAGGGATCTTATTAGAGTAAAAACTGACCTGACTTTTAATTGCTACAGGTATCCTGGCACACCCTGGCTGGGCAAGCAAAGCCTGGCAGGGGAGAGCCAAGATTTGGCAGCTGCGTGGGGGGAACGTTTTTTGGACTGGCAGCAGCAACCTACAGTGTGAAAAATGATACAGTTTTTGTGTTCTGCAGGCAAAAAGATGCTGCCAGTGCTGCAAGAGGCACATCCCCTTCCCTCTGCGTTTGGTGGAGATGTTGGGTCAGCTTTTCAGTGCACACAAGGGTGGGGGCAAGGCCTTTTTTCTTGGCTAGTAACAAAATGCAGGGCTGTTCTGCTCCCCACTTCTCCCTGCATCTCCTAAAATCAAATAATTCTATCAGCTTATTTACTGAAGTCAAAATAAGCCAAATGTTCGTTTGGAAATGTGCTGGCAGCTTAAAAGTTAAAATGAATACCTCACTAGTGCCAGCAGGTGAGCACATCTCTCAGAGTTAGTGCCTGGTGTCATCTGGAAGCCACTGATTTACCACTTGATTCAGCTTTTGAAGGTCATCTCAGAGCTAACAGAGCAACGTTTAAGCTTTTTAAATATATCCTTAAATCCCAAGACAGAGTTGCAGGGTGAATGAATAAACAGGCACCAGAATAAAGCAGCGTGCCCAGACAGCATACAAGTCCCAGCATCAACATTTTTACAAACTGGCATTTTTTCCTGAAAAAAAAAAAACAAAAATCCAAGCCATGAGTCAGGTGCAATGAAACCAGCAGGGCTCCAAGTCTGATGTGGAGCTGGGGAGATTCCTGTTACTTTCAAGAGAAAAAAAATAAATGCAGACAGACACAAACAGAGCCAAAGCCCTGGGTCTGCTCCAGGTAACCCAAGCTCTGCAGCACCAAGAACACCAACGCTGCAATTCCTCCCTGACAGCTCTATCAGTCACCAAACCCAAAGGGGTTTGGGGGAAAACAAGGTAATCCACTTTCACTCGAGATGCACAGCTCAAGGCTGAGGAGGGGGACGAGGCAGGAGGAGAGATTATGAAATGGGAGCAGCAACCTGTGCAGGGAGAGCAGAGAAAACAGCGCAGGGAGAGATCCCTCAGATGGAGTCAGAACAACAAAACAAACAAACAAACCACACTAAACCTAAAAGGATTAACAGCAAATGAGATTGAGAATGAATTGTCTTTGCTCTGAATCAATCCCATCAAACTGCCATTCCTAACTGGAAACCCACCCAACATGAAACAGTTTTTCAGTTGTCTCATTCCATAGTAAATTCCACCCGAAATTAAAGCAACGGAGCACGTCAAAACTCCATTCACATCACCACTTAGCTCCTCGTTGGAAGTATTCAGAAAACACAGTGTCAATCAAAATAACTCAGACAGGAGTTACAACGGCAACAGATTTATAGATACGCCCTATCAAGTCTCTGAAGTTAGAACAGAACCTCTCTTCTGAAATCGTGGTGAAAATAAAACGCTGAAAGGGTTTCAGTCGCATCTGAATGAGGCTGAAATTTGGAATCTCTGAGATATAAGCTCTTAATTCAAAGGTTTTAGGAGAAAGATTGAAGCAGAAAATGAAAGTGAAAGCGTAATGAAGCCATCACATACATTCATTTTTCTAGAGACAAGTGGTAGCAAGATAAAGCACGGAGTATGTATGAGACAACTAATATGCATTGATAAATGCGTGTTCAAAGAGATGGGTGAGAAAATCTCCACTCTCATCTTTACAGAGAGAGGGAAAACACAAGAGGGAACCAAGCTGCTATTCAGCATTAAAACTCACAGCCTACCGCTTCTGGGCATTACACTTGTATAGGGAAAATCTGAGTTAAAAGAGGGATTTATTTTAATGATTGGGTGTTTTTAACAGGCCAGCTGGTGAGGTGTTCTGTGCTCCTATGACTGAACGCCCAGTTCTTCCTTTACATTCAGGACAAGTAAAGATTTAGCCCAGATGACCTCCTAAAGTTCCTTCCCAATTTTAACTACTGTATCATTAAAAATACTTATAGGAGTAAATATCCAGTCTCTTCACAGCCTGCCCCGATTTTCCAGTTTATAGAAGTGGCATAACAAAGGTATAATACATCACCAGACGGCTTTTTACCTTCAGAACAGCATTTTTCAGCCCTGCCAAGCTTTTATATTCATATGTGCAAATAAAAATAGATCTCAAGGGAGAATAAGGAGCACCCAGCACCCCAGAAAACATCCGAAGTTATTAAAAAGTAACTCAGAAATAACGCATCAATGGCCAAACTCGCTGCTAGCGGCTTGGGCCCATTATGCAGGCAAAAACGTGATTTAAACCGCCGAAACACAGCCTTACCTGGCTCCCTGTTGATCTCTATCTCGAAGAAGCACTGGGGCCGGTCCTGCACCCCCATGGCCGCCCCTCGGCCTCGCCACCTGGACACAAAGCAGAGAAGGAGCCCCCGCGGTCCCTCCCTCCGTCCGTCCCTCCCTCCTCACCCAGGGGTTCAATTACAGCGGGGCGGCTCCGCCTCAGCCCCGACCCCGGCGGCGGGGGAAACTCGCTCTGAGGGGGAAGCGGTTCCTGCCGCGAACACGCAAGCCGGGCTCGGTTCCGTCAGCGCGGCCCATCCCCTCCTTCCAGCCGCTCCCCATCCCTCCCCATGGCTCCCTTCCCCCGGGGTTTTACCTGGCGGCTCCGGCGCTTTGTCCCCTCACGGCGCGCCCCCCTCAGCCCCCGCTGCCC